>CM057836.1:34157116-34539616 GCA_030068075.1 Paguma larvata
GGGCCGGTGCTAGGCTCGTCCGCATTTTGCTACTTTGTTCAGTTCTCAGATCCTCAGAGCCTGAGAGTCAGAGTCCCGGGTCACACGGTTAGTAGGTGGTATAGCCGGAGCTGGGTCCCAGGACCCCCCACTCCCTGTCTGCCTTCTCCCCCTCTCACGCCCCATTCCTGCTGTGCTGCGTGGGTAGCACCTACCGTTGATTTCACCCTGAGCCCGTCTGAGGGTTAGTGTGTTGAAGAGGCGGGCTCGGAGCAGCAGAGATGGGGTGGGGGTAATAGCACCCCTCCTCTGAGGAATAATCCCCCAAGCGCCTTGGAGGTGAGGGTGGGGGACAGAAGGCAGTAGGGAGGCTTGGCAGTTCACCAGGCGGCTGTGAGCTGTCTCGCCAGGGCGCTTCTACCTTCTGCAGACCTTTCTGGCTTCTGTCCTAAGACGTCCTTGACAAAGGGAGGGACCAACGAAGAAGACCGTTAAAGAAGAGGTGGTGTGGATGGCTTCGGAAGATTCCTCCCCTCCAGTTTCACTCACGACGTAAGAACCCGGGTCCTTAGATCACAGGGGATACCCTTGAAAGGGAGTTCACTCTCAGGCTCTGCCCTGGCCCAGCCGCTGAGAAATTCAGGGCCGCTGGAAATTCCTCTTTGGAACATGGCTGCGGGAGGGACCCCCAATCCACCCGCTCAAAAGGCACCTGGGCCAGTCGGGCCGGCTGACCTGCCGCCAAGACTCAAGGTGGAGCTCAAGGTGGAGGGGGCTTGTGAGTTCACTAGGCTCCTGCAACTCCCACCCTCTGCGTGGTCTCCTTGGTCCGTGTCTGGGGGGTGGTGCCGAGAACCGGATGTGAAGCCTTGCTCAGCGACCACCTGCAAATCGCGTTACTGCTGGCTGGGCCCGAAGAGGCATCTGCCCCGGCGAAACTGATACCTTCTGCTTCCCCAGTGCTGGCCACGAGTCCTGCCTGGAGGGCCTGGTCGCTGTGACCGGCGCGGCTGGTGTGGGACTTTGTGCCAGGGAAAACCGTACCGGGGAGGTGGCGGGGAGGCCAGGGTCAGGCTCTCCCACCGTTTGCCTGGCTGCGCTCAAGCAGGGCTTGGTTCTTCTCGGGGCCTCAGCGTCCCTGCCTGCCCACGAGGGGTTGACCCCGTGGTCCCTCAGGTTCCCTAGCTTGAGGCTCCATCTCTGCCCTGCCCCCAGCTTCCTGGAAATTCCACATTCAGGAGAGAAGTTCCTGGAGTTAATCCGTTGTTCTCAGGGTCAGGCTCTTGGGCCACGACTAGGGCTGCGTTTCCTTCACTTTTGTGCCTTATTGCAGAGGCAGGCCGGGTCTGGAGAGACCGATCAGTTTGGGGCCCTCTGGGATGGGCCAGTGGCAGAGGAAAAATGACAGCTCTGGGCCCTCAGGACGGCACGTTCGTGCCTGACACGCTTCGTCTGAGTTTAGAGTGGCTACTATCCCCATGTGACAGGGCAGGACACTGAGGCCCAGGGAGGCTGGGGGCGTTGTCTGAGGTCATCCAGAGCCAGGACGAGAACCCACCTAATTTCATCTCTTCTGTTCTTCTGTGTCACTAACCGGCCTCAGCGTCTGCCTCCTTAACAGAAAGGAGGGCCTTCCCAGCCCGGCAGAGCCCCCGCCCTGTGCTAGCTGGAGGGTCTCCCCTGCAGAGACCTCCCGGCTTTGGGGGGGGGCGGTAATCTCCCTGCCTGCCGGTACCTCCATGAGAGCGGGGGTGGGGCAGGGGCGGGAAGCTCTGCTCACTGTTAGCAGGAGAGGCGGGAGCACTCGGCTAAAATTAGATTCTGGGATTCTTCGTGCTCCTGCATCCGTCCGTCCTTCCGTCCGGCGTGGGGAAGGCTGTTGTCAGCCCGCCAGAGCTGGAAGGAGCCTGGATGTCAGCTCGCGCCCTCCCCAGGGCTTGCTGGCTCTGATCTTCTCACACCCTCGCCTGGCCTTTGGCCAAAGGCTCCTGCCCTTGGCGTGGCCTTGTGGCCATCTATTGATTAGCAGTGATTTCAAAGGAAGAGTGCCCCCCCTCCTTAATACCCACCCTCTCCCCCTGGGATTTTACCCCCCCTTCCTTCCTCTCTCCCCTGTCGTCCTTTCCTCTCCCCTCCTCTCCAGGCCCTTCCCACTTCCGGGTCCTCAGAGGCTTCTCCCCCTTCTCTGAGCGTCCCCTCTGCCTCCTGCTGGTCCTCTGGCCTCTGCCTCCCCCTTGGGGATGGTCCTGGCTCTTCACAGGGCCTGCCGGCTCCACGGACCGTTGTGGTTGCAAGGGGACCAGAACATACTAAAAAAGAGCCTCCCTCCCTGGCAATTTGGGGCTATTTCTGGCCCTGCTGTAGCCCTCTGGGGTCCCTGGCGCTCTGGTGGCTGGGGGGGGGGAGGTGCTGGGCCCCAGCCTCAGGATGCAATGGCCTTACCCTTTGATTTCCCTGGGGAGGGGGCAGGCCCCTTCTGGAGCTGGGGGTGGGCCCTCCAACCTCAGGGCAGCCAAGGCTCCGATGGAATGCCACTACCTCTGCTCTCATGGGGGCCCGGGCTTCTTCAGGAGGGAAGAGGGCTGGGCCATGGTAGCGTGGGTGGCAGTGTGGAGCCCTGGTGTCCCTGTCATCCCCGTTCCCACCCCAGGCTGGCTGCGGCTGGGAGAGAGGGAGCGTGGGAGGCCGCCTGAGCCTGCTGCTGGGATCCCTGGACACTGAAGTGGGGGTGGGGGGGCAAGGGTTAAACCCAGCCCTCCCTCCCAGGCAGCAGGCTCCACCAGGCCCTTGGGTGCTCTTGGCCAGGGGATGCTTCCTGTCCTGGCTACACATCTGGGCAGGCTATGGCCCCTCCATCCCATGCCGGCCTGGCAGCTGGAGTTCCGGTGGGTCCAGGACTGGCGACTGTGTGAAGGATTCCCTCAGCGGTTTCAGAAGCATTGGCCAGGGCCCGGAGGCTCGCGTCAGGGTCCCAGTAGGACAATCGAATTGCTCGATGACCTTGGGCAAACCCCTTCACCTCTCTGGGCTTCAAATTCCTCATTGTCAGATAAAGGAGTCAAATTGGAGCATGTCCAAGTCATGTCCTGGGTTCCGGCCTAAAAACTACCAGGCAGGGACAGAGAGAGGAGGAGGGCCCTGTCAGTGGCCTCCTGTCCCCACCCACCCCTGCTTTTTTCTACCTATCCAGTTTCAGGAAGCAGCTCCCCCTTCCCGCCCACCAAGAGTCCTGCTCTGTGGGCACCAATGATTTCCATCCCCTTCCTACCCCAGGCTCACGTCACACACGTCGGCCACCTCCCTGTCCGGCCTTTGACGTCTACGTCCCAGGGAAATCTCACTGGTGTGAACTTCGGAAGGGCCTCCTCGGAAGACATTCCCCCCATGGCAGGCGGGGAGCCGATGGGACGGGGGTGGACCTGTGCCTGTGGGGCGGCGGAGGCCAGCCCTTGCTTCATGTCAGGTCTAAAGAAAGGCAGGGAGGGGCACCTGGGTGGCTCAGTTGGTTGAGCGTCTGACTTCGGCTCAGGCTGTGATCTCAGGACTCATGGGATTGAGATCCTGGTTGGGCTCTGTGCTGACGGTGTGGAGCCTGCTTGGGATTCTCTCTCCCTTCCTCTCTCTCTCTCTCTCTCTCTCTCTCTCTCTCTCTGTCTCTGCCCCTTCCCCTCCCCTGGTTCTCCCTCTCTCTCAAAATAAATGAACTTTTAAAAAAGGTGGGGAAGGGGAAGGAATGGGGGCGAGGTCCCCTGGAGAAGGGCCCCTGGAGAAACCATGCTCCCAGAGGGTCAGGACTAGAATGACACAGAGAGATGTCCCTGAGAGGAACCCCACGTTAACCCCAGCTGCGGTGCGTGTGCCTTCCGCCTCCCGGACAACAGATGCTGAGGGCAGAGACTCGGCCTCCCTGTCAGTCCCTGTGCTCCCTTCACAGTCCAGCACAGAGCAGGCGCCAGGAAACACTGCTGGTTGCATGAGTTTTCCCAGAAAACTGGGGCAGCCTTGGCCTTAGTCACCTAAGGCCGGGGACCCTGCGCTCTGGGAACGAATCTCTGATTTGGGGTTTAATTGTTCTGTTTTGGTTTGTTTTCCAGAGTTTCCTAGAGAAATTCTGTTGGAAGATTCCATGCTGGACGTGGCTGAGCTAGGCACGGGAGAACTGTCCCGTGGAGCGGGGGAAGCACCAGGGCATCCCAGGAGGTGGTGGCAGGGACCTGTCCAGGAGGGTGGAAGAACAGACAGGGCTGGTCAGAGAGAGGACAGGTAGAGAGAGTGCATGGTTGGGTCATCCCACTGGCAGCATGAAGAGGGTACTGACTTGGGAGTCAAACCTGGCTTTGTTGCCTCTGGGCCATGTGACCTCAGACAAACTGCAAAACCTCTCTGAGCCTCAGTTTCCCCCCCCCATTTAACATGAGATGTTAACTACATTAGGATTGGAGAGGTGTGCTGAGGGGTAGAAGTGGTATAGGGAAAGGTCTTGATGGAGTGCAGAGTTGGTACCCGTGAGTGGCAGAGCCAGGATGATTATTCCTCTCCAATCCAGGTCCTCTTCAAGGCAAGCTAGTAGAACCCCTTGCTTGTCCCTGGTGATCCCCTGAGTCACTGCTCAGCAGCCCGATGGAAGGAGGGCGGGCTCTGTGCCCTGGAAGATGGTCCCATCTGCCATAAGGAGTCTGCTCTTTCCACCTTTCCTCACCCCTTCCTTCCATGGGCTCCAAAGCCTCTCCCACCAAGAGCTTCTGCCAGGCTCTTTCCAGGGTGTAACTGGGAAGGGAAGGTTCTCAGGCGAACGTGTCAAATGTAGCATGTGGATACCTCCCCCTTCTCTGCTCTGCTTGTGACAGACATCAGCTTTGGAGCCCAGAACCCCCTGAGACAAGGCTACAGGCAGTGCAGCAGGAGGAGGAGGACTCGGGTCGAAAGTCGAGGCCCAGGAGAACCCCAGAGATTGAGAAGATCGCAGACGGAAACACAGTTGCTGGCAGAGGGAACGGGCCAGGCAACATGGCAGAGATTGGGTGAGAGTGGGGGCTTCCTGGGCCGGCACACCTTGGCCTGGCCAGAGAGGGGCAGGAAGAGTGAGAAAGGGGTGTAGGGCCACCAGGAGGTCTTATTCTCTTGAGAGTGTGTAAAGCAAGGCAAGGATGGTTCAAGAGTCACCCAGCCCACAGAGGGAATGGCCTATTCTGTTGCTTGTGAGTCTGATCACCTGGTTGGAGCAGATGGTGTTGCTTCCTGTATTCCAGACTTGGGCCAGACTTCCTCCACCTGTTGGCACAAGGCCACCCTGCAGCCCCCATCCATCAGCGTGCATCAGCGTGGCAGTGTGCTACGCCTTCCCTGGCCCCTCCTGACCCAACACTTATCCCCCTTTCCTGCTGTCAGTTTTCTCAGCACTTATGACCAGTTAGCATGCTGGTTATTTCACTCACCTGTCTGCTCCTTGTCATTGTCCTCTACCAGAAGGTAAGCTCCCTGTGGGCTGCGATAGTTAACTCTCTGGTCCACCGTGTATCCTAGGCCTGACCGCGCCCGACGAACAGTGAAAATGTAAGGGCTGGGCTGGTCGGCCAGTTGCCCCTGAGACAGTCTCCAGGCATTATTAAAATATCCCTGGAAACACAACGAGGGGAAGAAAAGCATATTTATGAGAATTCCTTCCAGGGAGGGAGGAAGAGTGGACAAGAAGGTGGGAGGTGACAGCCTCAAGAGATGGCCTCGAACAATAACGGTGTTGGTTGTTGGCTGAGCCGCGTTTGGGGGTCAGGTGGGCTGTGAGTCCCCCACAGCATAGCTTTGGTTTGTCTGGGTGGACTGTGCAAGGCTGGGGCTCAGGGGAATTGCTGGGGGCCGTGGAAAGTGGGGAGAGGCTGTCCCCAGTGGTGCCCTCCACCCCCACCCTCTGCCCCATGCCCACCTTGGTTATAGTCGTGGGATGGACATTCGGTCCAGGATGAGCCATCTGGAGGACCTCTGTCTAAGAGAGATATAATACCACACTGCACCCTAGGAGTGAGGTGGGGGGCTTTCGGGGGGACCCAGTGGGCAAGGAAGAGGTCCCTAGCCCCAAGGTTACAGAGCACTGAGGGATACAGCGCACCACAGTATTCTGGGAGGGAAGGCGGGTGGGGGACCTTGGTGAGGGCAGGAAGCCAGGAAGGAGGACTGTGCTCTGCAGAGGACTGATGGCTGGTGTCTCAGGCAGGAGGGGGGCGGAAGGGGGAGCAGGGGGGCGCATACTGTCCCGGCTATGGCTCGGGTGTGGGTTTGCTCACGATCTGAGGGGCCTTCTGGCCCTGGGCTGCGCCCCAGGCGCAGGGGACAGGGCGGGGTGAGGCCCAGGGCCAGCAGCCCCCGCTCCAGAGGCTGCTGACTAAAAATAAGTTGGGATGTCAGGGTCTCCTGGCTCCAGGAAGTGGGGAAGAATGATGAGTGTCAGGAGGAGGAGGAGGCAAAGGGGAGGAGACAGTCACAGCCCGAAGGCGGCCAACAAACTTGTTTGTTTATTTTCTTCTCTCTGGCCTGAAGTCTCTCAGCCTGCTGCTCCCTGGGTTTGGGTGAGGGGCGCTGGCCTCTATGGACCTGCGGGGCCTCCCCGGACTCCTGGCTACATGCAGAGGACCCCGTTTCCCACGCATTCCTCAGAGTGCATCTAACCCTGTGCATCAAATTTCATTTCTACCCTTTTATTCTGCGGATGCAGAATCCGGGCTCAGTCACTTGGTTGGCTTTGCCTGGAGCCACAGCAGAGCCCCGGTCTCCCTGCGGGGACAGGGCTTCTGCAGGGGGCTTCAGCTCAGATAGGACACAGCCATCCACATGACCCTTGGAACACGGGGCAGCGTGAGGGCCTATGGTGGGAAAAGCCTGTGTGCAGGTGTGGTCACAGGCCGGTCGGTACAGGGGTGGGGGGTGAGGGAGAGCCGGGGGGCGGGGGGAGGTGCGAGGGCAGGCTGACCCCAGCCATCCCACAATTCCTCAGGGTTTACATGACACTCACCTTAGCCCACCTGCCAGGCTTGCTGACACCTCGGGGGCTGTGCCTTCCCCTCCACTCTGCACTCCAGGGGCTAGGAGGGCTTTTCAGACCCCAGGGTAAATGCGGAGGGCCCGTACCCTCTGCCCCCAGCTCTGAGGAGCGCGCCTCTTACCCTGGCTGCAGAGCTCATCCGGGTGATACGGACGCAGCCCCTCTTGTCCTGATGCTAGGCACCCTGACCTCTGGCCTGCACGGGCCTCAGCGCATGCGGGTTGCTCTCACTCTGCCCAAGCAGGTACCCTTGCCTACACCTCGGCACCAGCCCCGCCCGCTAGGCGTGGTCTAGATCCAGCCTGTGACCAGAGCAGCCTTCTCTCCCTCCACCCTCCTTCCTCCCCTCACGCAAAAGAGCCCCTTGTTGGGGCGAATCCTGACCACCCAGAGGTCACGGTCCCCTCGGCTGTCCTGGAGCCTCCGTGCAGGGCCGCTCTTGCTCTGCCGAATGCCTGTTGCTCTTCGTCTGTGCCCCCTGTGTTCGCGGTTGGCCTGGGCAGCGTGAGAGGGCAGCGAGGTCCTTGAGAGGGGGCTGGGCTTGGGTCCTGTGCCACCTGCAGCTGCGGGGACAGGTCTGCACCCAGGGGCCGCAGGAAAGAGTCCGGGGTTGGCCAGCAGCTTGCGGGAAGGACCCCTGCGCAGGGCTGTCAGCCCCCTTTATTCTCTCACCTTCATTCCTCCTCCTCCTCCTCTTCTTCCTTTGTTTTAGCAAGTCTGTTGATACATTCTCTGGAAGGGCTCAGAATCCTCAATTCCATTAGTGACCCCCTCCCCCTTTCTCACTCTCTCTCTTTCTCTCTGTCTCTCTCTCTCTCTCACACACACACACACACACACACACACACACACACACACACACACACACATGCATGCCTCCTTCCCCCTCGCCAGCCTCACCCCCTGGTGGCAGGCAGCCCAGAGCCTCTGGAAGGCCTGAGCCCCTTGGCCCCCCCCCTCCCAGCCGGGTCACGCTCCAGTCCTGGCTAGCCTTTCTCCATCCTGGGGGTTGTTTCAGGGAAGCCCTGACGTGGGTCTCATCCTTGAGGAGGCTCCCTTGGGATGGGCCTGGGGGTGTTAAGAGGGCCCCTGCTGTCACCCCGACGCCAGCCAGGGAGCGCTCTGGGCCCAGGGCATGGAGCCCTGAAGGCATGCGAAAGGCCAGGGCCTCAGCCTCCCAGAGACTGGGATCGCTAACAAACAGGCCCCCCTGCCGAGGCCAAGCACGCACTTCCTGCTGCCCCACCATCGCCTGGCTCCGGCCCGCCGCTCCCTCCCCTGCCCCGGGTGAGCTCTGGGAGCTGGGTCGTCCCTCCGCCCCCTCAGCCTCAGCCTGGTAGCCCTGAGCTGGACATCTGTCTGGAGGCTCTCTGGACGTGAGGCTAATGGCCCAGAGGACGGAAACAGAAAGTGCAGCTGTGGACATCCCGGCTTCCTGGTGGGGGCTGCCCGGGGCTGCAGGGAGCTTTCCGGGAGCCTTGGCCTCTGAGCTGCCCCCAGCCCCCAGGCTCAGGAGCACCGACACACAGAGCCCGGCCCCGCACTCACCACGCAAGCAAGCTCCCGGAATACTCGCAGTCCTGGGGTGTCCAGCCTGAGCTGCTCATTAATGGGGCGTCTGTTCCTGACCAAGTGGGGTCCTTGGGCAAGCCCCCCTCTCTCTGAGCCCGTTTTCTCTGCTATAAAATAGAAAGAATGATCTCAAGACAAAACGGGAGGTCTGTAGGGAGCCAGACATGTCGACGTTTTCTGTAATGCCCCCTCCCCTTCTTTTCGCCCACAGACGCTGTCTCTGACCCTTTCCAGCAGGTGTCCAACGGTGCGATGTTCTGGAATAGCCTGTCTCTAGGCCAGCCCAGGACCGGCGTTGGTCCCAGGAATCTGGGGGGACGGCCGCGCAGAGCTGCAACCCTGCGTTCCGATCCTGGTTTATTTGCTGTGTGACCTCATAAAAGTTTCTCGACTTCTCGGAGTCTTGTATTGTCATCTGTAGTATGGAGTCCCTGCTGTACCTCTCCCAGAGGGTTGTGGAGAAAAGTTATGTTGAGATGCTTGTCACGGAGACGGTGTCTGTGTTTGCCGTGAGGTCTAGGTAACCTGGGGACATGGGTGTCACTCAGAAGGTCAGCCCGGGGCAGAATTTTGGACTGGAAAGGTCCCGGCTAGGGGACCTTTCCTTAGAGGTAAGGGTCTGGGATGGGGTTGGGCGGGGGGCAGATGGGGGCCCAGGGCTGCCTCCAAGACCACCCCCTCCCTCTCTGGGCTGCAGCACCAGCTAGGACTGCCACCTCTTCTCTGTTATTCACCAGCAATTACCCTAAATGCTACATCTGTTGTCATGACAACATATTACCCATCCTTAGGTAAAAGCCCTGTTTGCAGGGGAGTCAGGCTGTCTCCAGCTCCCCGGGATCCATCATCGTCCCTGCAGGTCCCCCCCCCGCCCCCACCTCAGGGTTCCCCAGCTGGTCCTCCTCCCTCCCTCCCTCCCATTTTGTCCTTTCAGAGAGGTCACTCCTGTTTTCAAAGTTTCCAGAATTTTTCTGTTACTTTTGTTTTTGGTCTCACTTTGGGACTGTGGGCCTCCCTCCTCCCTTCGCTTTCTCTCATCTCTCCTTCCTTCTCCCCTTCTCTTTCCTTTTCCCGGATCCTGAGATGCTCTCTTGGTTTCCCTCCATCTGCCTCTCTCTGCTTGTCTGTGTCTCTCATCCCGGCTTCCTGGTGGTGTATCTCTCTCTGCCTCCTCCTCCCTCCCACTTGAGTGCAGTGGGGGTAGCGGGAAGGTGGGGACAGGGGGCCTGCTGGATGGGTCTGCTCTGCAGGGGCCTGGGGGAGCCTGTGGGGCTGTGTGGCCTGGGCATAGGTGAGCCCAGGCTAGGCACGCCCCAAGAACCCCCGGCCTGTAAGGTGTGTGGCCAGAAGGCTTCCAGCTGCTTCTGAAGACGTGTGGGCCAAAGGGGCGGTCCTTACTCCTCCCCAACCCCCACCAACCCCTGCCTTTGGACTATCCCTCTCTGGAACTCCAGTTCAAATGCTGTCTTGACTGGGGACTCCCTATGCTACCCTACAATGGTTCAGAACCATTGTAAGAGCGTCTGTACAAGAAGCCTTGCGGCAGCTCCGGGAGGTAAGTGGTACTGTTCTGTCGTACAGGCCAGGAAATGAAAGATCGGAGGAGTCAAGCAAGTTGCTCAAGGCTGCACAGCTGGCCAATAGTGGAGGCTAGATTTGAAATTCCATTCCGCAGCTGTGCGCTTACCGTGGCGCTCCAACAATACTATTTACTGAGTGTTCGCTACGTGTCAGGTGCTGTGTATTTAGTGACATCTGGAACACCTTTAGCCCTCACAGCAACCCTACAAGTTGGGGGCGTCTGTTTTACCAATGAGGGAGTCAGGGCACAGAGAGGTTAAGTAAGTTTCTCAAGGTCACTCTGTAGTCAGAGGTGTATCAGAATTTGAACCCAGGTCTTTGTACCGAGCCTGGGCTCGTAACCCCGAGTGCTGTCGCCACTCTCTTCCTGTCCTGTGCAGAGGGGGCCACAGAGGCGAGGGACAGGAACATGGGCTTCCCGTGCATACAAGTCCTTCCTCCCCACCCCCCCATCTTCTGTAAAGTTCCCTCCAAGCCCAGCCAAGGATGTTTTGGGGAAGCAGAGGAGGAAGCCACGTAGCAATAGGCAGTGCCCTCTTTTTTTGCTGGGTTCCACACAAAGGCGGAGGGAGTTCCAGATCCCCAGGAGAGGCCCCACAAATCCTGTAGCTCCTGTGGGCCTCCAAGGCGACCACAGCACCCCATGAACACCCCCGGGGTTCTCCCCACTGGACCCAATACCCCAGGATCTTGGGGGGGGGCAGGAAGACTGATGTGGCTGGGGAGCCCGAATCAGGCCCATGGGGCGCTGGGCTCAGCCCGCTCTCCTGGCCCGGGCACAGCCCTTCTTGCCCTGTCGCTCCAGTCCCTAGAGAGCATCTTGGGCCTTGGAACATGCTGTCCCAGAGTGCGGCTGTCGGGATGATGGAAAGGCAGGTTATTTTTAACAGCAGAGACTCACTCCGGACAAAGCCTCTTCCTCACGGGGGAAGAGACCTCGAGGGCGGCTGGGACCACAGCTCCAGGTGCTTCTGCCCTCTCCCGGCCCTCCCTTCTCTCTCTCCCCTCACTCCGGGGCCTGAGAGTCTCTGGCTGTCAACCATGAGGGAGGGCCTGGCAGCGGTGGGGCCTCAGAAGTGGGCCCCTCTTCTGGAAGCCGCAGGTCTGGGAACACTACACGGAGGCCAGGCCTGCCTCATCCCAGCAGTCCCTGGACCCCCTGTCTTTCTGTGCCCCTGGGGAACTAGGCTCATTCTCAAGATCCCCCGACTATTCTCAGCTTGAGCTGGAACCACTATATGATGGAGCGTGGGCCCCATGGGGTCCCCAACTTCTTCAGACATCTCAAAGCTCACTCCTACTGGTCCTAACACCCCATTTATTGGGTCCTACAATGAGCCAGGTGTGTGTCGAACTCCTGGCCTGGGTTCCTTCTTTCCTGTGAACCATTCATCCAGTCGAGGATGGGTGGAAATGCCTTACCCTCTCCCATCTGGATGCTGAACTTTCCAGTTCTTAGAATGACCCTCTCCTACCCTCCTTTGTCCCTACTTGGGGGTGTCCTTTTAGGACTTTCAAAGGACATGCCATTACTTCTCACAGAGATCGTATGGGAGCAGCTGGCCGCCTGGAGCGAGTACCAGGCCGGGAGGCCAGCACTCGGTTTCTGCCCTGCTCTGCTGCCACTCGTGCCGGGTGGAATGAGTCCCTCCTCCTCTCTAGGCCTGAGTCTTGTCACCTAGGCCAGGGCGGCATGGGAGAAAAACTCAAGACCCTCCTTACCTGACACCCAGACCGAGTCCACCCGACGGTTCAGGCCCGACCAGCCAGGTCAAGGAGATACTTGCTGGGCGAATGTGCCAGTTACAGCACAACCCTCACTGCCGACCTAGCCCCCTGCAAACCCCTCTCCACTCTGCACTCAGAAGGACCTTTAAAAAAGGTTACCCGGATCAGACAGAAAAGTGCACAGCCCCCATGGGTACAGCTCAAGGGCCATTTATGTATATGTATAGACCACCCAGGTCAAGGTACAGAGCATTGCCTTCTTGTCCCCCTTCCCAGTCAGCGGCCCCCAGGAGAGAACATCATTCTGATATAAATCACCAGAGACTAGTTTTGCCTCCTCTGGAACTTTCATGTCCATGTAATGAAAACACATATAGTCTTCTGTGTCTGGCTTCTCTTGATCCATATAACATCTGGGAGGGCTGTCTAGGCTGTCTCGGTGTTGGTCCAATACTCCAATTCATTTATTCATTCCTATTGATGGACACGTGGATGGTTTCCAGTTTTTGGCGACTATGAATGAAGCCAATGTGGGTGCTCATGGATATGTCTTTTGGTGGATACAAGTGCTCATTTCTTTTGGGTAAATACCTAAGAGTAGAATACTGGGTCATAAGATAGGTGAAGATTTAGCATTAGTGGATATTACCAATCGGATTTTCAGAATGACTCTGCCAGTTCTACTTCTCTCGGCAGTGGAAGAGATTCCTGCTGCCCCACGTCCTTGCCAGCACGTTTGGCCCGTCTGTTGAGTGTGTAGTAGTGTCTCCTTGTGGTTTTAGTTTGCATTTTCCTATTGACTAATGATGTTGAGCATCTTTTCAGGTGTTTGTTGGACATTTGGATATCTTCTTTTGTAAAGAGTGTGCTCAAGTCTTTTGCTCATTTAAAAAATTGGGTTGTTTATCTTTTTCTTATTGACTTATAAGGGTTCTTTATGTACTCTGAATATAAGGATTTTGTGATAAAATGTGTTTTTTATTGAGATAAAATTCACATAACATAAAATTAACCGTTTGAAAGTGTACCATTTAGTGGCACTTAATACATTCACAGTGTCGTGTGACCATCTCCTCTATCTTATTCTAAAACAGTTTTGTCTCTCTGAAAGGAAAATTCACTCTCATTAAGCAAATATTCCCAATCTCCACCTCCCTGCCACCGCTGGCAACCATGAATCTATGTTCTATCTCCATGGATTTACCTATTCTGGATCTTTCTTGTATATGGAATTGTACAATATGTGACCCTTTGCATCTGGCATCTTTCACTTAACGTGTTTTTCCCAGGTTATTCCATACCATAGCAGGTATCAGAACTTCATTCCTTTTCATGGTTAATTGTTATCACATTGAATGGATATACTACATTCCCCCCCCCCTTTTTTAATTTAAAATTTTAGTTACCATACAGTGCAATATTGGTTTCAGGAGTAGAATTCAGTGATTCATCACTTACATACAACACCCAGTGCTCATTACAAATACCCTCCTTAGTACCCATCACCCCCATCTAGCCCATCTCCCACCAACTTCCCTCTGTCAACCCACAATTTGTTCTCTACCATTAAGAGTCTCTTGAGGTTTGTTTCCCTCTCTTTTCTTTCCCCTCTCTTTCCCAAATGTTCATCTGCTCTGTTTCTTAAAGTCCACATTATGAGTGAAGTCATATGGTATTTGTCTTTCTCTGATTGACTTAATTCACTTAGCATAATGCATTCTAGCTCCATCTACCTCATTGCAAATGGCAAGATTTCATTCTTTTTGATGGCTCAGTAATATTCCATTGCACACACACACACACACACACACACACACACACACACCCCACATCTTTATTCATTCATCAATTGATGGATACTTAGGCTCTCTCCATAGTTTGACTATTGTTTTTTTTTTTAAATTTTTTTAACGTTTATTTATTTTTGAGAGACATGGAGACAGAACATGAGCAGGGGAAGGGCAGAGAGAGAGGGAGACACAGAATCCGAAGCAGGCTCCAGGCTCTGAGCCATCAGCACAGAGCCCGACGCGGGGCTCGAACTCACAGACCATGAGATCATGACCTGAGCCAAAGTCAGCCACTTAACCAACTGAGCCACCCAGGCGCCCCGTAGTTTGACTATTGTTGATAATGCTGCTATAAGCATTGGGGTGCATGTACCCCTTCAAATCTGTATTTGTATCTTTTGGGTAAATACCTAATAATGCAGTTGCTGGATCTTAGGGTAGTTCTGTTTTTAGTTTCTTGAGGAAACTCCATACTGTTTTCCAGAGTGGCTGTACCAGTCCGCACTCCCACCAGCAGTGCAAGAGGGTCCCCCTTTCTCCACATCCTCGCCAACATCTATTGTTCTTGTGTTGTTAATTTTAGCCATTCTGACAGTTGTTAATTTTAGCCATTCTGACAGTGTCTCCTCATGGTTTTGATTTGTAGTTCCCTGATTATGAGTGATGTTGAGTATACCACATTTTTTAATCCACTCAGCAGGTGATGGACATTTGGATTGTTTCCATCTTAGACTGTTGTGAATAGTAATCTTATGAACACTTGTGCACCTATTTTCAGTTCTCCTGGGTATATATATATATACCTAGGAGCCGAATTGCTGGGTCACATGGTAATTCTATGTTTATGTTTTTGAGTGACTGCCAGTCTATTGTCTAAAGCAGCTGCCCTGTGCTACATTCCTACCGGCAGTGTGTAAGGGTTCCGACTCCTCATATCCTCAACGAGACACTTCCTGTTCCTTTTAAAAATTCTGACCACTCTAGCGGGTGTGAAGTGGTATCTCATTGTGGTTTTGATTTGCATTTCCCTGACAATTCGGGACACTGAACATCTTTATGTGTCCTTGTTGGCCATTTATATATCTTTTTTTTGGAGAAGTGTCTATTCAGGTCTCTCGCCCATTTTTCAGTTGGACTATTTATCTTTCTATTATTGATTTGTAAGAGTTCTTTATATATTCTGGAAACTAGATTCTTTTCAAATCTGAAAGCATTTAATTTACAAATACCATCTCCTATTCTGTAACTTTTCTTTTCCCTTTCTTGATGCACAAAAGGTTTTTAAAAATTTTGATGAAGCCCAATTTGTCTATGTGTTCCTTTTGTTGCTTGTGCCTTTGGTGTCATGTCTAAGAAGTTATTGCCAAACCCAGCGTCATGAATATTTTCTTTTAAGAGTTCTATAAGGCTAACCCTTACATTTACATATTTTGAGTTAATTTTTGTTTATGCTGTGAGGTAGGGGACCACCTTCGTTCTTTGGATACCTAGTTATCCCCAGGACCATTTGTCAAAAAGATTATTCTTTTCTCATGGAAAAATCTTGGCACCCTTGTTGCAAATCAGTTAGCTAGAGACATATGGATTTATTTCTGGACTCTCATTTCTACCCCATTCGTCTAAGTGTCTATCCTCATGTCAGTACCACACTATCTGGATTATAAAATGTTTTTTTTAAGTTTTTTATTTATTATAAGAAAGTGAAAGAGAGAGCACATAAGCAGGGGAAGGGCAGAGAGAGAGGGAGAGAGAGGGAATCCCAAGTGGGCTTTGCACTGCTAGCGCAGAGCCCGATGTAGGGCTCGAACCTACAAACTGTGAGATCACGATGTGAGCTGTAGTCAAGAGCCAGATGCTTAACCAACTGAGCCACCCAGGGGCCCCTATACAAAGTATTTTTGTTCCCTGAAGAAGACAGGCTTGTCTTCTTTGCCCTTGCTGTTCCCTTCGCCTAGAATGTTCTTCCCTTCAGTTTTATATGCCTACTTTTTATCATTAAGATGTTCTGGAAATGTTTCCTTAGAGAGGCCTCCCTTTGTCACTCATCACCACATGCTGGGTTTTCTTTTCCTCTTAGTACTTATGGTGTTTGAATCTGTAAACTCCATGAGAGCAGAGTCTTCTGTCCTAGTCATTGGACATAAGGTGCCTGCACACGACAAGCACTTAAGATATTATTGAATAGACAGTTTGCCGTTTCCTAGCCTGGAAAGCCTTTCCCCACCTCTGCCCTGATGTCAATGCCCCTTATCTTTTAATATCTCATCCAAGAGCCACCTGTAGCCTTCCCAGTCTGTCTTTGTTGACGGTGCTGTTGGTGGCTCTCCTTTGTCATGGGGAAGGTTGGACAAGCCAGGCTCCTGCATGAATGGGAAGCTCCCTGAGGGCAGGGCCCCCTCTCTGCCTCCCCACCCACACCCCTTGCTCATATAGAGGGCCCTTGCTGTGGACAGGCTCTGGCCTCGACCCTGGTCTGAGTATGGAGGACTGGGGTGATGGCAAATTTGGGTCAGGGACTCTTACTGAAGCTTGGTGACCATTGGGTGGAAGGAGGTAAGCCAAAAGACAAAGTCAAAGGTGATTTCATAGCTTTTGGCTTCGGCGTCTGGGAGGATACATCATTCTCAGGTCAGAAATGTGGAACTTAGGTGGGGGACCTGGTGTGGAAACCAACAGTGAGTTCGGCTTTCCAAAGGTTGACTTGGAGGCCAGGGCAAAGTGGACAGACTGTGCCCGGAGGTTGCCAGGACCCTGGACAACCAGAGCGAGAGGTGACAGAGTTAGCTCTCGATGCCCACGAGCCCTAGTGTGGTCTGCACTGGGGGCATGGGATCCTCATAACCGTGCAAGTTAGGCTATGTTGGCCCATTTATGTTACAGGAAACAAAAGTTCAGAGAGGTGGAGCGACTTGCCCAGGGGCACACAGCATCGAATAATGGGACGAGAATGACACCCAGGTGTCTGATTCCAAAGCTAGTGCCATGGGGTTACATCTTCCAGAGTTTTGCCCTGGACCTCTGTTCCGCGGATGCACCGGCTAGAGTCAGAGAGACGAGGTGGGACTAGGAGGTGGTGAAGCCATAACCTCAGGCAACTGTAGCCATCTGTGAAGGAATTCGAATGTGAGGAATTTTCATTTAGGCTTAGGCTTGAAGACGAAACCTCCTTATACCAAGCAGCTGAGGTGAGTTCAGATTCTAAGACAGACCTTTGGCCTTTTCATACCTCTTTCATGTCCTCTTCTTAAGTCCCACCCAGCCTCCCCTTCCACCCTTCCAGGGACAGAGGGCACTCGGAGCCCCCCTATCGGTGAGCCTCTCTGCCAGCTCCCCCTGCTTCCCGTCTGAGATCCTCTCGGGCTGCTTCTGCCAGTGGAAGGCAGACGTCTGGTTTCCCGGTGTTCCTAGGCCACCAGGGCGGCACGTGGGGGTGGAGGTAATAACATTTTGGGACCATGGGAACCTACCCGCTGGGTGCAGCTCCCTTAAAGGCTGTTTCCCTCAAAGTGACTCCTGCCTTCCCTTTGCTTCTGTCTACTGGGAAGGCGCTCTAAGGCCACCCACCAGCTGATTTCACCCCCCTGGATCTGAGGGGCAGGTTGTGTCCACAGACCTCGCTGCACCCTACAAGGAGCCCGAGCGCTCCTCCTCAGAGTGGAAGGGGTGGCTGGAGAGGGAGAGCGGAAGGAGAGGACAGCGGGCTGAGGATGGGATGGGACAGGGGCAGGAGGGGAAGAGGTAGCACTTCTGGCTGTAGCTCCTGTTGCTGTGTGACCTCAGGCAAGCTCCCTGCCCTCTCTGGGCAGCAGTCCGTCCTCTGTGGATCTGGGAAGGACACTGCTTGCAAGTTTATTCATGGTGAGGTGAGGCGATGCAAGTGGAGCCTGAGAACAGCCCTGCCCGTGGCCAGCGCTGGGGAACCGGGACGGTGGTTATGGCAGCCACTGTGGTCAGCTGCGAGGCCGTGATGAGGAGTGACAGCCAGGAGCTGTGGTCAGGGGCAGGGGGCCCTTCCGCCTCTCTGAGAAGCCTGGGGGTGGGGGCTGTGGAGAGGAGAGGGTCTGGAGGGGACAAAGAAAGGAGAGGCATTGTCACCAGGCTGCGTACGGACAGGAAGGGGTCTGAGGAGGTTTACAGGGGCTGGCATGTACCAGGACACCAGGAAACACCTGTCTTCCTCAGGCAACGAAGAGCCAAGATCAAGGGCCCAAGGATTTATCTGCCCCATGAATGCTTCCCCCCCACCCCTGGGGGAGGGACACCCCCAGCCTCCCCAGCAGCCCCACCGTTCCCACCGCCTTGTGTCTTGCTGCAAGGCCCTGTCCTAACGAGGCTGCCGGTGTGCCTGCAGGGCACACTCGGTCTAGGTTAATGGCTCCTCCCCGGGCCTAAGTGATGTCCGGGCGCCTGCAATGCACAAAACGTGGTTATTGGTCCCTCTGTCCTTGCCAGCTCCCAGACACTCACAATAGAATTACAGCCACACGTCCGCCCTCCCAGGTCAGGGGCAGCCTTCCCTCAGCTGTCCTTTGGGGCGGGGCTACGGTGTCCTGCTTAGGGCTCCTACAGAGATCCTGCGGCAGGGGCTTCGAGGATGGGCTGGGACGGAGGAGGAGGAGGAGAGGAGGAACACCGGAGCAGGGGTCCAGAGACTCGACTCTGGGGACGCTGGGCTGGTCACATGACCTCCTGGGCTGGTTTCCTTACCCCTCCCCCTGCCCCGCACCGAGCAGCCTTATCTCTTTAGCACCCAGACTTACCCAGGGCACTTCCCTGCCTGAAGCCTGTTAGTGGCTCCTCACTGGCTGAGGATGAAGTCCAGACACCTTGGCTGGTGCTAGAGACTTTTACATTTGACCTGCAGCCCTCCGCGGGCTATTTCTTCCCCGCCCTTGCCTTTGAGCCCTGCCAGCTCCTTGCCTGGTAGCCAAGGTGTACTTTCAGAGTGGGCAGGGGGAGGCAGTAGACTATGGTTAAGGATGCGGGTTCAGGGTCAGTTGCTCAGGGATCAGGTGTTCAGCATCGCTGATACCTTTGGGTTCCCCTTCTTCTGAGCACCCAGTAGACCACATTTCCCAGCCCCTGGCACCTAGGGGTGGATCGGGCCAGTGGGAAGGGGGCAGAAGAGACCCATGCCACTCCCACTGGGCCCATAAAAGTCTCCCCTGTGCAATCCTCAGCTCCGTTTCCACCCTGCGGCAACCTCAAAGGCCAATGGACTAAACATGGTGGTACCGGAGGAGGGGTGCCTGAGTCACAGCTTGGAGGAGGGGTGCCTGACTCCCACAGGACTCTGAGGTGAGCCAGAAATTCGTTCGCGCGAAGCCACGGAGATCTGGGGGTTCTTCGTTACAGGCGGTTCGCCTACCCTAGCTTATAAAAATCGTAGGAGTAACTGTGGGCAAGTCGTTAGCGTAGCACTCAGTTTGCTCATCTGTGAAATGACACAGTGATGCCTACCCTGCAGAATTAGGCGATGAGGTAACGGCGGGCGCTTAGTAAGGTCTCAGTAATCGAAGTTATTTGTCATCGTCCCCTAGCCTTTGCACGTGCCATTCCTGTTGGCCTTTGCTCCCCAGCCGTCTCCACTCCGGGCCCCGCTGCTCTGGGAGGGACGGCTCCCATGCCTGGGCCGGGCAGCCAGCCCAACGACACATTCTGCTGGCCTCCTTCCCCACTGCACCGTTCTTGGATGTCTGTCCGTCTGCCTGTATCTCTCCAGACTGGGCATGCCAGCAGCCTGTGCAGAGCCTGGCACAAAGCAGGCCCACAAATGACTCTTCCGTTTGTAAGACAAGCCTCGTCCTGCTTGTCTCAGGCTAGGGCTGAGTCGGGAGGCTGAGCGACGCCCTGCAGGGCAGACTGCTTCGGAAAATGGAAAAACCTGTCCAAGACTCCTGGGGGGTCAGTTCCTTGACCCAGAGCACCCCCTGTCTCTCGCCTCGGCCCCTGTCCCAGAAGTCCTAGCCCCTGAAGTTCCTCGGTTTGCCTTGGCGCTCTCTGTCTCTGAGCCCCGGGGACAGCAGTTGGCCGGGCAGGTGGCCCCAGCCAGAACTCAGGCGAGGTCTGTACCCTGGGCCAGGGCCCTGCCCTCTTCCACCACACGGCCATGCCCCAGACCCTGAGGGCCGCAGGCCGGAGGAGCTTGAGGACAGCCGAGTCTGACCAGAGCCCGGACAGACGCCAGCTGCTGGGTCTTCTCTCGCTTCATCTCCTTTCTCTTTCCTTCCTCCCGGGTGCAGGGGTTCAGGAGTGTGGGTTTCCCTTTGGCTCACGTAAGGCTCTGCGGCCGGTCTCCTTTGTCCCTGTGACATGGATGGTGGGGGTGAGGGCCCCAAAGCCTTGCAGGGAGCCACCCACCGGAGGCATGGGGCGGGGGGAAGGGGTGGGAAGTCACTGAGGCGAGGAAAACCTGGGCCCGCCGGGCCCCAGGGCTCTAGTTCGGCGGTGATCCGGGCCCGTGGAAGGACAGGAAGAGAGCTGTGCTGAGCTCCCTGGGCCAAACATGGCGTGGCCAGAGGGGAGGCCCAGCTGGCCCCTGACGCCACTGCCCCAGCTTTCAGAGAAGTCTGGGAAGGGGACCCCCCCCTGCCACCGGGGACAGTGGGGCATGGGCTGGACAATGAGGTGACCCCTCCCTCGCAGATTTCCTCCTCCCTCCTCCATTGACGCTTTGACCTAGACGGGGCCAGAGAAGGGGGGCAAGATGTGGAATGAGCCACCAAAATCTTTGTCCAGGAGACGTTTCCAATTTGGTACAAGGCAATGATTCTCCCCAGAGGGAGCCCCAGTTTCTCCTGGGGGGCTAATCCAGCCGCGTGAGGTCCTCTTGGACCTGCTCCCTGGGCGACCCCTGCCCATCAGGGACCCCGACTTCGAGGCAGCGCAGGGAGTGGCCACTAGCCTCGTGGCTTCCTTGTCACCGAGTCCACCTGCCGCACGAGGCAACTGCAGCCTACCTACGGGTCACCCGTGCAACACAGACCACACACTGAGAAACCGATTTCCACCTCGCAGGTCACACGGACACCCTTGTGGTGACCTCGGTGGGTTTCTCAGGAGAAGCGGGAGGCATGCTCTGGCTCACGGTTTCTCCCTGTCGTGCCGGCTCCAGTCCGTCCCCGTTGCACTCTGGGAATGTATCCGTGGCCCCGGCCCCCCTGTCCTCGCTCAGCCCTGGCCCCGCTTTGCACCAAATGTCACAGCCGCAGCGTTTCCCATGTTTGTTGGGATTTTCAGGCCCCGTTTGAAATGGCACAACTGCTGTTTATGTAACTGTTCTATTGTTGTTGGAAGCCTAGGTGGCCTCTGGTTTTTCCGCTCTACAGAGCACGCCGCGAGGAACATTTTTTGAGCAATAGTGCTTTCTCCTACCCGAGGATGGCTCTCCAGGCGAGATTTCCAGAACCGGGTCTCCTGGCTCAAAGGGCTCCTATATTTCGAGTCGTTACCCGTGAGGGGTGGAAAGAGGTTCAGATGTGACCTGGTCCCTCCATCCTGGAGATGAGGAGACAAGCTCCAGAGAGGGGAGGTGGCCTGGTTAAGCTGAGCAGCAGGCCTGTGGTGCTGCCGGGGACTAGACCCAGAACCTTCTCCCCCTTCCTCTCTTGGGAAAGGGGACTGAGCTACTGTGGGCGCCCCTCCAAGGAGATTTAAAACAAAATCTTTACTGAGATATAGTTCATACACAATTCTCTTTATTGAGATAGACTGTATAATATACCATATAATCCACCCATATAAAGTACACACTTCGGTGGCTTTCAGGCTATTTGTGAGTTATGCAACCATCACCACGATCAATATTAGAACACTTTCATCACCCCCAAAAGAAACCCCGTGACCTGCATCCATCATCTCTCATCCTTCGGCTCCTCTTCCTGCCCCTGGTCCCTGGCAACCACCGGTCGCTTCTCTGTCTCTATGGATTTTCCTATTCTAGGTATCGCATGCAAATGAAATATACAATATGTGGCCTTTTGTGACTGGCATCTTTCGTTTAGCGTAGAGTTTTCAAGGTTCCTCATGTTGTAGGATGGATCAGGCCTTCATTTCTATTTATGGCCAAATGATGCTCAATTATATAAATATACCGCAATTTGTTTATCGACCCATCGGTTGATAAATATTTGGGTTGTTTCAACTGTTTGGCAGCCTGGAGTCTGCCTGGCCCTTGGGGGAGGGCTTCCGCTCCCTGGGGGTGGCCCGCTTCCCTCCCCTCTCACTTAGCTCCACCTCCAATGAGCCTCTCCCTTGAAGCAAAGCCTGCCAGGAAGTGCCAGGGAGCAGCCTTCTCGGCTCCATTTCCCTGGAGGGTGGGTGGAGGGCGTGGGGCGGAAGTAGCCTCGGGCCAGTGGTCTGGGGGCAGCTGCCCCATAACATGCAGAATCCAGCACCCGGCACGGGTTAATTTGTCCGTCCGCTCACTCATTCATTTATTCACTTGTTCATTCATTCCCTGGGACGCACACGCCCTGATCCTGGGTCCTGGGGCGGAATGAGGAATGAGGCCCTTGAGAAGCCATGGTCTGGTGGGGACATAGGCCAGTGCCAAACCCTGGTGACACTGGGTGACGCTGCTGGAACCTAGGCTGGCTCAGGGCCCTGGCCCGGAGAGGACAGAGACCAAACCGCGGGAGAGAAAGGGGATATCCGTCTCTCCTTGAATATTTACGTGGTTGCAGTGAACAATCTGACAACGAAATTAAGAAGATCATTCCATTTACAACAGTATCAAAGAACAAAATGTAGGAACAAAGGTGACAAAAGCAGTGAAAAACGTACTCTGGAAACCATAGAACACTGTTGAAAGAAAGCAAAGCAGAGCTAAAGAAATGAAAATAAATGTCCATAAGTCAGAAGATTTGATACTGTTAATATGGCAATCGTCCCCAAATCAAACTACAGACTCAGTGTAATCTCCATCCAAATCCCAGCTGGCCTCTCAAAAAAACTGAAAAGTCGATCCTGCCATTCAGATGGAAATGTAAAGAACCCACAAGAGCCGACACAATATTGGAAAAGAGCAAAGTTAGAGAATTTCCGATTTGAAAACTTACTACAAAGTTCCTTTAAGACTGTGTGGGACGGGACATTCCCATCAGTGGGGTAGAACTCAGGATCTAGAGATAGGGGCACCTGGGTGGCTCAGTCGGTTAAGCGGCCGACTTCAGCTCAGGTCATGATCTCACGGTCTGTGAGTTCGAGCCCCACGTTGGGCTCTGTGCTGACGGCTCAGAGCCTGCGCCCTGCTTCAGATTCTGTGTCTCCCTCTCTCTGTGCCCTTCCCCTGCTCGTACTCTGTCTCTATGTCTCTCAAAAATAAAAAACGTTAAAAAAAAAAGAATCTAGAAATAAATCCTTGCATTTACATCCAATTGATATTTATCTATTTATTTAGTGCGTGCGGGCATGCGTGTGTGTGTGTGTGTGTGTGTGTGTGTGTGTGACAGAGAGAGAGAGACCGAGAGTGAGAATCCCAAGCAGGCTCCACATTGTCAGTGCAGAGCCTGATGCAGGGCTTGATCCCACGAACTGGGAGGGAGCCAAAACCAAGAGTCGGACGCTCGACCAGCTGAACCACCCAGGTGCCCCTATATCTGATTGATTTTTGACAATGGTACCGAGATAACCCAGTGGGGGCAAGAATAGCTTATTCAACAAATGGTGTTGGGACACTGGCTAGCCACATGCAGAGGAAGAATTTTGGTCCCGGGGTCACAGCATATACAAAAATTAATCCGAAATGGTTCCAAGATTTAAATGTGAGAGCGAAGCGACAAAACTCCTACAAGAAAACAGACCTAATCTCATGACATTGGATTGGGCGATGGTTTCTTAGAGGTGACGCCGAGTGTACAAGCAACCAAAGACAAAGAAATGGATAAACTGGACTTCTTCGAAATAAAAAAATCCTGTACTTCAAAGGACACCATCGGGAAAGTGAAAAGACCACCCAAGAACCCAGGGAGAGGTGGCAACCCGGACGCCCCCTGTGACATCCTGCACACTCACCAGAGGGCCTTGACGGCGGTGGCGGGAAACCGGATTAGAGACCTGAAGTACACGGTGGCGGGAAACCGGATTAGAGACCTGAAGTACACAGTTCGTTAGCTCGACCCGCCCCCCGCCCCCCAGGCTCATACACAGGAAACCGCGGCAGAGGGCTGTTTCTCCCCAGGGCCCTCAGCCTCGCACTGTGCCATGTGGGAAGTGACGTCCTCAACAGCGTCTGCGCCTGCCAGGTGGCATCGTCCGGGCGTCAGGAACACCTCCCCGCCCTCGGAATCTAGACAAGATGGCGGGGAACCCAAACCCCCTGCTCCAGGGCAGGGGGCCTGAAGCCTTCCAGAAGGAGGTCTGTTACTACCAGGGCAGAGCTCTGTTCTTCTCATTTTTGCTCCCACACTGGTGTCTGGTCCATCCCATGGCTACCCTCCTTGGGCCCCTCAGAAGCCCCCTCATATGAAGCATTATGGGAAGAGCAGATGCCTCTGAATGGCTGGTCGTTCTGAGGAGGGGTCTCACCATATCCTGCAGAGCAAACAGCTGTGAGGTGACATTTTAGACAGCTCCAAATTTGCCCATGGGGCTCCTCACTCGGCCTCCTCCCACGGCAGGCTCCTTCCATCCCCCTCCCTCGTTCCTCACCTTCTCTTTGGAGACACCACCGCAGCCTCCCCTGTCTCTGACGCCCTAAGCTTGCCTGCTTTTAAACATCAGCTCCTGCCTTGTCGGGAAGCAAAGACTTTTCCAAACAGGCACATCCTCTCTCCTCTCATCATGCCAGCTGGTGGAGTGGGGACAGTCCGGTGGCTCAGGAACAATCCGACCGTGCCTAGGATATGAGGTATGCGTAACCCTGTGGCGGCCACCCCGCTGCTGGCTGCTTCTCACAGGCAGTCCCACTGGGGGCTATAGGAGCCTTCATGAGGATGGTTCTTGTAGTGTTGCTTCTGGCAGAGTAGCGTAGGATTAAATCAGTGTTCCAACGTCAGGAAGACAGATAGGTGAGCCACGCAGCCATCAGGAGCCACGAACAAGGTGACATACCATCACTAGGACATGTTAAAAACATGGCGCTGAGTAGAAATCTAAGTGATGTCTAGTAGAGGCCATACCATGAAACCTCTTCTGTGAACTGAGAACACCGGCATCCTTGAATCATACTAGATGGTTCTAAGGATACCTGGGCATTGAAGGACATCTGCAGGAGGAGAGAGGGAGCAGGGAGGGGATGAAGGACCCTGAGGTAAGTCTGGACGGGGCACCTCACAGGGCCCGAGTGGAGGCCTGTGCCCTGGCTCGGGAGCTGGGGGAGAAGAGACAGGAGTGGGGAAGGGCACTGCGGCTGGAGGGAGAGGGCGAGCCACCCCAGGGGGTGCGAAGCAGTTGCAGGGGGGCTTGCGTGTGGAGACCCTGGCAGGGCGGCAGCCCTGAGGGTCAGCATTCGATCGCACAGCCCTGGGACAGGAAGGCTAGGAAGACGTGGCCTTCCGCGTGCCTCTGTGCTGAGGTCGGAGCGGGAGGCTGAGCCAGCCAGAATTCTTGGGCCACCTCTGGCTGAACGCAGAAGGCGGCCGTCCCCAGTGGAGGGGTGGGAGTCTCAGGCCTGGAAGTGAGCCAAGGGATGTGGATGTTCAGAAATGTGCGGACGTGAGCAGCTCCGCAGCCCCTGGCCTGTGGCTGGCCAGGCCTGCACTCTGTCTCTCTGGCATCCACCACCCTGGAGGCCGACGGCTCCGCACTAGGCTTGAGCGGGAGGGACCCCTAGGGCAGAAGTTGACTCCAGGATGTGACGGCCCTGCCAGGGCTGGGGGAAGAGGCGGGAGGGGCGGCTTCCGGCTCGCCCAGAGACAGCCCAGGGTGGGGTGGGAAGGAGGGCAGTCGCGGTGCACAGGGCTCTGAGAGGCTGGAGACGTGGGTCCCCACCTCCGCCTGTCCCTTACCAGTGGCGCGGCCTTGGGAAGACCTTCCTCTCTAGGGAAGCTGCGAGGTCAGGTCCACAACTGGAGGCGGAGGAACTTTGTAACTGTCAGGTGCTGCCTGAGTAGGAGGCGGAGTGAAGGGCTGGCCTTGAGGCCGAATTCGGTGACCTCAGCGGGGCTGGCGGAGTGCTTGGGGGCGGGGGGCAGGCAGGCGTCAGGGCTGCAGGCTGGGTCCTTCTTTTTGCCCGCCCTCCCAAGCTAGCACCTGGGCTGGGGCATGTGTGAGCCTGGGACTGGATCCCTGCCCTGGGCAGGACACAGGGGTGGAGCCTGCAGCCTGCAGAGGCTTCCGCTGGAAAGTACTATCCGCATGAGAAGGGTTAACACAACGGAAAGACAGGCCGATACTTTCTACTTTCGAGAAGCAAATCAACAGTGAGAGGGCAGCTGGTCTCTCTGCATACAGTGGGCCCACCGTGGGAGCGCGGCTCCCCGGAACTGCCCGCTCGGTAGTGTAGCCCCGCGTATGTCGTGGGAGCCACACTGGACAGCTGGCCAATGCTCTTTCCATGTGGCTCTGGCGGACGCACTCAGAGACCCGGAGGCGCAGGCCAGGCCCGCCTGCTTGAGTTACTCACAAGTGCACTAGGTCAGTGCCCCTCCCCTGCAGCTAGACCCCTGGCCAAGGTCATAGGTGCTCTGTAATAGTCCCGGCCAGCGTTCCAGATCTCAGAGCCCTGGACAGCTGCCCAAGGCTGGAGTTTCTGCCCTCACGGTCCCCTCCCCATGAGCATGCTTGTTTGGAACCCCAGTTATGAAGCAACCCCGCTGGCAGCTCGGTGAGGGGCAAGGTGATGGCAAGAGAGAGCACAGGGGCCCTCCCAGTGCCCCCTCCCAAGGGTACTCTGGCCGGGAGGTGGGCACACTCTGGTCTGACCTCACCCTTCCAATGCAGGGTTTGCAGCCGCAGCAATGTCACGTGGCCGTCTGGGCTCTGCTCACATCCTTCTGAGGACAATTTGCTCACTGCTTTGTGGGCAGCTGGGCTGAGTATTTTCAGGCGGATAGGGAGGACGGAATATGATATCTGCTGATATCTCCAAGTGCTGGGCAGCATGCTGGGCACGTGGAGGTGCCCAGGTAATTTGTGCCCTCCTTGCTCCCAACTGCCGGGCGGTCTTTGTTAGAAAGTGCTTCCTGGGGCACCAGGGGGGCTAGCTGGTCGAATGTTGGACTCTTGGTTTCAGCTCAGGGTCATGATCTCGCGGCACATGGGTTCAAGCCCTGCATGGGCACTGTCAACATGGAGCCTGCTTGGGATTCTCTCTCTTTCTCTGCCCCTCCCCTGCTCAGGTGCATGGGTTCTCTCTCTCTCAAAATAAATGGACACATTTTGAAAAAAAAAAAAAGTGCTTCCTGTGGTGACCCAAAGCCTGTCACTCCCAGCCATTGGAAATGTCCTTAGGCTACTGTCTGGAACTATGCAGAGCAAGTCTCATCCTATGTCCTTTAAAGTGTCTAAAGAAAACCATCATGCTGTCCCTCAACCTCTTCTCTTGTAGTCCTCTCGGCCTTCCCAGACTTCATACCATCCTGATGGAATCCTCAGAGTACAGCCAATCGCTGTTGGCCATGGTCTACTCTACCTCTCCCCACAGGAGGATGGGGCATCCATGTCCAGTTGAACCGAGGCGGAGCCACGTTACTTGTTTAGGCCAATGATATGTGAGCAGAAGTGTCACATGTCCCTTTCAGGCCAAAGCTGTAAGAGCCAGCCTGTGGTTTGCTCTGTCTCTTTTCCATCTACCACCAGATAGAATTTTCCAGATAAAGGCTACTTGGTCAGCTTGGGTTCCAGAGCTAAGACGACATGGATCAGAGCCACCACAAATGTGGAAGATGAGAGAGAAGCCATTGAGATTTGGGGATCTTTTGTTACTGCAGTATAACGCAGCATATCCTGACAGATGCACAGTCATTTGCTAACGTCTCTCCCAACAGGATCTCCAGCATCAAGGGGATGTGAGCTGTATGGATGCTCTCTGTGAGCAGGGATTATGGGACCATCTATTAATTCAGCATCTTTTCAAGAAGCAGCGCATGTGCTCATAATAAACTTATGAACTGAACATGATTATCGATGTGAAAAGCTGGCAAACCAAGACTTCCTCATTCCCGGCTCAAGCACCTATACCTGGAGAGACCATTGTCCTTCAATGGCATTCAGTTTCACCCTCCTGATTCTCAGCCATCTCCCTATCCTGTTGGGTCAATTTTTTGAACATCTTATTATAAAATTTTCAAACATGCAAAAAAAGTTGAAAGAATTGAAGAGTAAACACCTGTATACTCACCACCTAGATTCTATAATTTATATTTTAATATCCTTTCTTTACCATCTATCTATTTACCCACCTGGATTTCCATCTTACCTTTTGATAACTTCCAAAGTAAGTTGCAGACATCAGAACTCTTCTCCTGCCGCTCCCCCCAATATTACAGCTCGCATACATTGACTAGAGGTCAATAGTCATTTTTGTGTTTTTGATACGTACGACAAAATGTACGAGTCACAGGTTTGGACCAATGCAAACACCTGTGTAGCCCAGATTACTATCAAGCTAGAGGACATGACTGTCACCCCAGAAAGCTCTTTCTTTTTTTTTTTTAATGTTTATTCATTTTTGAGAGAGAGAGAGAGACAGAGCAGAGCATTAGCAGGGGAAGGGCAGAGAGAAAGGGAGACAGAGAATCCGAAGCAGGCTCCCGGCTCTGAGCTGTCAGTGCAGAGCCCGATGCGGGGCTTGAGCCCACGAACCGTGAGATCATGACCTTAGCCGAAGTCGGACGCTCAACCGACTGAGCCACCCAGGCGCCCCCCAGAAAGCTCTTTCAAGCCTTTCCTTGGTAATGTCCATCTCGACGCTCTAGAGGCAAGCACTGTTTTGATGGGTTTTGCCTATTCTAGAAACATAGGTAAGTGGAATCTTACAGTGTCAGACTTTTTTTTAATCAGCAACATGTTATTGAGATTCACTGACATTGCTGCGTGTATCTGTAGCTTGTTCCCTTTTGTTGCGGAGTAGTGTTCTGTTGTATGACTGTACCACGCTGTGTTTATCTGTCATCCTGTTGATGGACAGCTAGGCCAGTTCCAATCGTTGGCTATTAAGAATAAGCCTGCTAAGAACATTTGTGTATGAGCCTTTGTGTGGACATATGTCTTCATTTCTCTTGGGTAAATATTTACTATCGGGATCGCTGGCTCATATGTAGATGTATATTTAATTTTATAAGAAACTGACAGATTTTTTCCCCCAAAGTGCCTGTATTCTCTTCACTCCCGCCAGCAATGTCTGAGAGTACACCCACTTCTCCACAGTCTTGGGTTAATTCTGAATCTAGATCCTTGTTCAATGAGCTCACCATCCTTTCTAGCCGGTGTGATCCTCAGGGTTGGTTAATAGGGATACCGTGGCCCATTCAACTCACTGTCAAGTTTTGGGGCAGGATGGAGCCCTATGGCTGAGTAACAGAGGCCCACCACTGAACTATACCTGTGTACATCACCGCCAGGGGACTGTGAGACAGTGTGTCAAATCGAGAAATGCTATGCTTCTAACATCTTCCTCCTACTGCCAGTCAGATATCAAAGAGGGGAAGGGGTTTGGGTTGGCATGACCAGCTGAGGGGCCCTGCATATCGGTGACTATTGTTTCCTTCCAGAAGAGCCTGCAGATGCCGTTTCTCAGTTCTTGTGAATAATTTGAGAATCTTGCTGGAGATAAGATTCAAGCTTATCTGTATGCAGGTTTTTCAATCTCTTCTTTGAAAATGGGTACAAAATTTCTCCATCACTTATCTGTTGGCACCCTTCATGTCTCTCTGATTTTTCAAAGCTCATATAGTCAAGACAGTGAGTGCTTGGCTGTGTCTGCAGGTGTCTGTAGTTCCTCGGATCTGGGGAGGGGAGAGAAAGGAGGGAGGCAGACAATGGACATTACTGAACACCTGTTTGTGTACTAGGTGTACATCGTACGCGAGCCATCTCCTCTCAGGTGTCATCATTCTCCTCCTTTCAGACGAGGAAACTGGGCCACGTGGAGGCTAAATAATTGCCCGAGGTCACAGGGCTGATAAGTGGGAGAGCTGGTATTTGAACAAGATTGCATGAGTTCAAAGCTTTCTCCTACAGACTCTACAGAGCCCTTAGGTGGCCTTGAGCATTGGTTGTGAACCTTAAACCTGTGTTATTTTGGGGGGAGGCTGTTCCCGTGGAGCAGTAGGAAACCTTTCCCACCACTGCGAGTGGCACTTGGGCCAGTCCACACCTGACGGAGGTCAGCAGAAGACATGGGACTTGGACGTGAGCACTCTGCATCACTGGTACGTCTGTTGCCATGCCCTGGCCTGTCCTCGCTGGAGGCCAGATAGGTGGAAAGCAAACGCCCAAGCTCAGTCAATAGTGGGCAACCAGGATCTAAATCCAGGCCTCTCTACTCCAAAGCACCTACTGAACTCACCCTGCTCATGCCTTCTGCCCACGATGTGAGTTCGTTAGGGTCATGGCGGGCCCGGGTGTCCGATATTGGGATCCACTGTGAGCACAACAGGCTTCCCCAAAGGATCTATCCCAGCATGCTCCAGGGAAGCAGTGGGGGTGATGACCTGGTCCTGGGAGATGAGACTGTTCATTGGATTTCAAGGTTGTCCGTCGCCACCACGCTGAAAATGAGGGAGGATCTTGAGGCACCGTTTACTTCTAAATTTGTGAGGGGGAGGTGGGATTCGGGAGGGTAGGGCCGAACCACGACCATAATGAATTTGGGGAAAGTGACTGCACATCCAGGAAGGCAGACCCTTGAGTGCCCAGAGGACAAATGGCTCTTGAAGGTGGCATGGCCAGGGGACTGGGACGGGGAGAAAGATTGTGTGCAGGCATTTCAGATGTTTGCAGGGTTTGGCCAGATTGCCTGTTAAGATGAAGGATTGTGCCACTACTGCCCAGCCTGGCACGCAGCAGGCACTATAAGACACTTAAGGTCAAAACTGTACGCATCGTAAACAAAAGGTATAGCGGATGAGGACCCTGTCATCGGAGAGAGTTCCCTGGCCCAACGATGATGCCTTTGTGATATTAGCTGTCAGCTGAGCTACTGGCCCTGGGAAACTGGGTTTAGAGAGTTTAATTCAATTGGTGGGGCTGAAAACGAAGGGCCGTTTGGAGTCTGGATGGAACGAGAGGACAAGTTGTGCGTGTGTCTTGGAGCATGAGTAGGACAAAAGTACAAAGAGGGGCCAGGCAGCCCGTCCCTAGGGCTTCGGGGGTGGGGTGTCCTCTAGGCTCCCTCAGTCTGGAGGGCACCCAAGCCTTGCTGGGATTGCTCAAGCTTCCCGCTAGTCTGAGAGAGAAGAAGTTGACACAAAGACTTAACAGGGCCAGGGAGACTGGAACCCTAGGGTCCAGCTCTGTGCGGTGCTTGGTGGCCCACCTGACTGGGTGGACGAGGAGCCTGGTCACGTGAGCAGGAGCCCCATGGCAGAGTCGTGAGGGGAAGGGCACTGGGCTGGGTGGGGGTCTGGGGTTCCAGTTCAGGCTTCATTATGTCTTTTGAGCATTCACAGACCTCCTTCTAGTCCTTTGCAACCTCAGCGGTGAAACAGGGACGATGACGCCAGTCCCTGGCCTGACCAATTCACAGAGCTGATGGGAGGCTGGAAGGAGATAATAGGCACAGCTCTGGTAGGATATGGAAGGTCGCGAAAGACCATTGTTCCTGCCGGAGCAACAAGGATCAGTGAACTCAAAGGCAGATTGAAATAAATTATCCAAACTGAAGAGCACAGCAGACAAAAATTTTTAAATGTTTCCTTTAAAGCCACAGGAAACCTGTGGACACACACACACACACACACGCACACACACACACACACACACAGTCCAAGTGAACTAAATTACAGAGAGGGCAAAGCCTTTCAGGAGAGAAGAGATGGGCAGTTGCTTTCATACTGCCTGGTGGGGGTGATGGCCTGAACTGGGTAGTGGAGGAGCAGGCCTGACAGGGGAGGACGTTGCTGGGAGAAGAGAAAATGTCCAAACATTCAACAACCAGGCATACTTGTCTGCTATATTAGAATCTAGAGGAGCCCCCAATATAAAGCTATCTCCTACCAACTGGCCTGCCAGCTCTCCTCCAGGGAGTTTTGGCTGAATAAGCATCAGCTGGGGCCAGGGCTGGAAAGCAGAGAGAGATAGGTGACCGGCAGAGACATGGACGATACATAGATAAGTAGATAGACAGAAACATAGGTAGAGGGGCGCCTCGGTGGCCCAGTCAGTTAAGCAGCCCACTCTTGATTTCAGTTCAGGTCGTGATCTCATGGTTTGTGAATTTGAGCCCCGTGTTCAGCTCTGTGCTGAAAGCATGGAGCCTGCTTGGGGCTTTCTCTCTCTCTCTCTCTCTTCCCCTCCTCTGCTTGTGCTCTCTCTCTCTCAAAATAAAAATAAACATTAAAAAAAAAGAAACATAGGTAGAAACACACACACACACACACACACACACAACACGGAGCTATCTCACCATGCTTAGAACCAAAGCCCGGATGGAGGGGGACAAGACCTGAACTCATCCCTGGAATATTAAAACCTCAGTGAACTGCAACTAACCCAGCTGCCCTCTTGCTCAACTCTTGATAAGACCAATGAGATAAACCCCTCAGGCTCGAAATCTGACAGAGGAAAGATAGAGCAGATAAAAAAACAAGATGCAGCCCTATAAGAAACCCACTTTAATTGTAAAGACACCCATAGATTAAAAGTGAATAGATGGAGAAAGATATACCGGGTTAACACTAACCAAAAGAAAGCAGGGCTAAGCTACCTTGCAGACAATGCTGACTTCGGAGCAGGGAAAGTTATCAAGAATAAAGAGGAGCATTACATAATGACAAAGAGCCATTTCTCCAAGAAATCATAACAATCCCTAACACATATGCAGCTACCAACAGAGTATCAAAATATGTCAGGCGAAAACTGATAGAACTGGAGGGTGAAACTGGTGATTCTCCTATTACGCTGGAGGTTCAACGGCTCTAGAAATGGACAGAATCATCGAGCAGAAAAATCTATAGACTAATTCATTCAACACCAGAATACATATTCTTCTTAAGCTCACATGGAATATTCCCCGAAATAGATCACAACCTAGGCCAGGAAACACACTTAAACAAATTAAAAAGAATAGAAATCTAGGGGAGCCTGGGGGACTCAGTTGGTCAAGCATCTGACTCTTGATTTTGCTCAGGTCATGATCCCAGGATCATGGGATCAAGCCCTACATCAGGTTCCAAACAGTGAGGGTGGAGCCTGCTTGGGATTCTCTCTCTCCCTCTCCCCCTCTCCCCTGCTCATGCGCTCGCTCGCTCTCTCTAAAAAAAAAAAAAGAATAGAAATCTTACAATATCTGCTTTCAGATAAAAAGCAAAGTAAGGGGCGCCTGGGTGGCTCAGTTGGTTAAGTGTCCGACTTTGGCTCGGGTCATGATCTCATGGTCTGTGAGTTTGAGCCCCATGTCGGGCTCTGTGCTGACAGCTCAGAGCCTGGAGCCTGCTTCAGATTCTGTGTCTCCCTCTCTCTCTCTGACCCTCCCCCACTCATGCTTTGTCTCTCCTGCTCTCAAAAATAAATAAAAACATAAAAAATTAAAAAAAAAAAAGCAAAGTAAACTAGAAATCAATAACAGAGAAAGAGCTGGAAAATCATAAAATACTGGGAGATCAAACAACACGCTTCTAAATAACACATGAGTTAATGAAGAAATATCAAGAGAAATTTTAAAATATTTTGAACTAAATGAAAGTGAAAATACAACTTATCGAAATTTGTGGGATGAAACAAAAGCAATGGTTAGTTGAAAATTTATAGATTGAATGCATATATTAGAATAGAAGAAAGATCTAAAAGAAATCATCTAAGCTTCCACCTTTGGACCCTAGAAAAAGAAGATTAAAGCAAATCCAAAATAAGCAGAAGAAAAAAAATAGTAAAAATTGGAGTAGAATCAAATTGAAAACAGGAAATCCAAAGAGAAAATCAATGAAAACAAGAGCAGGTTCTTTGAAAAGATCAATAAAATTGATAAATCTTTAATGAGTCTAACTAAGAAAAAAAGAAAAAGGACAAAAATTACTAATATCGGAACGAAGGAGGAGACATCACTACAGATCCTTTATTAAAATGATAACAAAGGGATAGTATTAACCGATCTATGTGCAGAAACTTGATAATTTGGGCAAAACGGACCAATTCCTTGAAACATACAATCTGCCGACTCATGCAAGGAGAAATAGACAATCTGAATAGGCCTATAGCTATTAGAGAAATTGATTCAAGAACTAATCACCTTCCAAAACAGAAAGCACCAGGCCCAGATGGGTTCACTGGTGAATTCTACCCAGCATTTAAGAAAGAATTTATATTAATTTTCTACAATCTCTTGCAGAGGATAGAAGCAGAAGGAATATTTCCTGACTCATTTTGTGAAGGCAACATCACCCTAACACCAAAATCAGACAAAGACATTACAAGAAAAGAAAACTACGGACCAATATCTTTCATGAACATAGATGCAAATAAAAGCTTGAAAAATACATTGCTAGGAGACGTACACTGTAAGAAATATTAAAGGAAGTTCTTCGGGCCAAGGGAAAGAATACCAGATGGAAGCCCAGACTACCAGAAAGAAATGGAGTCACTAGAAATTGTAAACATGCAGACAAATAGATCAGTTTTTCCCCCCACTTTTTAAAAAGACTTTTGACTGTTTAAAGCAAAAATAATAAGAATGCAGAAGCAAAATATGTGGTAACACTAGCACAAAGGACTGAGAGGGGTAAATAAATTACACTGTTACAAGACTCATTTATTACCCTGATGTGAGTGACGGCTGCAGGGGTGTACCCGTTTGCAGAGATTCATTGAGCTGTATACTTAAGATTTGTACACTACATTGTATGTTAATTATACTGTACTGCAATAAAGTACCGTTAACATAAAAAGAGAGAAATAATGGATCTATGGGGCTCTGTAAGCTATGGAAGACTCATAAATAGAACGGATGTTTATGTTTGTCAGGGAGGGAGTCAGGTCCTGCTCCCCGGAAGAGGCTGTTACAAACTAAAGGTGGACCGGGGCTGAGAGGTTCAGCCTGCTTCCTGCTGTGCTGACAACGCAGGAATGGCCCTCTGTGATTGACTCCTGCTGGCGCCCATCTTCCTGCCTTCACGGGAGCTGCAACAGGACTTGGCCCGTGAGGGGAGAGGCCCTGAAGCCTGGCCTTCCTGTTTTGGGACTTGGGGTGGGGAGAGCTGGGGAGCTGGAAGACTACCCACACCCTTTCCAGGACCCTTTCCTTGTGGTTGGGGAAAACTAGAATGCCAGCCTGGAGGCGACTTCTGATTCAGTCAATTTGCTGCTGCTGTTTTGCAGAGATAGGATGGGGCGCTAAATAAATTTGAGAAATTGGACTTGAAAGCAGCCCTCCTCTCTGCACTAGAACTGCTGCCTGGGGCCCATTTAATCTTGTCTTCCCTGAACAAAGCCAGAGAATCCGGTTATCCCTTTCTCTGCCCTTTGAAAAAAAAATTCCCCTTCCACCGATGCCCACGCTTTGTTAGCTCTGGGGAAAGCAGCTAAAACTAATTCATACTAAGGTATGAGTGACTGATACCCATTTAAAGCCTTCCTAAAAGGGCATGCCGATTAACCACCTCCAAGAAACTGCCTTAATGATGTGATCCCATCCAGTACAGCAGGTTGAGGAGGAATATTTTGGGTCAGGGGCCGCTAAAGGACGTGAGAACAGAGTGCCCGTCTGCAGGCAGCATGGTGTAAGAAGGCTGGCAAGGTTCTGTCTCTGTTCTAACTCACTGGCTCGGCTTGGGCACATGACACGACCTCACTGGGTCTGTTTCTTCCTCTGTGAAATGAAGACTGGACACGAGAACAGCTCGGAAGCCCTTCGCCTCTGACCTCCTAGCCCTTTTCACTTACATCCTTCTAGCGTTCATTTTATAAGAGTGGTTTTCGTACTGTCTTTGGCTCTTGTGATCACTTGGGAAGGAGATTAGAGCCTTGGGTATGCGGGTCTCCGTTTTCCAGATGAGGAAACGGGGCAGAGAAGGAAGACCACTCCGTGGGATGGACTCTGAGGGTCCCCCTCCCGCCAGGCGGCCTCGTGAAAGGGGCTGAAGGGCTCTTCCTTGCACACTGGAACCCTGAGGGTTTCCCTGGCTCTCCCTGGAGTGGGGAGCCAGACCCACTTGGGGGCCCCAAAGGAAAGTAGGGGACCATGCCAGAGGCACTGTTCTCTCTCAGCTTCGCCCCAACATCGGGCCTCGCAGCCACCTCTGATGTCTTCACCGATTCCCAAATGCCCCTCACCTTCGACACCTGTGAGACTTTGCCCAGGCGCCCCCTCCGCCTTGGCTTCCCGTGGGTCCCCGTGGCAGGGTATTCATCATTGAAGATGGACAGTCATTTCCCGCTTCGCTGGGGGGCTCCCTTGCTCCCGGGAGCACCCCCACCCCCGGGGGGAAGACCGTGTCTTGTCCCTCTTGTCCACTCACTCTCCAAAGCACAGCGTCTGCTCCCGGTCAGGGTTCAGGCCATGCGTTCTGATCACCTCAGCAGGCTGCTCAGCACAGCGTCACCGAGGGCCCTTGAGGGACTGAGGAAGGGACAGGGTGAGAAGCCACAAAGGCAGAAGAATCTGGTTTCCAATCCCAGCTCCTCCCATAGGAGCAGGTGACCTGGGACGCGTGGCCTGATGCCTCTGAGCCTCAGGGTAAAAGGGGAGGCCAGCGGCGCCTTTGCGGGTGGACACGGAGGAAAGTGCTCAGTTAGTGACAGTTCGCGTCCTTACTGTTTGTGTTCCCATCGCCACCCGCCAGGCCCTGGCCAGGCCAGTCGGCATCCTGTTTCTCACCGTAAAGGGGAGCGAGGTCCCAGCACTGCTCGGCTCGCCAGGCCGTGGTGAGGGTTAAAGCTGGTTGGGTGGGGGCGGTTTCGGGGCCAGAAGGAGGAGTGAGGACGGACCGTGATGACTGTGATGACTTCCCGCACGCACACCAGGGCCAGGAGGTGAGCCGGCCCTGCGCTCCCTCGGCTGCCGATAGAGGGCTAGTTGCTATTCGTCCGTGCTCTGCGCTCTCAGGGACAAGGTCAACAGGAGCCTGGGGACACTAGAGCCCCACCCAGGCGCTCTGCCCTGGCCCTGCACCTCCCCGCAGAGGAAAGCCCAAGTTGATGTGCTCCTTTCTTGCTTTTGGGATTTAAAACTGTTTATTTCCAAAACAAAGAGAGCAAAGCCCCTCGAAGGGCAGTAGTTATGTGGTAATAAAAGGAGGCTTAATGGGAGCACCAAGGGACCAAGGGCAACACTGACAGCCGCCAGTGGCCAGGGCGCACTGACAAGAATCATGGATGCCTCTCCCCCTGGGCGGCAGATCCTACTCCAGGGAAAGGGATTCCAGGCAAAAAGGCTCAGGCGCAGACCCCTGAGGCCACCCACAGGGGTCTCGGGGAGCCTGAGGCCTTGTTGGCAGGGCTTGCTGTCTGATGAGCGAAGCAATGAACCCGTGCTAGGACTGGACCTTAGAGAACATTCGCGCTAGGCTCGGCGGATCCTTGGCCACGCACGTGTAACCACTCCTGGGCCGGTTGCGCACCTGTTCCGGCTGAATCTGCAGGCAGCCTCGGGGTTTCTCCTAAATCGGCCCTCCAGACTGCCGGCCCGGCCCGGTGAGTGGGCAACTGAAGGACCGTGGCCGGATCCGGGCTGCCCCCCAGGCTCTTGCACGACCGGTTGCATTTTCTCAGCTCCGTGGTCCACAGGGGAAAGCAGTGACTTGGGCGTGGCCGAGGGACCTGGCATCCGGAGCCCCGTTTCCTCGTGCTCAGGCCAGGAGTTTCAGTTGAGCCCTCTTGCCTCCAAAAGTCCACGTAAGTCCTCGTCAGAGCTGCTCCGAGCGCCTGCCTGGTTTCTATGGAACACCTCTTCCCAAAGTCCCCCGGGAAAAGGTGCAGACGAGGAAGGTACGTCTGCAAATGTCCTCAGTGTATTGTCACGCTTGATGCGTAGTTGGGCCAGCGTTTTCATCCAGGTTCTTGCAGCAGATGGCTGGCTCCAGGGAGGATTTGACCCCCTGGCTGGTTGACCCTTTCGCGCGCACCCCCCCCCCCCCCCCCCCCCCCCCCCCCCCCGCTGCCCCGCTGGTAAGGCAGCGCCCCCTGACCCTGTGCACATGCCCTCTCTCGACCTCTGGCGGTAACATCCTGTCACTAACCTCCCCCACGCCCCGCCTGGCAATCATTACAAACAAACACAGCAAATAGCAAAGAAAACACTAATAGAAACAGCAACTTTAATTACCAGCCAAGCCACATGGAGATCACGTTCCAGGAAAGTATTTTAACAAGAGGCACCTCCTGGGCAGAAATGGAAAGTATTAATAAGAAAAAAAAAAAAAAAAGCCCACTCCCGCCTCTGCCAAACTCTGCCCTAGCTGTAGCTGCCTCCTGTTTGAGAAGACCTACGTCTCAGGAATATTAAATTTTTTATTGTGTTTTTTTCCCCTTTTATTATTTCTTTTTTTGTTTTGGCAGAGAGGGTGTTTATGTTATTTCTTTGAATCAGTAGCAGCAGGAGTAGAGGGAGAAATGGGGGAAGAGCCAAGCTAGCTTGAGGCCTCCTTTTGCCTTGGCTGGGGGGTGAGGCGTGGGGCCCTTCGCTGGGCCTCACCGGCCACCCAGCCTCCCAGTCTGTGACATTGTTTCAGGGCACCTGGGATCAGAAGGAATGGACAAATGGGGCGTCTGGATGGCTCAGTCGGTTGAGCGTCTGACTCTTGGTTTTGGCTCAGGTCATGATCTCAGGGTCCTGGGATGGAGCCCCGGGATTCTCTCTCTCCCTCTCTGCTGCTCTCCTGCTTGAGTGCTCTCTCTCTCTCAAAATAAATCAACTTTAAAAACAAAAAAAAGGGAATGGACAAGTAGAGTGCAGGGAGCAGGCATAGGGGTGCCCACCGGGGGTTCCTGGTGCAGAGCAATCACCTTCAGCAAAGGAAGGGACTGGGCTGTCTTCACCACTCACTCCCACTCCGACCTCCTGTGGAGAGGCTCAAGGTTGGTGGCGGGCCTGAGGTCGCCAAGCAGCCAGTCCAGGACCCTCTGAGTGCCCCCTCGTGGATGCTCGGCGTCCCACTGCAAGCACCCCCAGACTCCTCCTCCTGCAGACCCCAGGGAGGAGTCCCTCGCAGGAACTGGGCCAGGTTAGTCCTAGTTCAGGAGTTGGGGGAGGGGACACCTTTGCAGTCTCTCTGAGTGTGCAAGGAGAACATGAATCCATTTGTGTAAAAAACAATGAATATGTCTTTTATGAGAAAACAATGACTATCTTATTTATGTATATGAATTTTAGGAGATTCAGAGAAAGACCCCCCACCCTCCAAATTGTTAAGGGCGATTGTTAAGGGGAGAAGGAAACATTTCATCTCAGACATTGGGTGCTTGCTTGAATTGTTTACCCATGAACGAGTATATGTTTTTGCATGGAGTATTTTTGTGAAAAAATAATGCTAGCCGAAGTTATCATCTCTGGGAACAGAAACTTGTTTTGGGGAGCAGGAAGTAGTTAAAAGACACATGAGCATTGCCTAGAATATTCGAGTGTGTCTGCGTGGTTTTTTTTTTTTTTCTTTTCTTACAAAGAGATGTTCTTGAGCTACTTAGAAAAAACTTAAAAACCTAGCAAATAATGAAAAATAAAACTCTTGGTTGCAGCTCCTGAGCACCCCCACTCCCCACCTGGGAAGCTCAGGTCACTGGAAGGCAGATTTGGTCAGCTGCTGAAGGAGGGCCTGCAGAGGCCAAACGGGCTGTACTCAGGCAGGAGCCGGGCCCGGAGTGGCTGTGTGCTGCGGCCAGGGCAGCTCAGCGCTCAGGAACCCCGCTCCCTGGGCCTCTAGGGGGGTGCTCAGAAGTCACGGCATTTGCCCAATCCTGCAGTTAGCTTCAGAGGACCAGGGCTGGACCCAGGAGCCCGGCCCGCATCCCCAGAAATGGACGGTGGTCTTGACACCAATCCCCGCTCCCTTCCCACATGGGCAAAGCACTGTTCCAGTCTCCAGAGCCCTCCAAGCCACCCTTGTTGAGTTCCCAAAGGGGCCCTGGCTGATCCGGAGCCCACCAGCTGCAGGGTACACCTTTGGTGTGAGGCTTGACTCAGCATGGCCGGGGGAGGGGGGGGTGGTGTACTTGAGAGAAGAGGTCCCAAGCCCCTTCCCAGCACCAAACTCCCTTCCCCCTCCCCACCCCTTCTGCTCTTCAGTGGCTGGCAGGTGGCATTGTTCAACACCTGACAGCTCCCTCTGCTCCCCCAGCTCCTGCCTCCCTCACTGTCACGTCAATTTGGACAGCTGTCATGCCAGCTCTGAAACACACCCAGTTTCCCCCCACTCCGTTCTGGAAAGAGCCATGGGCAAGAGCCAGAAAACCCAGTCTGGAGTCCTCACTTTGCTCCAACCAGTCTGGTGACCTTGGCATTCTTTTCGCCCCAGGGAGTGAGAGAGATACCACCTTTGTGCCCAGCCTGACGAGAACATTGGGAGAGCCGAGGGCTGGAGGAGGCAGGGTTTTCATTTATTCAACCTTCAGCATTTCCTAAGAACCTGTAGCATGCCAGGCGCAGGGCTGGGGGAGACTCCCATAAAGACGAAGGGGTCTTTAACATTGAGGAGCTCACAGTGCAGCGGGGTGGCCAGCTGATGAGTGGACAGAGAATCATCTGGGAATTCTGCCGCAAAGGCATTCGAAGTAACAAAACAAGGCCTTGAGTTCTGCCTGGGGGAGCTTAGAAGTTTGCAGAAGAGGGAGAATTTGATCTGGGCTTTGAGGGATGGCTAAGAGGTCACCAATTAGAAGAGACCCGAGGGGGCCCCGAGGCAGCAGGGCAAAACAAAGAAAGCAAAACATGTTTCACCTAGAGATGCATCGGAAGGGTTGTGGTGGCAGATGAAACTAAAAAGGCGGGTGGACACCGGATAGTCTTTGGCGTTTGTATTAGTTAGAGTACTTTTGGCTGCAACTGAAAGAGTTGCCCGTCTAAAATGCATAAATGCACATGATGCTTTATCATGTCACGTAACACATAAATAAGGCCGGGTGTTGCCAGGGCTGGCTAATTTAGCAGCTCAACGATGCAGTCAAGGACCATTTTTCCCACCCTGGGCTTGTTGCCTCATGGTCACAAGATGGCCGCCACTGCTTAGGCAACATGTCCTCACACATCCAAAGACAGCAAGTGGGCAGTTTTCCCAGAAGTCTCAGCAGACTTCTCCCCAGGTCCCTTCATCAGGATGGGGCCTTATCTGTAAAGAGGGGGGCTGGAAAAGCAAGTGCCTGGCATTTTCTCTAATGGAAGCCTAAATGGGCCAGTAAGGAAGACGGGTACAAGTAGAGGACGTGGGAATGGCCCCTGTTAGCCAGCAGTGTCTTCCAGGCTTATGAGTGAAGACACCATTGGAAGCAGTGGGGCAGCTGTCACAAGCCTGTGGCCCCGGTGGTAGTGGTGTAGCTTGAGTGCTGGGAAGCTCTCTCTCTCTCTCTCTCTCTCTCTCACACACACACACACACACACACACATGCACACACACACACAGCAGTTCTCACATTATCCCCTAGAGGGAGAAGGAAGGGTGATCGGCACCCCGGAAGAGCAGTGATCCAACTTGCTCAAGGGTTCCCTGAAGGCTGGTGGTCTCTGTGGGGGAATGTGCAGATGACAGTGGAAAAAGGCAGGGACCCTGGAGCTCAGGACAGGCTCAGGACACATGGTGGGGCAGGGGACACCGTGCCAAAATCTTCCCCATCAATGCCTGAAATCTCTCCATTAGAGCTTTGTTCCTTTGGATTAAGCATCACCCTCCTCTATTTTTCAGGGTGAACACCAGTAACAAGGCAAAGACACTCAGGCCACAGTGGGAAGAAGTTGACAGACATCATTAGTCCAGAAAGGGCCAAGGGCCCAGGGCATCTGGTTGGGGAGGAGGCTCTAAGAGAGAAGAAGGGGCCACCCAAGACGATCTCTGCTGGTGTCCCTGGATGCTCCCTGTACTTCCTCTTAGAGCCTCACTCTGCCGATGACCCCTGTCATGGTTGTGGCCCCAGCAGGCCCAGGCTGAGGATGGGTCAGTCGGGGGAACAGTGGGGCCAGGGACAGAGCCTTCCCTGAGTGCTCCCAGAGAGCACGGGGGCTATCACTCTGCCTTCTTTCCAGACCAGACAGCTAAGGCCCAGAGAGCCCTGCACAGAGTTGAGTGCAAGCAGAGGGAAGAAAGGCAGGCTCTGCATGTGTTGCCTGGGTGGGGGTGAGGCGGTCAAGAGGGCTATGGGTGGGCTAGAGGCTCTCCTGACCTCTGAGACCCCGTCCCTCACAGAGCAGAGCCACCAGGTCGGCTCCAGGCTCCCCACAGGCAGGTGTGAGAGAGAAATAAACTTCCCTCTTGTTCACACGCTGTTACTCATGGCAGAGACGAATCCCAATGGGCGTGAGCCTGTCACTTTTTCAAGTCCTGCGAGGTGGCCCAGTGGCTTCTGGGAATGAGCTTCTTCGCCATGCATCCCCTCCTCAACCATTCCTGAGCCACCACCTCCCTTCTCTTCCACTTGGTTCCTTGATACACGTCATGTCCCCCACTGTCCTGTGAGTCACCCCATCCCCCCTCAGCGTCCCGCCCACACAAGTGGGACACATCATCCCTGCCTTCCCCAGCCCGCTCTTCCTCTGAATGCTTTCGTGAGGCTGACTAGAGGCGGGGGGCGGGCGGGTGGGCAGGGCCTCAAGTATACCAGTCTTTACCCTGCCTCTCACCTCCCAGCCTACCCCCCCCCACCCCCAGGGTGTTCTTCTGTCAGGTTCAGAGACTGACCCAGTTGGAGGGGCAGTGTTGGGGGAAGGTGTTCAGTTCCCAAGAGCTGACAGAGCATGAGTTTCAGAGGTGTGACCGGCTGTGGTGCTGGCTGTAGGCTCCTTATCCCTCCAGTCAAGGTCCACCTCTCATTAGCCTGGCTGTGGAGCCCACACTCCCAACACTAAGTGTCTGTTCCTCTAGGCTATGGCACTGGGTCCCCAAGAGAGCCCCCCCTGAGATGAAGAAGCTCCGGTAGGGCTGCCGGGGTTGGTCTTTAGTTCTCTGTGGTCAGTTCCTTCCTCAGCTGCTCTGGCCAGCTGCCCGCCCCCAGCCGGGGACAAGGCCAGAGAAGGCACCCGGCGGGAACTGGCAGGGCTGGCCTTCAGTGCTGTCCGCCCTCCATCCTGCTCTGCGGTCACTTTCTGGACCTCAGGCCCCCTTTAACAGAATGGGGGTAGATATTCTTTGAGCTTCCTCCTGGCTCCAACGTTGGAACCGACCACCTATTTCTGTTCGTAGCCGTGTGACTGTGGTCAGATTGCTTGACCTTCCTAAGCCTCAATTCGATTCCGTGTGGATGAAACGGACGATGAGAAGAATTGTAACAGCAGTGACCCCGTGGCCCTTTACCGTTAGCAAAGTGCTTTTACATAAAATATCTCATTGGACCCTCCCAACAACCCCATGAGGTAGTGTTACTTTCACCGCCAGCTCACAGTTGGAGAAACAAAGGCCCAGCTGCAGGGGAACAGGTGGAGGGATGGGCCTTGCCATTAGGTCCCCTGTCACCAGATGAAAGGCCAGATCCCCAGGGAAAGGCCTGGGCATAGCACGAGGGAATGGTGGCCCAGAATGCCTGCCCCCTCATCTTTCTCTCCTGGGTTGGGCTTCTCTGGGAAGGCAGATTGGGAGGTGGCCCCTCCCCGAGCGCGGGTTCCAGGGGGCAGAGAGACGGTGCTGACGACTGTGCAGATAATCGTCACTTCTCCATCGCTGCTAATAGCATGTTTAGCTTGCCGACTCCTCTGTTTGCCTGGTGCCTCCCACGGGCCCCGAGCTGGGAATCTCTTAGCTACTGCTCGGGGCAGGATAGTGGTAACAGAGAGGACCTGCCTGTTCCCCAGCCCTGACGACAGCCAGCGGTCTACTTGGCCCCTGGACTTGCTGGGGTGTCCTGCAATTCCATGCCTGGGCTCTGCCCCACCCCTGGAAGATCCCCCCAGGCTCTGGAAGATGGAAATGGACTCCTGTTTTCGGAGACCCGGGTTCTCCGTCCCTCCAAGCTCCAGTGCTCTGGGAATCTCTTGCTCCCACACAGGACCTGCTGAGGGAGGATTCTGGGTCTGAATGGAGGGGGCTTCACAGAGCGGGCAGGACTGGGGCCGGCCCACCTAGATTACACTTGCCCTCCTCCTTCCTACCCTCTTTCTTCCACGGGCCACCATGGACAGATCCTACATACAGAACTGGTCCCGCTAGGGAAGGATGGACCCCCAGACCTCAAGGCATAGTCAATCCTGAGCCCCCACTTGCGAGGTTAGTAGACAACCTAGCTCACATTCTGGGGGGCTGCTTCTCTGCCTGGCTCGTCCACAAGCCCCAAGCATTCATGGGCTTTCCAAAAGGGCCCTGCCAAATTTCCCTCCCGTGGGGAGAAGACCCTTCAGGCTGGCTGTGCCCACTGCCCTTGGCCTGGTATGTCGTGGTCATATGGTGGCCGTGGCTTCCTCACTCCTGGGCATAGCCCTTGCCCGATGAAAGGCTTCTCCCTTGGGAGTCCAGGGTCCTCTGCTGGGCCACATTCTGGTGACCCACTTGCCCAGACAAGATGGACCCCACAGCAGGGGGCAGAGCACAGCTAGGCAGGGGAGGAGGAGTGAGGGGAGTCTCTCTGTTCACTGCCTGTCTGAGGGAGGCACTTACCTGACGACGTTATAATTCCTTGTTTCCCATATGGATCACTTCTGGAATGTTCCCTCCAGGAGGGTAAGGGCTTGGTCCCATGCCTGGCGGTCTCTCCAGTGCCTAGAGCAGTAGTAGCCTGGCCTAGACCCAGTACTCAGTTACCATTGGCCGACTGGATAAATGTGTACACGCTTTTGTTATCTTTTCCCTTAACATTATTTCACGAAGAATTTTCCAAGGCGGCCATTTTTCTTGACCGCGTCCTAAATATTCTGCCTTATTGACATATCATCCATCTGCCCCACAACTTGCAGAGCATTTTGGCTGATTGCAGTTTTGTACTATTATAAATAATGTTGCTATAAACAGCCGTGCACGTATAGCTATGTTTCCCTTGCTACTATGTCTTTGGGAGGAATTCCAAACAGCGGATTACTGGGTCAAGGAAAGTGGTGTATTTATGGCCCTGGTGATGGTGGGACGGGATAATTACCAGTCCCCAGGCTGGCCCTAAGGTTTGTCCCCAGTGCCATCCACAAAACCCTTTGGTGCCTGAGGAAGTGCTCTCCCAGGCTCCTGACGGGCTGTGGGGCCAAGTGCAGCAGCAAGGGAGCTGGTGCCAGGTCTGTGGAGGGATCAGAAGGCGGTGGCTGTGGGAACAGCAGAGATGGGGCGTGTCCCCCAGTTCCGGAGGCCAGGAACCCTGCTCTGGGAGCCTGGGAAGGCCACTTCCTCTCTCAGACCGCCTTCCTTCTCTGGGATGAGCTCCCTCCCATCCTGGAGAACCCACCCCAGTCTCTGAGAGGGGAGCAGTCTCCACCTGGGAGCTGCAAGAAGAAGGGGCAGACTCCGGTGCCTCAGCTATTTCTGCCTTCCCTCCTCAGGGTCCTTTGGTAGAAGGTCATGTCTGGGGAGAAACAGGAAGCGTGGAAAGAGGTTTTGAGCAAAGGTCTGCGTTAGCAAAAGGGTCTGCTCTTTACAGTCTCCCCCGAATGCTCTGTCTGCCTTTCCCTCCCTCCCTCTGCCTTTGCCTCACACACTTCCTTACTCCCTGAGCTCCCTGAATCCATCATCAGTCCCCAGACCCAGGGTCCTGGATGGTAGAGGGGGAACGGTCCACCTCAGCCCCTTCTGGACCCGGATCTAGAAGCTTCTACTGGAGGGCAGGGTGGTCAGGGCGTACCCCACCTCTGGACATACCTGTCCAGTCCTGAAGAGACTCAGTCACAGTTGGGGGAGTCAGCCTGCTCCTTGGATGCCTACACTTAATGGGGACCTCTGGGGCTTTACCCCTGATGGAACCTGGCCCCCCCGTGATGAACGGTATGCTGGGAGGAGGGACTGCTGTTTCTAAGAGCTGGTGGAACCAATGCCAGCAGTGCTGGGCGGCAGAGACCTGGGTGTCACCAGCGTTGGGAGGGAGGAGTTGGGGCTCCCAGTGTCCCTTGGCTCTCCTCGAAACTCCTTCCAGGCTCTTCTGGCTTCCAGGCCTCCAGTGGCAAGAAGTTCTGGGAAACAGTGCAGAAAGAGCATGGGACTTCTCATCCTGCCTGTCACGAACTGGCTGTGTGACCCACACTCCTTGCCCTCTCAGTCCATAGCCGTTAACGCCAGGGCGCTGACACTCACTCCTGCCCCGTGCGGCTTCTGCAGCAGCTTGGGTCAAGGCCTCAGCAGAGTGTGCCTCGCGGGGTGGCTGACCTGATGCAGACCTAGCTTTGTGGCCGGAACCAGGCAGGTAGGAGTCTGGAAGGAGCCTGGTTCCTGCCTCCTGAGGCCAGCTGTTGGCCGGGTGCTAGGAGCCCCTCTAGTTAGGGGTGGCAGCCCTCTTTCCCCAGCCTCCCCTCCTCTTCCCATGCCTCACTCGGCTTCGCAGAGATGGGAAGCTTTTTGCTGGCTGAGGAGGGAGACAATGGCTTTGGGAGCGTGTGGGTGCACACGGGCGGAGGGGGGGAGGAATTGTGTGGGTTCTGTGATTTTCCCGGACAGGCAGGCGAGAGAGGGAGAAGAAATTATTCTGTCTAAAATCTCAGAGATGAGCTCTTCTCCGGAGCTGGCAGAGTGACTGTTTCATGGCTGCGTGGGGAGGCACGAGACAGCGTGGGCCATTCCCAGGGGCAGGCATGAGGCAGGGCAGAGCCGGTCCCTAGTGAGGATCTCAGGCAGGCCATGACAACAAAGATAACTTTTTATATTTGCCCAGGCATCACCCCTTGCAAGGAGCGTGACACCCACCATAGCGGCTGGTCCTCACAAGAACTCAGAGGGACCATCAAGGCAACCAGACATTATAATTAATCCAGCTTACAGATGAGGAAACTGAGGCTCCGGGGCGTTAACTGACTTGCCCAGGTCACAGAGTCAGTTAGTGATAGACCCAGGGCTTGGATGCAGGCCTCTGAATCCTGAAGTTCACCTCTGCCTGGCACCCACACCTGAATGTCCACGTGGTTCCTGAAGAGGAAGGCAGTGAGGGACCCCCAGAGCCAAGACCTTACATTGTGCATCCATAGGTAGAATTTGCTAGAGGTTCTGTCCCATCCTCCACTCCTACCCAGCCTCGACCTTCAGAAGTATTGTCTTTCATGCTAGAAGGGGGAAAAGGTTAGTTTGAGGACAAGGCTGTCCTCCTGGGACAGTGTGGGGGAAGGTGGGGGCCTTGGCCACCCTGGGATTCACAAGGAGTCTCCAGAATCCGTTGGACTTCTCCCTCCCAGCCATGATGTGTTTTTGTTTTCGTTCTTGTACCACAGATAAGGAGTAAGCGAACAGCGGCTAGAAACCGAAGCTTCCCCAAGAATCTCTGCCTCCTTTGCTGGCGGCATTTCATCAGCACTGTGGGAATTCCTGTCGGGAGGGGGCAGGCGAAAGGACGGTGGTAGGTAGTCATTTGGGTAGTCCATGGAGCTGTTTCTTCGATTCCAGGCTCATCATAGAGTTGACTTCTCCATCCATTGCAATTCAGGCCTGTGGCATCTGACCAGTCAAATGTCACTGGAAGCGATGTGTATGGGACTTCCGGGCAGAAGCTTTAAGAGCCCATGTTAGTTCGCCTCATCTGTTTCCTTGTTTCTGAGGTCCTGGGTGCTCCTGCCGAGAGGCAGCCTCCACATGCTGGGTCACTGAGTGACTAAACCCATGGTGGACATGTTGCATGTGTAAGAAATTTTACCTTTTTAAAGCCATTGAGATTTGGGGGCTGTTTGTTACCACAGCATACCCCAGCCTATCCTGACCGATAGTCACCACGCTGCCTAGGACTTTAGAATGAGGACCTAGGCCTTTCTAATGGGCTAGACCCATAATATGTAAACCTGATCGCTTTCGTTTTTTTTTTCCCACGGGGATGTGGAAGCAGAAAAATTATTCTTTAAAGAGAGAGAAGAAAACAGGAACACAGTTAAGGAGAGATGCAGAGATATTCCCAGCATTCTATTTCTTGCCTAAGATCTGGAGGCATAAAAATCTCTGTGTCCTTTTATGAAAGGCTTCTCCCATGCCCCCCTTTTAAAAAAACTTATTTATTTATTGAGAGAGAGAGAGTGAGAGCGTGCACAAACTAGGGAGGGGCAGAGAGAGGGGGTGAGAATCCCAAGCAGGTTCCAAGCTGTGGAGCCTGTGTGCGGAGCCTGATGCGGGGCTTGAACTCATGACCTGTGAGGTCATGACCTGAGCTGAAATCAAGCATTGGATGCTTAACCTACAGCCATCCAGGCACCCCGGAATGTTTCCCCTTTTTATTATACAAGCTTGGGTTGGTTTAGGTTGCTTGCAACCAAGAGTCCTAATACGGAGTGAAAGAGTTTTGAGGACAAGTCTCTCTTACGGATGAGGTCGCTGGGGCTCATGGTAATCAAGTGGTTTGTCCAAGGTCATAGAGCCATTGAGGACAAATGTTCACGTGCTCCCTTTCTTGGTGAAATAATTCGAACGGTAACGCTAAAAATGTTAGTCTTCCCTTCTCCTTCTCCCAACGCGCCCTCCAAAAATTACTGCTCATCAACTTGGTGGGCATTTTACTAGAACTTTAAAAAATTGTGTTACAAACATATATGTATACCACACTCAGTTTTATTAGAAAAAATGCGATCCTACTATCCCCATTTTTCTGAATTTTGCTTTTTTCACTCATCAGATCGTTGACACTTGCAAATTCTATCTGTGCCTGGCCTATCTGGTGACGTGCAGGGAGAGAAGGGATGAATGAGGCCAGGGGCCAGAATCAAAGGACTGACGTCAGAAAACTCTCTAGGAAGGGGATGTAGGGGTGAGGGGGAGACTCAGTGTGGGAACCTTCCAGGCACCTGCACGACCCCCTTTCGAGGCCCCTAACAGCCCTCCCAGGCGGCCAGCTCCTCTGGCCAGCTCTGCCCGGATGGGGAGTTTGGCATTTCGTTTAAGTTAAACTCTGCTTCCCCTGTGAGTCCTCCCATTGGCCCAGTACCTCTCCGTTAGTTCCTGGGGCAAACTGCTTTAGCCGCCTTCCTGCCCCCCCCCCCCAGTAGGTCAGGCAGGAGTGGGTGTGACTCCCTGATTCTCACACCAGGGCCTCAGCGGCCCCAATGATCAGCTCTGTGAAAGGCGGTAACAAACGGCCAGGAAGAAACCTAGAACTCAAAGGCAGAGAACCAAGGGCCCGGGGGCTTGCAGAGCATGGAGAGGAAACCAAGACAGCCAGAAGGCAGGCGGGCAATTAAAGGAGGGGGCTGAGTTTTCAATTAACAGGCTCCTCTGCTAGCAGCGGATAATTAAAGGATTAGCAAGACTGGTAGTGCTGCTGCCGGCAAGGATTGGGGCAGGCACCAGGGGTGGGGGAGACCTGGGGCTCCAGATTCCACAGGAATGAAAAGGAATCTTCCAGCTCAGGAACCTGAGGGCAGCTGAGGGTCACTGGACTAAGCAGGGACATAGCGTGCAGGCTGGAATGCAGGGGAGAGACCCAGAGGGCAGGGGTAGTGTCTTCAGACTGTCTCCTGGCCTGAGAGAGCCCTTGGTTTGCAGAGCCCTCTCTCCCTGGGGAGGGGCTAAGGAGATTTACAAGACTACCTGGGAATCGTGGTGTTGACATCCCTTGAACTTGCACATTGCCACACAGCTCACAACAAGCTTTCAAAGTCTTTGGGAGCAAAGCTGTATAATATAGACTTGAGAGCAAGGACTGTGACATTAGACACTCCTGAGTTAAAAACTCACTCTCATTTCCTGATGGGGCGTGCCTCCGCGGACATCCCCGCTGCTCTCCCAGACTTCCCTGCTCCTTCCTAGTTAGGCGGGGCCGCGCCGAAGCACAGAGGAGCCAGTGTGCAAGCCTCCAGCTCTGTCCTCCTCTGCCAGGGAGTTCGAGAAGGCCACTGCTTCAGAGAGAGCCTCCATCAGCCTGAATCCCTGAGTGACCTGCGTGGATGCTCCTGCCACCCCCCAGAGACGTATAGTGGGAGCCAGAATGAACTATTGTGTTGGTATGAGATTTCAAAGATGTTTGTTACAGCAGCAAACCAAGCCAGTCCTGACTATCACACGGAGTGGCTCTCACCTCCCTGAGGCTCTTGTTTTCTTATGCATGAAATGGGTAAGAATGGTACCCACCTGAATGATGATGGTGAGAATCAGTGAGATGACATATAAGTTGGCTGAAGGGTATTCTCAGCTCCTAGTCCCATGCTCCCTGTGAAAAAAGACAATGTTGCCACATGCCAAGGTCAAAGACCAAGGACATTTTTTTGGCCGCAACTAGTGGTTGGACCTTTTAATCGCTGAGCAGATTTTAATGGTTGAACTCACATGGGGATGAGTGAGGTCCGTGGGATGCCAGAGGCCTGGGCTGCACCCTCCTGGAGAGGAGGGAAGCGAGGTCACTCCCTCCCTTTCTGGCTTCTCCAGCTCTCTTCTGTCTGCAGTGTGGGGAGAGGGGCTGAGGGCTGCTGCCATCATCCTCGCCTGGGGAGGGCTGGCTGGGCCGGTGGGAAGTGCTTCTCCCAGCCGGCTTCCCTTCCCGTGGTTCTTTCAGACCCCAGGTCATAAGTGACTCCATGACTCCGGTGACCCGTCACAGCAGGTGGGCTCTGAGGCCCTCCCTCTGCCCTTCTCCTTCAGCGGCTCAGCTTTACCCCCTTGCCTGGCCCCCCTTAGCCTCCCACCGGCATCACCTTCAGCCCATTCCGGCTGGTCCCACCTTCCCCCATGGAAGAGGAACAGTTGCAGCCATGGAGGCGGCTTTCTGTTCTCCTCCACTCTGGTTTTGGCCTGTTCCCCACTGTTCCTGTTTGGTCTATAAGATCAAACCCATTTTTTTTTTTTCAGCTGATCTCATTCCTCCTGGAGTTTCTGATGCTCTGCATCCAAAGCCCGAGCAACGGTTTCTGTCTACTTTCCAAATATGAAGCCGTCTCACACTCTCTCTGTAGTTGGCTCCCTGCTCTGAGCTCACCTGATTCTTTAGAGGCAGAATGTTCCAGGCACAGGCTTTTAAAATTTCCTTCTTAGCCTGTGCGTGTTCCCATGGGACTCTCCACCCTCAATCCAAGGAGCTGTCATTTCCCCCAAGCCAGTGGCCACACCCATCTTCTCTGGGGCCTTCCTGCCCAAGGTGACTGAGCCCACTGACCCCTCTGGACTCTGTGATGCACAAACACAATCAGGGTGCCCCCCCGGCCACTGAGGATCCTGATTAGGAAAGAACTGGACTCTCAGATGTCTTACACGTAGCCATAGATCAGCAGGGGTTGGCAGTTTCCCTTGTCTCTCTCACAAGTGAATCCCCGTCTTGGCTACTGCCAGCTGCCGCCACTCGAACCACCAGAGGTACAGCCGCTATGCTGTCCACCACAGTAGCCACTGGCCATGTGTGGCTCATGAGCACTCGAAATGTGGTCGGAAAAACTGACACATTCTGTGAGTGTAAAATACACACTGAATTCTGAAGACAGGATGAAGACGGAATGTGGAACGTCTCGTTAATAATATCTAACTCTACACATTATCTCACTAATTAACATCATAAACGTCTCATTTATTTGTATTGATTATATATTGAAATGATAGTATTCTGATTATATTGCTTTCAAACATATTATTGAAACTGATTTTACCTGTTCTTTAAAAAAATTTTTTTAAATGTTTATTTTTGAGAGAGAGAGAGAGAGAGTGAGTGTGAGTGGAGGAGAGGCAGAGAGAGGGAGACACAGAATCTGAAGCAGGCTCCGGGCTCCGAGCTGTCAGCACAGAGCCTGACACAGGGCTCGAACTGGTGAACCGTGAGATCATGACTGAGCTGAAGCTGGATGCTTAACCGACTGAGCCACCCAGGCGCCCCGTTCTTATTTTTTATATGTGGCTACTAGAAATGTAGAAAGGCAGAAATTTTAAAAATTTAAAAAATTTTAAAACTGCTGCCCCAGATGCCTCTCCGTCGCTCCCACCAAGTGGAAGACCCTTGAAATGCGGTGTATTAACTTCCTGTTGCTGCAGGGTGAGCACTTACCACCAACTCAGTGGCTTAACACAATTCAAATTTCCTGTCTTCCAGTTCTGGAGTCAGAAGCCTGACACAGGCATCACTGGGCTAAAATCAGGATGGCACCAGGGCTGTGTTCCTTTCTCCAGGCTCTAGAGAACAATGTATTTTCTGCCTTTTCCAGCTTCTGGAGCTGCCCGCACTCTTTGGCTTGTGGCCCCGTTCCATCCCCAAAGCCAGCAACCACTGCTCGAGTCTCAGGTCAGTCTCTCCAACATGGACTCTTCTGCCTCCGTCTCCACATTTAAAGGGCTCTGGTGATGACACTGGGCCCAACTGAATAATCAGGATAATCTCCTTATTTTCAGGTCAGCTGCCCAGTATCCTGAATTCTATCTGCAACCAGAATTCCGCCTTGCCGTATAACCTAATGCATTCACAGTTTCCAGGGTTAGGACTTGCTTATTTTTGAGGTTCATTCTTTCACCTCCCAACTGCTTTCTTTTCCTGTTCAAACGGGCAAGATCTTGGAGGTGACTGATGTGGGGACATGTTTCATTTCCCCCATTTCCCTCCCTACAGTCTCCTGGGAGCTGTTCGGGGATCATATGGTCCCAAGGAAAGCAATTCCATCTTGAGGAGGGGCTGGATGGCGAGGAGGGAGCATCAGACTTGACTGAAGTGAATGAAGCTTTGGACACATAAGAACACGTAAAGTCTGGGGGCGCCTGGGTGGCTCAAGTGGTTAAGCGTCTGACTTCAGCTCAGGTCATGGTCTCACGGTTCAGTTCCTGAGACGGAGACCCACGTCGGGCTCTCCGCTGTCAGCACAGAGCCTGCTTTGAATCGCCTGTCTCTCTCCTTCTTTGCCCCATCCCCGGCACTCTCTCTCTCTCAAAGAAAAAATGTGTAATGTCTGCCTTCAACGGCCCTGCCTCCCATAACCCCGAGGAGGACTCTCCTGCCTCTGCGTCACCCTTCCCCTGGTGGACAGTGCTTTGTCTTGAGTGTGCTAGTCAGCCTCATCTAATCCTAGGGCTGAATTGACGGGATAAGAGATGGATGCAGGGATGGGCGGGACCATCAGACACTCTCTCCCACAAATCCGCAATAAGAATGCAGACATGCCAGCAGTCCGTTGTCCCGGGGAACTTGGGGGCTGTGGGCTGAGGAAGCCTCTCTCCTTCCAGAGGGATAGAAGGTACAGACAGCATGGGGGAAAAAGCCAAGGCAGGCCAGCCTGAGGCCAGGAGAGCCAGAGGGGGCAGCTGCTTTGGTCTCCAAGGGCTCTCTCCCTTGTGGTCCCGTCCCGCCTGAGGTCTGACTGCTGCCCTTGACCAGCGGGTCTGAGATGTGCCACACATCCCGAGAATAAATCCCCTCCTGCCTTTCCTTTCTCTGTAGAGAAGTTGAATGAATTTCTATCACTTAAAATCAAAAGAGCCTTGAGTAAGCCACCCTTCCCATTCCCACACCAGCCCTGGGTCCCCAAACTAGCATCCCAGCCTTTTGGGGACCCTCATGCAGATGCCAGGCAGATGAGGCTGCTGAGGCTCAAGACTTTCACTGAACTGCCAGAGTCACAGAGGCAGCAGCAAGTAGTGGGACTGCGTCTTAGGTTTTCTGGCCCCAAACCTGGTGGCCCATGTGGCTAGTCATCTACCCAGCAGTCATTCTCCCTTTCTTCTTCCTCAAAGCCATGGACGGTTACACAACCCAGTATGACCAATGACAGGTGGCCTCTGAGTAGGGCTTTCCTGTGAGACTCAGTGACTCTTTGGCCTTGCCCTTTCCCCTTATTCCTCTCAGGAGCACGAAGCTCTGCCTGAAAGGGCATCGGCCATCTTGTGACCATGAAGACAAGGGCACTTGCCAAGGATGGCAAAGTAGGAACCTGAAAGGACCTTGGTCCCTGATAACCTCACCCAAACCCCAGTGGCCTCTTGGCCTCTGAACTTCTTATTACTTGAGGTGAAAAACACCCCAAAGCCTTATTTGCTTAAGACACTATTGTCAGGTTTCCAGGGTTTTGTTATATGAGATTGTAACTGATCCTCACCTGTGTCCTTTTGGTCATGGATGGAGTTTTCTGGTAGGAAAGGAAAGGGCTTCAGAGACTCTCTATTGTCATCATTTTGAGCTCTCAGGTTTGCAAGGAGAGATGGAAGGTCAGCAGGAACTTGTCTTCCTAGGTGCTCTAAAGGGTAAATTCTAGGAGAATTCCTTCATCAAAGAGGAGAACCCAAAGGAAGATGGCCGCCATGAGAGTCATTTTCATTTTATTGATAAGGAAAGTGAGCTCCATATTAGTCAAGGCGTTTTGGCTACAAGGGAAGACAACTCAACCAATGGAGGCTTCACTGAATAGTTTATTTTACTCACATAACAAATCCATGTGGTTTTAGGAATGTCTCACAGCCCAAGAAAGTGAAAGTGTGAGGTTAGCAAGTCTGAGATTTTCTTGGTATTTCCCTCATTGCAAAATGACTGCCATAGCTCCAAAAATCATGTCCTCACTTACTGGTGAACAAAACTGGAACGAAGGGAGAAACACAGGGGACAGAAAAGAGGAGGGGGCTTTCCTCATCTTTCCCAGAGATACCCCAGCAGGATCCCCCTTCTGTATCATCACCTGGGAATGGGTCACATGGTTACACCTAGTTGCAGTGGCGACGGCCCAGGTATGTATTTAACAAAGGGCAGAGGTACTATCACAACTGTTTACACAATCGTGATCCCTCCTCTGGCTGGGCACCTTGTCACCAAGCCAAAGCAGGGGTGTGTTTGCAAGTCGTGAAGGGAGAATGCCTGCCAAGTGGATGACTGACAAGGAGATCTGGCTTGTCCAGGTTCAGACATTGACTAGTGAAGAAAACAGGGCAAGGACCCCAAACCCTCTCCACTGATTTCTGAAGGGAAGAACCTCTGCATCCTGACGCCGCCGCAGATGCTGCTGGAGTATCAGAATCTATACTATAATATTGGGGGTAGTCCGCACCCTGTAAGCCAGTGCCCTCTGCTGGAGACTGGCCAAGAATGAGCGTGCGATGAAATTCTGGTCAGTGAGATAAGACAGAAAAGCTGCTAGGGGGATTCTGGGAAAAGTTCTGTTACTCTTGAAAAGACGTGACCAGGAGAAAAAGAAAAGAAAAAAGTAACCAGGAAGAGGCGGTCTCTTTTGCTATGTGCAGTCATGTCTGGATGTGATGCCTGGAACTGTGGCAGCCGTATTGTGATCATGAGAGAAACTGTCCTGAGAACAGAGCTGGCCCACTGAGAACAGCATGGGAAGGTGGAAGAAACCTGGGTCTCTACCGATGTCACTGTTGCACCGAACTCACCAGCCCTGAGCTGTCCTCCCTCGGGGCTTCTTTGCCCAGGAGACACCTCTCTTTTATTGTTTAAGCCCCTTTGAGTTGGGCCTTCTATTTCTCTCAGCTGGAAGCACTCTAACTAATCCATACATCTCCCTCTGCTCCATTTCCTGCTCCAGAGGCGGGTGAAGACCCACGCCAAGCAGCCCCATTCTAGGGGAAAGCAATGCTACCTGTTCTTTGCCCACACAGTTGGAGCTCAGCCATTTGTAGCTAGCTGCTCATTATGCAACCATGCTGCCCACTAGAGCCATGAAAAAGGCTGAGAACTGTGTTCAAAACCCCAGGCAGCCGGAGGTGTGGTTTGAGGGGAGGTGTTGTGGGGGTTGCATAAAGAAAGGGCTTCAGACCCCCATGCCTCCCCCCACCATAGCCCTGCCCAGCCCAGTATTGCACCCGATGTCCCCAAGACAAGCCAGTCACCCACCAGGTGCTTGGGGGCTGGGTGGGGCAGAAAGGCTGGTGGTTAAGTGCTGGAGAACCCCCAGACCCCGGGGCTAACCCAGACTGTTTTTTTGTTGAGGGATTGGGACCATTCTGTCTCTGCAGCTCTCCGGGTGCAGAATGAATACAGGGCAGTTAAGTACTTTTCTGGCAACTGATTATATAGATTTGCTTCCATATGAGCTCTCTTGCAATGACCCAGGACCCCAAGAGGGCCCTCCCCCACCCATTTGTGTTGAAAACACTCTGAGCCTGCTAGCCTCTTTGCTTTCTGGGAAAGAGACTCTGGCAGGGAGCATGGCTTAGAGGGAGGCACTTCCTGAGGCATTTTCTTTCTCAGAGGAAATGCTAGAGGGCCTGAATGTCACCTCTCCCCCCAGGCCACCCACCACTAGCTGCCGAGTGGTCTGCCGATTGCAGATCTAATCGTTCAGCTCAGAGACTCCAATGGTGCCCGCCGCCCTGGGACGGCCATGCCCGAGCCAGGCAGCGAGGGACCTCATGTTCTACTGTTTCATCTTCATGTCGCTGAGCTCTTGCTCGGGCCATTCTCTGTATCAGATTCCCAAACTGTCCCAGGGGGCTCTGCCACTCGGCGTGGCCATCAGAGCCCTAGGGAGTGGTTCAGGTGGGGGCATGCGACTCTGGGCTAAAAAAGAGGGCTAGTCCTGGGTCTTTGGTGAGGACCTCTGCACAAGGGACGCCCATACTTCTGGGTTCGCTGGCTGGAGAGTATACAGCTGGCATTGCTGGGGACGATCTTTGTCATCCAATGGGGTCAGCCTAAGCAGGAAAACAACCCAGAGGAAAGCAGATTGGAAGAGCACCCAGGTTCACCCTGATGACATTATCTGAGTGCCTGAATCCATTTATACCTGAAACCCACTTCCAGACTCTTCAGTCATTTGAATCGATAAATTCCCTTTATTAAAAAAAATAAGAAACAAAAATGAACAATTTTAGCTGGGATTTCTGTCATTCCCATTAAAAGTCATGACTCATATAAAGGCAGGACTCCCTCCTGGGCAGAACTATTTTCTCCTTTCTTGTTCTCCACATGCGGCTCTTCCTGCACTTACCCCACTGCCCCTTTTTTTCCCCTGCCCAGCTGTCCCCTTCTGCCGGAGTGGACCTTGCTGTCGCCTCAGCTGCTGCTGGACCTCAGGCACAGTTCATTATACTCTCAAGTGGAGTTAAAGTCCTTGGTGCATTGTCGTCTTTGGTCAACATAAAACGCCCCTCTTGTTTTCCTTATTCTCTTTTACCTCTACCCCACTTCCCTTCCCTTCCTCCGCAGAGGCAACATGCTAATGGGACTCGTTCCTCCACCCCCTTGTAGGTGCTTTTGCAAAATGGATATTGTCTTTATGGGTTTTTTTTTTCTTCCTGCAAATGGTAGTGTTTTAGTTCTGGTGTCATTTCTTACGTTTTAAACTCCGCATTAAGGCCCATCCACGTTGCTATGTGTGCATTTAATCTCTCCTAGCTGCTGCATAGTTCACGGCGTGAGCCGTTCCCATTTTTCTTCCCACTCTCCCTGGGACGGACACCTAGGTTCCCTCTGACAATGCTTGTCCCCAGAACATCATGCTATACACGTTCTATGGACCTGTGTTCCCTTCCTCGGCCATCTCTATCTGGGTATGGAGTCTGTGTGCTGTTGACAGCAATACCTCCACCACGGCTGCTCTGGTCTGTCCTCCACGGGGGCACCCTCACTGACATCCCCACACATCCACCCGACACTGACACTGGGCTTTATCCAGCGAGGTCTGGCCTGTCTAAAAGATTGCCTTAGTTCTCTACTGCTGTGTGCAAGTTACCACAAACGTCATGGCTTGGAATAACGTGCATTTTTTGTACCTCCCATTTTCTGTGGACCAGGAGTCTGGGTCTGGCTTAGCTGGGTGGCCTGCTCAGCCTGTAATCAAGGCATTGGGCAGGCTGCATACTCATCGCAGGCTCAAATAGACAAAGAACTGCCTCCAAGCTGCCTCAGGGTGTTGGCAGAATTCATCTCCTTGTGGCTGTAGAACTCAAGGTGACTTGCTTCTTTCAGGGTCAGCAGAAGAGTCTCTGATCTCTATATTCTTTTTTTTTTTTAATACTTATTTCTTTATTTTGAGAAAGAGAGAATGAAGGAGAGCAGGGGAGGGGCTCCATAACACGAGAGCCCAACTGGGGGCTCGATCCTATGACCTCGAGATCACAACCTGAGCTGATATCAAGAGTCAGACACTTAACTGACTGAGCCACCCGGGCGCCCCTCTACGTTCCTTTCTAAAAACAACTCACCTGATTAGGTTTGACTCACCTAGGATAATCTCCCCTTTGAGTAAATTAAAGTCAACTGACTAGGGGCTTTTATTACATACATCAGCAAATTCTTTTCACCTTTTCCATAATGCATACCCTAATCAGGGGTGGACGTCCCATCACCTTTGTCATATTTCATTGGTTAGGAGGCAAGCTTATAAGTCCTGCCCATATTCCAGGGCAGAGAATTATACAGGGCTTGGGCACTGGAGCTCCTCTTAGAATTCTGCCTACCACATAGGTGTAGCATGATATTTTATTTTTGTGGTTGGTTTTTAAATTATGGCAAAGAATCCATATCACAAATCTTTCCATCTTAACCATTTTAAGTGTACAGTTCAGCACCGTTAAGTGCATTCACATTGCTATGTAGCCATCACCACCGTCCATCGCAAGAATGCTTTTCATCTTGTAAAACAGATACTCGGTACCCATTAAACACTGACTTACCATTTCCTTCTTGCCTCCGCCCCTGGAAACCACCATTCTGCTTTCCCTCTCAATGAATTTGAATGCTCTAGGTACCTCATATAAGTGGAATCATACACTTACATCGGTCTCTTTCTGCCTGGCTTATTTCATGCAGCCTCAAGGTTCATCCATGTTGTAAGAATTTCCTTCCTTTTTAAGGCTGGATAATATTCCATTGTGTGTATATACCACAGCTTGTTTATCCATCTGTTGGTGGACACTTGGGTTGCTTCCATTTTTTGGTCTACTGTGAATAATGCCGCCATGAACATGTGTGCACAAATATCTCTTTGAGAGTCTGCTTTCAATTCTTTGGGGGTGTGTACCCAGAATTAGAATTGCTGGATCTTGGAGCTCCTGGGTGGCTCAGTTGGTTAAGCTTCCAACTCTTGGTTTTGGCTCAGGTCATGATCTCCTGATTCGTGGGATCGAGCCCCGTGTCGGGCTCTGTACTGATAGCATTGCTCCTGCTTGGGATTTTCTCTCTTCTCCTCTCTCTGCCCCTCCTCTGCTCTCTCTCTCAAAACAAATAAATATTTTAAAAAATTGCTGGATCGTATGGAAGTTCTATTCTTAATTTCTTGAGGAACTACTGTATTGTTTTCCTATTTTACACTGTGTACCTATGTTTCCATTTTACACTCCTACCAACAGCTGCAAAGGATTCCAATTTCTCCATATTCTCACCAACACTTGTTGTTTTCTGTTTTCTTAGTAGCCATCCTAATGGGTGCCAGGTGGTAGCTCATTGTGGGTTTGATTGGCATTTCCTAGTGATTTGCAATGTTGAGCATCTTTTCATGTGCTTCTTGGACATTTGTATGTCTTCGTTAGAGAAAAGTCTGTTTGGATATCTTATTATTATAATCTCAATTTCCCTACTAGTGATTTTGACTATATCTTCCTATGTCTCTTAGATTTTTCTCTTCTAAAAAGTGCCTGCTTATATCCTTTTTTCATTTATTTTTCTTGCTAATTTGCAGGAGTTCCTTGTATACTAAGGCTGTACTAATCTTGTAAATTTTAGACTTTGCACATATCTTCTCTCATTTCGTCATGTGTCATTTGGAACAGATATCTTTCCTTGTGACATAGTAGAGTAACCCCCCCTTTGTTTGTTTATGGATTGTGCTTTAAAATTTTGTCTAATAAATCCTTTCCTCACTCTGGGTTTCATAGATATTCCCCTCCATCTGTTTTTTTTTTTCCATCAATGTTATAATTTGGCCATTCACATGGACTCTTTAACCATCTGAGCACTCTCCTTGTATGGGATAACATCGTTTTTCTCTGTAAAGTGAGTAATTTTCCCAGTAAGAACAGCAGACTTTGATGCACCTTTTATTGTATATTAAGCTTCCCTAGAACTAGGGATCCATTTCTAAACTCTCCATGGTGTCCCAATGGGTTGTCTATTCTTTCACTAACTGCCGAGGTCCAGTTCCGGGGAATCTAGGGGTCCACGAAGGATGGATGGTCAGGCGAAAGGAAGTGAGAGAGCCACAAGAGAGATGGAGTCTGATGACCAAGCAGGCAGCCCTGGCAATTCTGGCATCTCTGCCCTGCTGGTCTCAGTGTCTTTATTTTTAAAGGTAGTGAGTGACATTACATCAGTGACAAGGCATTCTTAATAACATACATTGTTGCCTCAAGACCTATGTTAGTCATCTATAGGTAGTTTAGGAGTCATTCTATCCATAATCATAAGGGCTCATGTCTATCTATTCTTTTATGGTAGCTTTTGTAAGAGTATTTTGTTATTGCCTTTTTGTTATAAGGGAGCGTGGGGATGAGAATTACAAAAGGATTTGTGAAATGTTAACCTCAGGGAGGTGCTCAATATTTGCTGCTGATCAATGAAGATATGTGTAGCTACTTTAGTTTGTACCTTATCTATAAACAGTGCTTCTAACTTTTGGGCTAGGCTAACCTCCGGGGAAGGTCCTAAGTTTCTTTACAATCTCTCCTATCAGTCTGTTAATCAAATACTGAGAGAAGCTTTACAGAGATGTGCCTTGAGGTTTTATGGTGGGGCTGAGGGGATGATTAACACAATGCGATATCTGCAGGGAAAATCTAGTTTGGTTCAAGGAGTCTTGGGGCCTAATGTCTACTAATTTCTAGCCAACTCACAACTGCTATTCTATATAATCAATTTGTGTAACCTATCCCCAAGAGGCAAGTTTGAGGTTATTCCTGACCAGATTACTCTCATATGGATTTTATCCATCAAGACATCACGCTCCAGGTCCCCTTTTCCATATGCCATAAAACCAAAGAGCATTATATCCCTTGGGCCAACGAGAGCAGTTCAAGAAATCCAAGCCTGAAAGATTATTTAGAAGGAGGTAAGACTAGGTGCCAGTTTGGCTGGCGGGAGCTTTGCTTCAACCTTTTCCACACAGGAAAGGGTCTCAACCTGCGAGCCCAACATGGCTCCCAACATCTAACATCATACTGTTCTTTTGGTTGTTTTTAAACAATGTCATTGGTTGCCTAAATATTTGGAAGAGAGAGAGAGATTCCTGCCCATCCCCCTTTTACTTAGGCATCTGTAGAAATTTATTCCTCCTCACACATTTCGGAGTAAGTTTTCATAGCTGGAATTTTTATTGGGATTACAGTGATTAATTTAGATTAATTTAGGGAGAGGTAACATCATCATATATTAGGCCACCCCTTCCAAGAGCATGAGATGACTCTACTTGGGGAGTGTCTACACCCACACTTTGCTCCCACCTAACAATTAGCAGGCAATGGATGGAGTCTGCTAAATCAATGCTAGGAGTTAATCTCTGAAAAGGAAGAAAGAGCAGCTCTGGAATGTTCCTCAGCACCACTTTCTCCATTCTCAGGCAAGTTGGGCAATAGGAAGGAAACACCCTGTTACAGAACCTGTGTTTTCTGGGTAGACAAGATCCAAGTATGATGGAGAAAAAGCATATAGTGGGAAGTTGAGCTTCTCATCCAGAAGGGTTGGGTTCCCCTGAAGTGAGGGCAAGGGGCAAGGGGATCATGGAACAACAGAATGATTCTTAGCTTTCTCCAGTGTTGTCCAATCCTCTGGCCAGCATCACATGGTGGCACTGGCTGGTTTACCACCATCAGTGATGTTTGGAAGATTGATCGTGCTTTTCCAAACCTATCCACTCTAGTCTTCCTGAGCCACATTCTAACCATGTGAAGTAAGTAGACAGATTATTATCCTTATTCAATAGAAGAAGAGAACTAAGGTCCACAGAGAAGGAAGTTCATTCATCACTCAACAAACATTTATCAAGAGTCCACAGTGCTGGCCCTGGGACATAGCAGAGACCAAACAAATGGTCCCAGTCTAGTGTTGGGAATAAGTGAGTGGCAGAAACCATGATGGGCATGTTGCTTTTGTCAGCCAGCAAACCCCCTCCCTGAGGGAATCGACTTCTCCACATCCCATTCCTGCTTCCCCCTCATTTTGCATAGTTAGGGAGAAGGAGTAGTGGTCTGGGTGGAGCCAATATGACACCATACCCCCTCGACGCATTGATTGGTCCAGAGGGTGGGCAGATGATCCTAGCAGGACAAATCAGAGTCTTCCCTGGGGTTTTCATATGGATGTTGGGGGACAGATATTTCTTTCTTTCTTTCTTTCTTTCTTTCTCTCTCTCTCTCTCTCTCTCTCTCTTTCTTTTTCTTTCTTTTTTAAATTTTTAAACATTTATTTATTTTTGACAGAAAGAGACTGAGCATGAGCTCTGAGGGGGGCAGAAAGAGGGAGACACAGAATACGAAGAAGGCTCCAGGCTCTGAGCTGTCAGCACAGAACCTGACGCGGGCCTTGAACTCACAAGCGATAAGATCATGACCTGAGCCGAAGTTGGACGCCCAATGGACTAAGACACACAGGTGCCCTGACAGACGTTTCTTTCTAAGGTTGCTAAAGCAGATGGGTCTTAGGTTGCTGGCCATCATCTTGGTATAGGAGAGAGGTGTCAAGAAGAATAAAACCAATCAGAGACAAGTAGTATAGACACATGAGAGAGACTGACAACATTGTTTGATCACTGGATCCAGCTATGCCTGAAGTTAGCACACCTACACTTTCTAGTTATGTGAGCCAACCCATTGTCTTTTGGCTTGAGTTACAGTCAGGGGAAAGGAAAAGAGTCCCTTTGGACAGAGACCACAACAACAAGTCCAGCTTTATGCTACTCTACTCGACTGTCATTCCTCAAGATCACCAGAACTTTTAGGTTGAGGCTGAATTTGGTTCTAATTTCCCATTTCTCAGAATCTCTTTGAATCCTAATTCTGCCAGCAAATACCCTTTATTTCTTATTGTTTTATGGCATCTTCTAGAATGCTAAACACACCTTCTGGGTCAATATTCAAGTTGTTGATAAAGATGTTGGGGTGAAGGACAGAGCCCTGTAACACAAAATGCCCTCCTTCCTCAGGTCACCCACCTTTTAATTTTTCACACTGTTTCTGGTAAAATCCCAGGTTACAATTATTATACAAGGACTTCATATTCCTGCTCCTCATTCCCCACCCTCCCACTCCAGCTTCTTGGCTCAAGTTTTCCTCCACAGAGCTGCCACCCTTGGCCAGGAAGCAAGTGGCCTGTGTGGGGAGCATCTCTTCACAGCTTCCATTCCCCCACTTTCCAGTCACTAGTGCCTAATTCCACTCCTCCACTCTCAACTGTGGGGTTTATTGCAACATTTAACAAGGCTTTATGGAAGGTTCTGGAATAGTGGAAGGGATTAGGATTAGGGATAGTGGAAAGTAACTGTGCTGAGCTCCTAGACCTGGAAAAGGAGGTGGTAATCTGAGAAAGGGACTTTTTCTCTGATACTCCCTGGTGAGGCCCAGAGAGAAGGGCCGGTGCCCCTTTGCCCAGATGAATGCCAGCCTAAGTCCTCTTTTCCAGACGCCCATGTAAGTCAGGGAACACCAGTGGGCCGGCAGCCACAGGAAGGGCCTTTGTCTCTTTGGGCTCAGGGAGTCAGCTACGTGTATCAGGACATGTTGGATGATGGAGTCTGGCCTGAACCCAGGGTGGGGTTCCTGAGTTCCAGTCCAGGCTGGGTGGGTCCAAGCCCAAATGAGCTTCTCTGTTTCTCCCAAGGTCAGGTCAGCCACAGTCATTCTCCAGAGCAGCTGGCCTGCAGGTCTGGCCACATGGCTGCCCCGCGTTTTCTGCACCTTCTTGAACCCTCAATTCCCCAACTCAGATCCAAGTCTGAGAGGTGATGCTTCATTTTAAATTTCAAATTACAGCAAACAACAGAAGCAAAACACATTTTTTTCTAAAGAAGCAACATGACTGAGAACATACTCTGCTCACTGACAGACTTGGTTTCTGCTGCCACAATCTGTGCAACTTTCCAGTCTGAGGCATCTTGGGAAGGCTTGGGGCTACGTCTCAATATTAAATCTCTCTCAGAAGGAGAGTGGGAACCTACCTCAGACAACTGTGAAATTCAACTGCCTATATAGATAGTGTTCCCAGAACAAACGGGGTGTCAGGTAAACTCAAGTCTGTTCTCTTAGAAGGCAACTCACAACTTCTAAATAAAGGTGGTTTTGTTTTTGTTTTGTTTCGGCCTCAGAATCTCAGGCTCTAGTTGTGGCCAGTGCACCCAGAAAAGTAAGGTAAGATAGAAAACATGGATTTTGCAAGGGCTGAAAGGGCACCAAAAACCTGGGTGAAAGTCAACAGACACAAACATACGGCCTGGGTAGATACACACAAAGTGGCACCAAGGAGGCAGAGAGACGGCTACACCCTGGAGGGGTAGATTGGGGGCAGTCACATCAAGGGCAGTGAGTCAAGGAGGAGGGAGGGATGTGAACCACCTTTTCTCCCTGGCAGCCAGGCCTCCATGTGCTTTTGCTCATGCTGTGTCATCAGTGTTCTGAAACTGGGATTCTTTTGTGCATCAAGTGTGTTCATGACATGGGAGCAGTGCGGGAACACTGTCATTCCTTCTCTCGTTTATTCTATATGGTTTGCTTTCTACTTGCTGGTCCCGTGATGTGTGTTGGGAACAGTCAAAAGATAAATGAATTAACGTAGTTTTCATTTACCTGAAGCTTAGGGCCGAGACAGGAGTCGGGTTATCAATCAAATAACCACACGAATAAATACATGGATCACAGGACCACCCGAAACCCAGGGACCTGGTGACTGCGGCACGTCCCTGGCTACGGTCTAGAGTTCTAACCAAGGAGGGAAATGACCCTGGGGAGGTCTGACTTGTTTTTCCATGACCCATAACTGGCTTCTGGCGATTCTCTTTTCTAAACGTTCCCAACTTGGAATTTTGCTAGACTCTGAACTCCAGGTTGGGCGGCATGTGCACCCAGGGTAAGAAACTCATTTATTAGAATGAATGAGGAATCCTTGTTCAGGAGTCCTTGTTCAACCTTCGGGAATCCTCGAGTCTCAGGGACGTCTCCAGGGTCTCCACGTTCCTGCACGACCTGCTCGGGAGGGAGAACGGGGCCCAGCACACAGACAGGTGTGCACGTACGCGCCTGTGTCCTGCACTTGACTTCCACACCATTAGGAGGCAGCCGCCCCGTCTGCAGTCAACTAGGCCCCCCGCTCACAGAAAGGGTCACGTGGCCATGAAGCGCACGCGTGGCGAGGGGCGGGGCGCCACAGGGGCGGGGCTTAGAGCCCGGCGCGCGTTCCAATTGGCTAACAGGGCTCTCTTTTAGCCGGGTACGCAGCGACCGCCTGCCCGTGGCTTCCGGCCTCCTCACAGAGTTGCTGCTTTGGCGGGAGTTGGCGGCGGGTGTGAGGTGAGAACTGAGGGTTTGTTCCGTCGGTGGGGCAGGTCGGACCAGGCCTAGGATGGTTCTAGGGGCTTCCCACCTTGGGAGCCAGTTCAGTTCGGACGACATTTCTCGGGGTTGGCGAGGGTTGGACGGAGTGCGGACCTTGCAGGGCCTGCCGCGCAAATGAGCCTCTCTGTGGCCTCCCGTCAGCCTAGACCCAGGGGACGCGTCCAGGTCGGACGTTGGACCCTGCCACTGACGCAGTCGCCTTTTCTTATATCTGGAGACAGCTCGGGGAACGCTTTGCGAGGGGTCTGGTGAGAGGCCCGAGTTCCGAGCCCGCTCCTCCCTCCGCTTCCCGGGCACGCCATGTTAGAGCTGCGATTCTTTGTAGGGAACAGACGTTCCGCACAGGGGAACGAATTTGGATGTTATCCCTTGACCCGGGGCTGCAAACTCAGCGGTGCACACGGGCGGGGCACCGGCTGTGATCGAGGTGGCAAATGGTAAGGCACGCGCTTCCGGGCTCCGGCCAGCCCGGGCCCTGTGGGGTACAAGCCAGAGGTGCCAGCTCTCAGGTTGGGGGGTGGGGTTTGTTTGTTTGTTTGTTTTTTAGTATAACGACAGCAGTTGGAAACCTGTTTTTTAAATAAAGCAAGCTCACCGGTTTTAAATGTCGCGGTTAATTCATCAAGTTTTAGAGTATTATATGGCCAAATAAAATACGTATATGAACTCCATTTGGCCCTTGCGATCCCTGTTTGCCACCTCTGCTGTAGATGTCCAGGCAAGTGCTATAGACTGACAGAAGTCCCCGTTTGGGGGACTTGGGCAGTAGAAAGATCTATCCCAGAACTGACCTCTGGATCCTATGAGCTGAGTAGTTGACTTGGGGTGAACGGGAGTTACCCCTTGCCTTGTGTTTTATGCTGCCCCTTTAGGGTTGGCACAGATCTCATGGGGTTAGATTTTAAGGGTGGGGGTGGTTTGAGGCTGGGGCGCAGACATCCTCCTTGCAAAGCAGGCAGAACTCCTCACATTGCGGCCTCGGCTTGGGAACTCCAGGTGCCAAGTGTCTGCGAATGGGGCTGTGAGAACGGTTTCCGAGGTAGGACGTGCGTTTGGAATGAGTCTACCAGAGCCTGTGCGCTGAAGGAATGTCCATCCTCCTACCTCCTGGCTTCATGATTCTAAACTGCGCTAACTGGGAAGAGGAGGAGAGGCCCAGAGGAATTCTGGGAGAGGAAGTTCCAGTCAGTCATGTAGCACCTTCCGGGTCCCTCCTCTGGGCAGCTCTTGCCCCCAAGAGATTTTCAGAGGATGCGGGGAAATGAAACCTTGGCCCGGAGGAGGCTTCTTGCCCAGCAAGCTTGGGCTGGGGGAACCAAGAAAGAGAGGCAAAAATGAGAGGGATTTTTAGCGTCCAGTTTCCAGGCCAGGAGGGGTTCAGAGTCGTTTTGTGGAAGAAAGACGTTTGTTAGTTCAGGGGATACTATGGTGTGCAAGAGGGTGTTGTGACGCCAGGCGGGAGCTTCTGTGGAGAATAGTATTAAAAGGGGATCCATCGTGGACAAGTCTGTCTTGTTCCAACCAGACAAGCATTCCTCGGGAACAGGTCTGTGTTCTGACCCCCAACTGTCCCCCACCTAGTACCCTAGGCTCCCATTCCCATAATGATTCGATGGACCGATCGCTGTCTTTCTTCCGGTGCAAGGGAAGAGCCGCTGAGCAGGACCTGGTGGCCTTGTGGCAATGGTCCTGTTCCTCTTTAGCAGTCTGACGCCTCTCTCCTGCCAGTCCAGCCTTCTTGCCCTGTGCACAGAAGGCGTCTTGGTCTCCGTTAGAGCCCCCGTCTGTGCTGTGAGATGGCAGGGTGGTTGCTGATGGGGAGCCAGCCAATCCCTTTCATGTTAGCCTGAGGGAGCCCCTGAGCTGGACGCTGCGAGACCTTTGAGGACAGCTGGCTCCTTTGTAGGACTTGCCAAGTATGCGGTGAGGCTTTGATCGGAGCCAGCCTCCCCCCACCTTCCAGCCCAGCTTCTCACCACTCCCGGCCCAGGTGTTGTCTGTTCTGGAGGTGGGGACTGAGGAAGGGTCACTCCAGACACTTCTGGATGTGGCCCCAAGTCCAGTTCCCCCTCCATCCTTCTTCCTCTCCCCAGGTAAGCTTCCTGTGGGGAGAGAGAGAGGGGCAGAAGTGGCTAGTTCCCAGATTTTATAGGCCCCCATGGATACCATGTTGGAAGCCAGACTCCAAACCAAGCAGAGGAGCACCCAGAACAGCCGGGAGGTAGTGTGGCCCTTCCATTCCCAAAGTACCCTCTGTCCTCTCCCTCTCCCCTCCCCTCCTGTGTCCCTTCACCTCTGGAGCTTCCTTCCCCCTGCTAGGGACTTTGAGACCTCTAATTTCTTCCTCTGGCCCTTTTCCAGACCAGCTCGTGGTCCTCAGGCTTTGGGATGAAACTGGAGGCTGTTACCCCATTCTTGGGGAAATATCGCCCCTTTGTGGGTCGCTGCTGCCAGACCTGCACTCCTAAGAGCTGGGTGAGTGATGGCAGGGCTGGGCCCCATCCCGGAAGCTTGGGGAAACTTGACTGTAAGAGCCAGGGCTCTGGGAAGCAGCTTCCTTTATGTCTTTCCTGCCCGTGCCTCTGCTCCTGTCTTTCAGGGGAATGGAGGCACAGGTGTTGGTTGTGTTGTTGGCCTGCGGCTGGCTTCCAGGCCTGGGAGAGTTGGGTGGAGAAGTGCAGAGAGAGGAGCTAGGGTGTGCCTGGGGGCTGGCCATGCCTGCATGAGTCTTACTGTTCTGGGGACACTGCCCACTTAAAAGTCACACTGCATGCAGCACATGCTTGAAGACCTCGTGTCCATGCCGTGTGCTGGTGCTGATGAGCCCCAGGGTCCTGGCAAAGATCCAGGCTACGTGTTCTCTGATGTTGATAAGAGAGCTTCTCAGAGACTATATGCTACTCGCCAAGAGGGTGATCCTACGGAGAAGGCGGCTCTTCTGTTTCGACCGTGGAACTCTTCTTCCTGAGTAAGGCTCCAGATGAGGGATGAAATGCCATGGTATAATGGTCTCCTGGTACGCTCAGTAGTCCATCAGGCAGACTACAGAAGATAGAGCAGGAGCTTCCCTTTGCTGGTTTGTGAAGGCCCCCAAGGACATGCTGTCCCTGGCCCCTCTTGTGCAGGAGTCCCTCTTCCACAGAAGCATAATGGACCTAGGCTTCTGCAACGTGATCCTGGTGAAGGAGGAGAACACCAGGTAGTCAGAGCTGGGGGGTGGGTGGAGGGCGGTGGGCAGGGCCCGTGGGTGCGGGGATGCTGGGGCCCTGCTGTGTGGTGTCATTGTTTTCCCCTTTGGTGGAAAAAGAAGGGCCCCTGTCCTCTGCTCCGTACTCCCTGTTGGGGAGAGGCAGGCTTGGAGCTCTCCTGCAGTGTCTTCTGTGAGCATTTATGGATTGCCCACAGTGTGTCAGGCCCTAAACCTGTACCGCACTCGGCAGGGAGAGGGGAGGGAATGGGGCATGGAGGGGCAGGTGCTGCTGCTTCCTGCGCCATGATAAGCCAAGCTCAGGTGTGACCACTTCCTGATGGAGTACGCTCTGTAGACCCTGGTGGAGTGTGGGCCTTCTGAAACATCCTGCCCCTACTCTGGGGGCTGTGCTCAGGTTTCGGGGCTGGCTGGTTCGGAGGCTCTGCTATTTCCTGTGGTCACTGGAGCAGCACATACCACCGTGTCGGGATGCCCCACAGAAGATCATGGAAAGCACTGGGTGAGGAGGCATGGACTGGGGTCTGGCTGGCACTTCTGAACCCTTGAAGGGATGACAAACGCTCTAGGCAGGGGTGGTTGAGAGGGCTGGCTTCTGGAGCATTAGCTTTGCCTGGGGCCCTTCCTTAAAGATGGAGGCTAAATACTGGAATCTGTGCTCTTGGGGTTGGTGTGGTGCTGAGGGAAGTTACCTGAGAGATCTACTTCTGTCCCAGCCTAACACCACTCCCCGTCACACCACAGGGTGCAGAAGGTCATCTCAGGGAGGGACCCAGGAGGGGCCGGGGAAGGCCAAGTGCCAGGCCTTGTGAAGAAAGAGGTACAGCGCATCCTGGGCCATATCCAGGCTCCACCCTGCCCCTTCCTGCTCAGGTAACTCTGCCGAGGGGCATTCTTTTCTGGGCTGGAGCCTCTGCCCTTCTGGAAAGTGGGTGTTGGCTAGGTTTGGGAAAAGACTAGACCCCCTCCTGGGAAGCTGGATGTTGTGTTTACTAGAGAGCCTGAGGGAACACTTGATCTGGACACTGTGAGACCTTTTGAGGACAACTGGCTCCTTGAGGGGGCCAGTCAGGTATGGAGTGAGGCTTTGATCTGAGCCAGCTTCCAGCCCAGGTTCTCACCATTGCTGGCCTGGCATTGTCTGTCCGTCCTGGGGATAGGGGTTTGGGGGTCACCTCAGGAAGCCTTGGTTGTGGTCCACACTTCAGCTCCCTCTCTGTCCTTCTTCATCTCCCCAGGTCAGGATCCTGTGGATGGAGGTGAGGTGGCTGGTTTCCCTCATCTTACAGACTCCCATGCTCTCTCCCACCCTCCTGTGACACAGGTCTGAGCTCCTCTTAGATGCAGGGCGCTGCTCCTGGAGAATGGAGGGATGCTAGAGGAAACGCATGGCTGCCAGGACAGAACAAGGGCTAGGATTGAGAATACCTGTAGGGAGGAAGGGACTTGTAAGCCAGGGACGAAAAGGGGAAAGGAGCCAACTTCGAGGGGGCAAGGACAGAGGGAATAGTCCTACTGGAGGGAATAGCATGAGCTATGGCCGTAGGAAAGGGCCAGGTTTGCTCAAGAAGCTGACGGGGTTGGAAGCTGGTGAGTGAGGGAGAGAGCTGTTGGAGATGAAGGTGAGAGCTAGAAGGGACAAGATATGCAAGCCTTTCAAGAAGTTTGCATTTGATTTTTAAGTACAGTGAAAACCAATGGAAAGGTTTTAAGCAGAAAACGAAGAGATTAATTGGAATCAAGAGTAGAGAACAGAAGACTATCTGGCTTTGTTAGTCCAAGTGAGATGCTATCCACGGGGCATGGGGAGGTGACAGTAGGGGTTGGAAAAATGGATTGAGAGACCAATGTGAAATTAACAGGACTCACTGATGGATTGAGAGTGGGGGCAATGAGGGGAAAAGACATCACAGGAGAGCCAGGTTTCTGGCAGAGCACCTGGTGTTTGGATGGAGGGGGCAGGCTTGGCGAGGGGTCAGTTTGGCCCACAAAGGATGTTTTGAACATAAAGAGTTTCAGATACCTGACATGTTGGTGGAGACATTGAAGAGGCAGTTGCTTAGTCTGGAGCTTAGAGGAGATGGGGGCCAGGAGCATAGATTTGCAAAGCTTTGGCATACAGATGATGTTTCAAGTCGAGAGATGAATGAGTCACTGAGGGTAAGAAGGCACAGGGCTGTGCGTGGTGTGCTTAGCTGTCTTGAAAGCGCTCTGTGGTCAACTGCTTGGTTAGGATAGGAAGGAGAGGTTGTCAGTAACTTTGACCAACCTTCCATGTGACAATTCTTTGATTTTGCTGAGACTTCTATTCACTTGACCTAGCCACCTTTACACCAGTCATCAGCCCCTCTCTTGTCTTTTCTTCCCTCCTGGACTTGCTTTAATTCCAGAGCACTGGAATTCGTGATGATAATCACATGATGGTAATGCCCTTGTGAAGGAGTCACTTGGTTGGTTGAATTCAGCTACCTGCCTTTTCTGGACCTAAGCAGCCAAATGTTTCCTTTATGAGGCTCTCAAAGAGGCACACGGCATTCACCCAGACTGAGATCCAGCCTGCTCCTCAGGTTTACCCACTGTCAGCTGATGCCCCCATCTTACGCTTCGTGGAGAACTAGAAGCCATGGGAGGAGGACGTGCTGCCTGTCCACCACACCTCTGTGGTACTTGCAGCTATGTTTCTAGCCTCATTCCACACCAGCCCCCGCACCGGGCCTCTGGGGAATGCTGCCTCAGGAACTTGTCCCTTTCAGTTATCCCCTTTTTGTATCACTGACTCCTTCCTTCGTATTTCACCTTTCCCAGAAGTTTTCAAAGACCAGGCTGGGTTATGCCTAGAGAACGTCTTGGTACTCTAATTTCCTTTGGGGTAAATGAAGGCAGGGATGTGCTCCGAAGTCGATTCGAGGCAGTTGCACCATGAAGTCTTGGGAAAGTAACAGCACCTCACAGGCATGGGGTTTGGTGTCAGGTCTGCCTTCCAGTCTCTGCACCACCACTTCTTAGCTTTCTCTACTGTTCAGCTTCTGGAACCTCCTAAGGCTCACTTCCTTCTTCCATAAAGTGGGGACAGTAACAGTACTTGCCTTAGAGGAGTGCCGGACAGCCTCCTGAGGTGCTGTGGGGACCTGACATCTCGGACTGGCTGTCACTCTCCAGGCTGTTCAGCTGGATACTGCTGCGGTTCCTGAACCGTGTCTTCCGGAATGTGCAGCTCCACAAGGGCCAGATGAAGATGGTCCACAAGGCCGCCCAGGCGGTAAGGCCCGCCTTCCATCGGGATGGGGATGGCGGGAACAGAGGAGCAGAGGCTAGGCCAAGCCCCAAGTTGGGACCAGCCCCATCAGCTGGTGGGAAAAATCCACTGCTCTTTGACGACCTTCTCTTCGTGTCTCACGGTCTTGCTCCCATGGGGCTTCCTCTAACGTCTTTTCATCATGGTCTTAACAACCATTACATCAGCGCATTACCTTAAAAGTTGTTGACAGAGCTCCTCTACTTTTGGGAAATGTGCTCAGAGGAAGAACTGCTCAGCTGAACCCTCCCTCCCTCTGGGGCTGCCCTGGATCTGGAGGTGCTGGGTTTCAGCTTCCTGTATCTTCAGGGTGGGCGTGGATTGGCACTTCCTTCTGGCTGTCCCCAAGCAGGGCTTGCCGCTTGTCCTCCTCTCTACCCATAAGTCCCTCCTGGACGGGATCCTGCTGCCCTTTGTGCTGCTCTCCCAAGGCCTGGGCGTGCTCCGTGTGGCTTGGGAGCCCTGCACCTGCTCTCCCACCCTCAGGTAAAAGCTTTGTGCCCCTAGACATACAGGGGAGAAGTCCCCAGCTGGGGCAGGGGTATGTGGGGATGTGTATGGTGGTGGTGTGGTAGCAATTCCCCAGAAGCCTTCTTCATTGTCTCTCTGCTCCCAACTCTGCCATCTCAGCCTGTGGGGCTCAGATGGAGGGTTACCAATGGGCCTTAGGGCCATGCCTGGCTTCAGGATGTTCAGGCAGGATCCAGGCTGGCCCTAGTGGGCCAAAGCTCTTACTAGCCTCCTGTTTGGTCCCATCTCCTGAGGCCTTTCTCTCATCAAGCTTTGCCTTGTGCCCCACAGAGCTCTGCTAAAGAAGCTTGGGGGGCTTTTCCTGCCCCCAGAGGCCAACCTCACCCTGGACAGCTCTGAGGGGGTCCTTGCAAGGGCTGTGGTCTGTGCCGTAAGTGCCCCGAGTGGTTTCAGTGGGGCTGGCCCAGAGTACAGGGGCTTGTTGCTGCTCTGGCCTTGATATCTGCCTCCCCTAACTCTCTTCCAGGTTATGGAGCAGCTGTTGGTCAGCAGGCAGCCCTTGCTTATATTCCTAGAGGAGCCTCCTGGGGTTCAGGGGCCTCGGCTGTCAGCCCTGGGCCAAACCTGGCTGGGACTGGTGGTGGAAGCTGTCCAGGTGGGCGTTGTCCCAGATGCTATGCTGGTACCAGTGGCCACCACCTATGATATGGTTCCAGATGCACCCTGTGATGCATACCACGTGAGACCCTCCTGCCCCTGGGGACCCCAAATGGATACCATCTCTAGAGAAAGATACATGTTATTTTTAAAAAATTTTTAACGTTTTTATTTATTTTTGAGAGAGTGTGAGCAGGGAAGGGGCAGAGAGAGAGGGAGACTTGGAGTCCAAAGCAGGCTCCGGGCTCTGAGCTGTCAGCACAGAGCCTGATGCAGGCCTCGAGCCCATGAGCTGTGAAATCATGACCTGAGCCAAAGTCGGATGCTTAACCAACTGAAACACCCCGGCGCCCCATGAAAAAATACACATTATTGTGTCCTGTGGCCAGTTCCCTTTTAGAGCTAGAGTTACGGGGAGAGTTCAAAGGACTTCTCCTCCAATCACCATCCTCTGGCACTTGCTAAGGCCCTAACAGTTATCCAGTCATTCATGCTCACAACACCCAGTTGGGTCTTGGAGAGGGATTTATCCTGTTTCATGGTTGAGAAAATAAGCTTGAAGAGGTCATGGTCATGTACCAGTTTGGGTCCAAGATAGCACAGAGCAGAAAACAGGGCCCCCAGGAAATTTGTTCACTCAGCACCCCCTCCCTGCAGGCCTCTGCCCCACTGGGGTTGTGGACAGGAGCTCTAGCTGTCCTGCGGATCCTGCGAGGCGGGGGCCGCAGCGGCCGGGTCTGTGTCCGTGTGCACCTGGCCCAGCCCTTCTCCCTACAGGTATGCGGCCTGTTGGGTAAGATTGGGAGTACCTGGGGTCTGTCCCCTGGCTTCTGGCAGCCTGGCCCTCAAAGCCCTCTGCAGGGATAGCCTTGCCTACCTCAGGTGGGCTGTGTGCAGGTTTCTTGGTGGGCCAGGGTAGGCCACCTAAGAGCCTTGTCCTGGGCAGGAATACACCATCAACGCCAGAAGCTGCTGGGGCAGCAGGCAGACCCTGGAGCAGCTGCTGCAGCCCATCGTGCTGGGCCAATGGTAGGGGCATGGGCGTGTGTGGGTCTCAGGGGCAAGGCAGGTAGCTGTTTATCGACCCAGCTTGTATGCTTTCCCCCATACCCACAAACACATCACCAGCTTCTCCAGCCTTCCCTCCCCAGTTACCACCCATGGGTCATCTAGCCTAGTGCCAGGCATCCTTCCTTGCCCCTAGTCTGACTGTGGGACATGGCACACAGGCCTGGAAGGGGCTAGAATTATGTGAGCCACCTCTTGTCTTGGGAGTGGGGATGGGGAATCACCCTCACCTTTGAGAAAGCTTGGCTTCTCCACAACTGTTTTTAGGTTTGGTCCCTTTATCCTGTGATCTCTGTCTCTATCCCAGCACTGTTGTCCCGGACACTGAGAAGGAGCAAGAGTGGACTCCAGCAACTGGGCCCCTTCTGGCGCTCAAGGAAGAGGACCAACTCCTGGTCAGGAGGCTGAGCCGTCATGTCCTAAATGGTGAGGGGATCTGGGCCTTTTAGGGGAAGCTCCTGAATAGTCCCTCTACTGGGTCAGCCAGTCATTGGGACCCTCCATTCCAAACGGGTCTCTGTATCTGATGCCCATTCCTGTGTGGCCCACTTGGGACATGTGAAGAGGAATGGAACCTTCCCTGGCCCCAGGGAGCCAGGGCGAACAGGAGGGAGCCACTAAATGAGTGCACACAGAATGGCTAAGCCATGCACGGCGCACTATGCAGGGGGCAGATGGCTGGATGAGCCACCTACCCAAGGCCATACCTGGCTCTGCCTTGGGCTCATCACTTTACCTTAGCTCTAAATGGGGTGATGTCAACTGCATGGATTTATGCATGTGAGGGACTTAAGAGAACCCTCTAAACCAGACACTAGGTTAACCAAATTCTCTTTATTACTCTTCTTGAGTGCCTTATCTGTGGCAAAGACTGTGGGTTGGTGAGTGGGCTTGTGAGAGGCAGGGAAGGTCCCTAAGGTCTGAGCATATATTTGATAAATGTTGGTTCTCCACAGGGAAAGGTAGCACTCAAGGACCAGGCCTTCTCTCCCCTTGCCTGTGGTAGAGTTGTGTGTGGGGTTGTGGCTGCTGCTAGCGGGGTGGGGGAGGAATGTTCTTGCCTGGGAAGACTTGCTGGGGTGATGGAGGGACTAGGGTGTTGGGCCTCGGGCCCTGACTGGCATTCACACCCCCTGCCTACCCCGACTCCAGCCAGCGTGACGAGCTCGGCAGTGATGAGCACGGCCATCATGGCAACACTGCTGCTCTTCAAGCACCAGAAGGTAGGGGACAGAGTAGTTGGGGCTGGGGGAGGGGGTGTGGCCCTCCCACTCAGCTCCTGTATTGTCCCTGTGCCCCTCCCCCGCCCCCAGGGTGTGTTCCTGTCACAGCTCCTGGGGGAGTTCTCCTGGCTGACCGAGGAGACATTACTGCGTGGCTTTGACGTGGGCTTCTCAGGGCAGTTGCGGTGCCTGGTACAGCACACGCTGAGCCTGCTGCGGGTGCACGTGACCCTCCTACGCGTCCATCAGGGGGACTTGCTGGTAGTTCCTCGCCCAGGCCCTGGCTTCACACACCTGGCACACTTGAGTGCTGAGCTGCTGCCTGCCTTCCTGAGTGAGGCTGTGGGTGGTGAGTCCCCAGGGCTCGGGCTGGGTGGGACGTGTGCAGGGGTGAGGGAATGTCTACCTTTCTCATCCGCGGCCCTCTCCTCTCCAAGCCTGTGCTGTTCGGGGGCTGCTGGCAGGCAGAGTGCCCCCTGAGGGACCCTGGGAGCTACAGGGCATTGAGCTGCTGAGCCAGAATGAGCTGTACCGCCAGATCCTGCTGCTGCTGCACTTGCTACCACAGGACCTGCTGCTGCTGCAGGTCAGTCCTTTCCTGTCAGCTGCCCCCACTTGGTTGTAGGAAGGGGTCCATCCCCCTAAATCCGCCTATGGCAGGAGGGCTCCCTTGCCTGCCTCTGGCCAGGCTACTGCCCATTGCCTGGTTCTCTTGAGGCCACGTGAATGCTTTTCTCCTCAGCCCTGTCAGTCTTCCTACTGCTACTGTCAGGAAGTGCTGGACCGTCTCATCCAGTGTGGGCTCCTGGTTGCCGAGGAGGTAGGCAGAGCGAGTGGAGACAAAGCCCCCCTAGGCCCTGGCAGCTGCCCCAGGCTCTACCTCTGCCCCAGCTTGCTGTGGGGGCAGGCATATCCCTGGCCCGGCAGACAGGGAGGCCTGGGTCCTGCCTCTGCTCTTCTTTGCCTTGGATTTGCCACATCTTCCCTATCGTGACAGGCTGGACAGCTGTACCTCTGAGGTCCTCTGCATACCTCCTGCTCCCTGCCCCACCCCATTTCTTATCCAGAGAACTGTGGTCTGTGAGAGTCCGTGCTCACTTCCTCTCACCCTGCAAGTTGGCTCAGCAGGTGCCACAGTCTGGTGTGGCCCTGGGGCCTTCTTGGGCTCCGTAGGTCTCCTTTTCTGGTTTCACCACCATATAGTTGGTCTAGGGAAGTGGGGGCTCAGGGCTGAACCTGTTAGGAACCAGTGACCCCCATGGCCCCCAGACCCCAGGCTCTAGGCCAGCCTGTGACACAGGGCGACAGCGTTTAAGTGCAAAGCTGCTGTGGAAACCAAGTGGAGACTTTACTGATAGTGACAGTGACGACTTCGAGGCGGCTGAGGGCCGATTTTTCAGGGTAAGTTGGGAGAAGCCACAGTGAGCTAAGTGGGGAGAGAGGCAGGCAGGCAATGGGAGCCGCCCTCATTCTGGTCTGTCCTCCAGCTCAGTCAGCAGTCACGCTGCCCTGACTTCTTCCTCTTCCTCTGCCGCCTGCTTAGCCCGCTGCTCAAGGCCTTTGCCCAGGCTGCCACCTTCCTCCACCAGGGACAGCTTCCTGATACAGGTGAGGCCCATGCTTCCCTGGCCCTCCACAGAGGGAGGCTGGAGGTCAGGGCAGAGGCTGTGCCTGCGCAGGGGCCCCAGGCCTAGGTCTTCTCTCCCCCACAGAGTCGGGCTACACTGAACAGCTATTCCAGTTCTTGCAGGCCACTGCCCAGGAGGAAGGGTTCTTTGGTGAGTCCTAAGCAGGCAGCCCCGACTCCCTGAAGGGGAGGGGGGGTGGGGGTTTGCTAGTGGCTGCTGCCCCCTGCTGGGCAGTGACAACCCCAACTCCAGGAAGGAGGGCTGCAGAATATAGACAGGGTCTTTGCATCCAGTCTGAGCCCTATTTGTGGGTTAGTTCCTTCTCAACACAAGAGAAGCCTATGCCCAGTGGTTCCCTGCCTCTCCTTATAGCCTTCATTTCTCTCTTCCTTCCAGAGTGCGCAGACCCAAATCTTGCCATCAGTGCTATCTGGACCTTCAGAGACCTGGGGGTAAGAGGAACTAGTTTCACCCATCCTCCTGCCTCCCACCACTACACCTGGAGACAGGTGCTCAGGGAAGCCTAGCCAGGATGTATCTGGTCTCCCCCAGAATAGGTATAGTGACAGTAGTTGGAGAAGGTAGGATGGTTTTCCTGGGCCTCTTGTTCTGCTAAACCACTCTCCTCCTACTCCTGGAGGGGTTAAGAGGCAGTGCACCCAAATACTAAGGCCCAACAGTCCTCAGGTCGCACTGCAGTTTGCTGAGGGATGGGCACAGCCTCCATGGTGGGTGCTCATAGCCCTTCTCTGTGGTCCAGGTGCTGCAGCAGATGCCCAGCCCTGCAGGCCCCATGCTCTACCTGTCCTCTGCGTTCACCAGCTGGGAAAATCAGGAAAAGCTGGAACAGTTCATCCGGCAGTTCATTTGTAGCTAGAACTGTGGGCCAGAGCCCATGCTGAGATTTCTCAGCCCCAGATCATAGCCATGCCCTGGAGCCAGAAGACACACCCTTCCTTACCTGAACTATATAAAATCTTTTCTGTTTCATTGTTCCTTGCCGACTCTTGCTTTCTCCATCCTTTGGTGTGTTAAGCAAAGGGACTGGACTTTTTTTTGAGGTATCTGCTCCATCTTGTTCCCTGAAGCCCTAAAAGACAATAAACTGTAGCAGAAGCCAAGCTGCTGCTTTGGGCTGAGAATTTTATTGAAGAGAAGGGCTCCATCCCTCCCCTTCCACCTGGAAGAGGCAGCTTGGAGCAGCTGGTACTGGGCGGCTCCCACCTCTAAGTCCAGGACTTGTGGGAAGATCCGTCACACCACCCTGTTGATCATGACGCCTAGTTCTTCGATTTCACACTGAACTTCGTCACCCTTCTGCAACAGCACGGCATGAAGACATCAGTCCTTTGGTCTCTGAGGCCTGGATTTCTCAAGGCCTAGGAATTCTGGGTGTTTGTTCCCTTTCCTCCTTTTAGTCAACCTACCTTGAGAAATACTGGAGGTTTCCTGAATAAACCAACACCTGGGGGCGTTCCAGTCAGGATGACATCCCCTGGGTAAAGAGTCACGAACCTGGGGCAGATGGGACAGGTGAGACCAGGGACTGAGGTGGCCACAGCCAGGACTGGAAGGCTCAGCTCACCCTCAGGTGGGAGTGTGAGGTAGGAGTGTGAGGTAGGGCCCCATCCCACTTACTGGGAGACCCAGGCTATCAGCTCTTCTGTCTTGAACACCATCTGGTTGGTGTTGCTGCTCTGGACCACTTCCCCGTTCACTCGGCAGCAGATCTTCAAGTTGTGCGGATCTGAAAAATGCAAAAACACCACCTTGGGGTTCTTGTTTTCCCTCAAGGCAAATGCAGAGGGAGGCTTTGTGACTGTCTGCTGGTCTCCGTGCATATGTTCCTGGCACTTTATGCCCACCCACTCCGACCCTGGAACTTCATGGACATGGGCCGCATCAAGTCTCCATGTGTCTGCCACCTAGCAGAGTGTCTGCCTGGTGGGTGAGTTTAGCAGGGGAGGACCTTCAAGAAGGTTTGGACCAAGTGGGAGAGAAGAATGGCTGTTTCTGCCTTAAATGGACATCTGGCCACAGCACAGGGTGACAGCTGCAGACACAGAAATGACTTCTGTTAATGCAGCAGGGTAACAACATAGACACTGACAGCAGGGGACAGCTTACCTGTACCAGTGCCCTAATGAGCACTTTTATTTTTTTTGCCTCTACACTCACACTCCTTGCAGCCAGAACACAGTTTCACGTCACTGCTGACTGGCTGCATCAGGTGGTATAAAGCTGGACCAGACAGACACACCCCTACCCAGATGGCTGTGTTCTGCCCACAGTCACAGGATGCCCTAGCTGCTTATAGCCGGTGCTACCCGGTAACACTGGCTGCGGAGGTCCTGGTGGTGCTCTCACCTCTTCCTTACTGTGGAAGAGGCATAGGCTTTTGACAGCCATTTTCTGATGCTCAACAGCTAACTTTTGCTTCTTTTCAACTTAAAGATGCTCCTGGATAGTGGCAGCTAGAGGAAGTTCCACCTCTGCAGTGAGGGACATGAAAGGAGGCCTGTGAACTTGTGGCCCAGGTTGACTTGCTCTCTAAGGAGTCAGCAAAAGGCAACTCCACACTCCAACTTCCTGAGTGCTGCTTTTCATTTACTCTGGTGTAGCCATGCAAGAACAGGAAGAGGCACCACGGTGGGCTATCCAAGACCTACCTGCTATACTGTCCTTGGTCACCAAGGCAGGGCCCAGGGGGCAGAAGGTGTCAAAGGTTTTTCCCAGCAGCCACTGCTTTCCATTGCGTCCCATTTGCCAGTCACGAGCACTTACATCATGAGCCACGGTGAAGCCAGCCACATGAGCCATGGCATCTGTGGCCTTTAGGGGACAGGGGATTTGGCCAGACTGGAAGTTAGATCATCATGGTGACACTAACCCCGATAACAAAGCCTTTATCCCATGTTAGTAGCCAGAACTAGCCAAAGATGGGCAAGGAATAAGGCAGGAAGCAGGTAGTTGTCAACCATTTCCCAATGGCAGAGACCGCTGGCACCTCCTCTTCCCCCTTACCTTGATGTGCTTGCCTTTCTTTCCAATGATCACAGCCAGCTCCACCTCCCAGTCCACCTCCTGTAGAGAAAGAAGCAGTGGGTCACATACCTCGTGCCTCAAGGCCTGGGTCTCCAACAGTGGGGACTGGCTGCAGGCCCACGTTTGTATTCACCATGAAGGAGGGGAGAGGTGTGGCTTGTAGACCCATAATCTTTGGGCAGTGGCAGGTAATCCCACTCCATGCAGGCACAGCTCTCCACCGTGACTGTAGAAGGCAAGGAGTCTGGGCGCTGAATTTACAGGTCACTTGATAACTTTCAAAAAAGGATGAACACCGAGCAGTAACAGCTAACCCTACTGTGTGCCAACAGCAGCCTACGTGCTTTCCGGCATTACTCACTCGAATGAAAGGAAATGGGCACGGCCACAGACAAAGGAAGACATGCTCAGCCTTTCCCACAGTCTGCAGAGTGCAACTGTAGAATGGATACAACTTAGCCTTTCAAAGTGGCTGCTCTTTCTAAATTAACGACCAGAGCTGCTCTGAGCACCCCTGACACCTGATCTTGGTCTCTAGTATCGCTTCCCACTAGACAGAGCTGGGTTCCTTGGGGAAATGGCGAATTCCAGGTCTGAGACAGAATACAAGATGAGCCTGGACGATCTTGGCCAGAAAGCAAGGGAGTGCTCAAAAAGTGACAGGGATGGGCCAACTTGAACCCCCACCCCCAGTGGCCAAATTGAGACTATTTGAATGTCAAAAAGAATGTAAGTGATAGATTACAACACACTTGGTAAAAATAAAAATCAGAAATACACAGTGCTACTAAAGGGACACGAGTAAAAAAAAAAGAGGGAGGCAGTTTTTCTTCACACAATGCCAGCTAATAATAGAAGGCATGACAGAAAAATCACCTTTTTCTAACAATAACAGATTCAGGTGAGGATCTCTGGATGAAAAGCTATGGGGCAATAAGATCGCCACAGAGTCTCCGATCACTACCCTACAGCCTGTTTATTAATCACCGCAGTGAAATGCAGCTTCCAATGAGGAGATCTAGCGAGCGTCAAGTAAAGCAAGCGACTGAACCCTGGCCTCCCCACGGGGCCCTGCACGCCCAGCTCCAGACGGAGTGCGCGCTCGCGTGTTGCCACCTGACCCCCAATGCGACAGTGTTAGGACTGGCTCATGAAGACAAAGCCCTCGTGAATAGGGTTAGTGCCCTTATAAAAGAGATCCTTGCCCCTTCTACCATGTGAGGAAACAGCAAAGAGACAGTAAGTAGTCCAGGAACCAAGCACCAAATGTATCGGCACCTTGATCCTGGACTTGCTAGCCTCCTGAACTGTGAGAAATAAATTTGTCATTTCTAAGCCACCCAGTCTGTGATACTCTGTTAGCACAGTACAAATGAACTATGTAAAATACTTGACAAAAATGTTTAACTCAAATCCAATCATGAGGAAACCAACAAATCCGAGTGCAGGATATGCTAAGAGAACTTGCCAGGCAGGATCCTCAAAAAGTCAGCGTCATGAAAGCTAGAGAAGGGCAGGGGGACTGTTGGATGGCAGAAGTCCACACACTGTGGCCCGCAGGCCAGCTCCAGCTCGCCGCCTGCTTTTATAAATACAGTTTTCCTGGAACACAGCCACATTCACTCGTTTGTGTATCAACCACGGCTGCTTCCCCAGAACAGTGGCAAAGTTGAGTTGTCACAACAGACGCTCTATAGCATTCAGAGTCTACTGTTTACTAACTGACCCTTTGAGAAAGTCTGTGGATCTCTGTTTCAAGACAGTACAGAGACATAACCAAGTACAATTATTTGGCCTTGACTAATCCTAGTTCCACAAAAAATAAAACCGTACCCAAATTAGATATCAACTTTGGAGGCAACTGGGAATATTCCCAATTGGACCATATAATGGGCATTAATTTTCTTAGTGGTAATCGTGGTTATTAGGGTCATATAAGACATTGTGCTTACTCTTAGAAGATGCATGCTAAATTTTATTATTTCTACAATGTTTTTGTAATCAGTAAAAGACATACTAATTTCTTTTTTTCCTGAGACCAGCCTTACACCGTAAAATCCCCAGTCGTGCCTGCTGAATGCACTACTAAGCACCAGGGGGCTCCTTCAGGCTGGATGCCGAGTGCTGAGCACCCACGCGCTGGGCCCCGGTGACTCGGGAGGGCAGTGAGGAAGGAAGCACTGACCTGGCTCTCGGGTGGGAGGACGATCTCGTCATAGGGCCCCACGATGGAACTGGGAAACTTGCTGAAGATGATGGGCTCCTTGGGCACAGCAATGTTCTGCTCTTTGCAGTGGTCCACATAATTCATTCCCACACACACCACCTTGTCTGGCCGTGTGACGGGGGCCAGGAAGGTCACCTCTGACCGTGGCAGGACTGGCAACTGGGCGGCCAGAGCTCTGCAGAAACAAGAGCAGGAGAGAGGGACTGGCTGGGAGCAGGCCAGCAACCCCTGAGCACACTGGGCAGGTACTGCGGCGGCTTCAAGTTTTACTTTTTAAAATATATTTTCTAGGGGCACCTGGGTGGCTCAATTGGTCATGCGTCTGACTCTTTTTCAGCTCAGGTCATGACCTCATGGTTCTGGAGTTCAAGCCCTGTAGTGGGCTCCACGCTCACAACTGGAGCCTGCTTGAGATTCTCTCTGCCCCGGCCCCCCCACTCTCGTGCACAACCTCTCTCAAAATAAACTTAAAAATATATATTTCTAGATCAATCATCACAATCAATGTGCAAATCAAACCCAACTATTGTCCCTTGATATCAGAGCACTGTTTTATCAAAGGTTGATTTGTTGATTTCCTTTCCTCCATTAGGTAATACATGTCCTGTAAGGAATTCAAAAAGTGCAAATGGGAAGAATGGAAAAGAATGGAAAGGCCTCTCTTCTGCCCCTTCTCCTGTCGCCCTGCTCCATCCTCGGACACAGCTACTGTGTCCTGTGTAGCTCTTTGTGGCTGCTCTGTGTATACTCTGCTCCTCCTGTCTTTTTTTATGCAAATGACACCAAATAAACCTTTTAAAAAACACATTTTTTTAGGGGCACCTGGGTGGCTCAGTTAGGTGTCCAACTCTTGATTTGGGCTCAGGTCATGATCTCACAGTTAACGAGTTCGAGCCCCGTGTTGGGCTCTGTGCTGACAGTGCAGAGCCTTCTTGGGATTCTCTCTCTCTCTCTGCCCCTCTCCTGCTCGCATGCATGCACATGCACTCTCTCAAAATAAATAAGCTTAAAAAACAATACATATTTTTGAAGCTCTCTCCATTGTTATGTTATATACCTTCCCCCTGTTTTTTCATATCGCTATGTATACCTGCACAGTACAGATATACCCAATTACCCGGGGAGGGACATGGAAGTAGTTACTTGTTTGTTTTTTTAATTTTTAAAAATGTTGTATTTATTTGAGAGAGAGCGAGAGCAAGCAGGGGAGGGGCAGAGGGAGAGGGAGACACAGAATCCGAAGCAGGCTCCAGGCTCTGAGCTGTCAGTGCAGAGCCAACATGGGGCTCAAATTCATGAACTGTGAGATCATGACCTGAGCTGAAGTCGGACGCTTAACCAACTGAGCCACCGAGGCTCAGTAGTATCTAATCTTGCAAGACTAGGACAGTATAGGAAACATATTGTTACCAGCACTGTGTGCTGTCAAACAATTGTGTTTTTGCCAGTTAAATATGTAAAAATAGTAACTCAAAGTGGTACTTAATTTCATCAGATTCCATATGGATCCTGGCTTTGGGGAAGTCCCTACCTGATCTAGCCCAAACCCAAGAACTATCTTTAAGAACACCTCTCTGCAGTCCTCTCTCCTTCAAGGAGTCAAGAATCCAAACATTCCCCCAGCTTCCCAAGATGCCTCCTAGGACCCCAGCTCCCAGACTCGGGTAGACAGGAACTTAATACCCCGGGGAAGGCACGCGTGATGAAGCGGTTCTGGCTCCACCACCAAATGTGTGGCCTTGGGATAGCTAATCACCAGCCTTGGGCCTGAGGAATTTGTCACACAAGGTTTCTAAGGGAAGTCTTGTTCACAAAGAGAACAGGTGAGAAAGGAAAGGGAGAGCTGCCCTGCTCCCTTGCAGAGGAGTTCCCGGCCGGTTCTGTTTCCCAGGGCGGGCGTGGGGTGGAACGAGGGAGAGGGTAGCAGGACAGCCACTGTAGGGCTATGCTGCCTGCTGATTTACCTTCTTGCCACCGAGAGGGTGGCGTCTCCCTGCTCCAGGAACTCCATCATTGTCCTGGGCAGTGTGGGGTCAAAGGCGTTGAGGTTGATGATCCCCCCGCCATTCCCGGACTCCAGGCCCAGGTGCGGCCCCGTCAGGTGGGGTGCCTGGAACTGCACCAGTCTCATATTTCTGGAGGGCTGAACGGGCCACTTCTGAGCCGGCAGCAAAGCTGTGAGCAACCTTCTACAAGAGACCAGCATCAGAACCTGTGAAGAAAAAATTAGGTCCTAGGGGACAGAGGGAGCTGAAACCACCACCAAGATCCACAAAGTTCCCCGAGCTGCCCCCAAGCCCTTCCGTCCATCAGCCATTCCTGGAACACCACGTTCCTGGAAGTAGTCCGCATTTGTCAGTTGTTTCACTGTCACACTTTATAAGGGACTCCCCCCCCCCCCACCCCACCTCATTTCAATGCATACAATGAAACATTTCTAGAGCCGTGAGTACTTCATGCCAGGCACTAATCTAGATAGCAGGGATTCCAGTGTCCCTTTAACCAGTGCTTTCTGGAGGTTTACACTGTAGCCGGCATCTCTGAGGCACTGGGCAAACAGGACAGGTCAGACACGGTCAGTCCTGCCCCCCTGTTCTTGGGGGAGACTGATATTAACGATGTTCAGTAAGTTGATGTTGTAAGTAAGATCCAGCATTTGAGACCATGGCTGTGAAGGTCAAGGGTCCCTCCTTTGTCCAGTTTCTCAAAGAGATACTGAGCTGACCTGGGCTGGGCTTAAAATAAGCAGGACAAGAAATTAGTTAAAAGTGGGGCCCAGCATGGACAAGTGACCACCGGTAAAACTGGCCTCACAGCTGTCATAGGCAAAGTTTTCAATGCCACTTTGATCGTACTGCCCTCTTACTGAAAACGCTCTCTATAGCTCACACTACCAATTTAACACCCCTACCAGGCTATCCCGGCCTTCTAGAAGCAACTCCCATGAGCCTCTCCAGAAATTTAGTTTCTCCTGCTGAAGTACAGGCTACCTGAGGGAAGAGACTGCAGACAAAGTGCAGGGCTTAAGCCTGACAGGCATCACTGGGCTGTCTCCACGCTGGGCTCTAGGACTGGATCTGTCTTTCCCACTGCTTTTTCACAGCACATGCCTGGCACGCAGAAGGCTCCACGCTACTCTCTGCTGAAGGAACAAACGCCAGAAGCGGGGGCTTGACTTTTCACTACTTGGGAAAGCCTGGTGATTGTCAATACGGCTGTGTCTTCCTTTCTCAAATCACTTAGAAGGTATCAACAGGGCTCAGGTCCTATTTTGAGTTCCAGGCTTTACTCAGAGGCAAATCCCATTCTCCTGTTTTGTTTATAATCTATGTCTGGCCTTCATTCCAAACGGTCTCTGCCCTGCATGGGTCCTTGCTTTAAAAAGTAGCCCTGTATGCTCAGGCATGTGGAGGTAGACCCAGACCCCTAGTCCTCACCCTGATGATTCAATCTGCCATGTTCCATTATTAGACCCTGGTCACTGTTCTGGCCACTGTCGTGGCCACTGTTTTGACCAGAAAACCAGGAGCTTTGAAACTTCTGCCCTCCTGTCTTATACAACCAGGCTACTAGCCGAAATACATACACTCAGACCTCCACACCCTGAAAAAACAGTAACTGCTCCCGCTGACTGCCAGATGTTATTTTAAGTGCTTTACCTATAATTTCTGATTTAATTCTCTTGACAATTATGGAAGGCCAGGTACTGTTAGTCCCGTTTTACAAATGAAAAAACGAATGCTCAGTAAGATGAAGGGATTTTCCCAAGTTCCCAAGGAGAGAAAATAGCTGGGACCTGAATCCAAGTCCAGGTGACACTGAAATTCTTGGCTTGGGCTAAAGTGTCCTAGAGGTGGTAGGGTTAGACCTCCAACAGGAGATGTCCCAGAGCCCCATGGACACCTGTCCGCTGTCAGCCAGGGAAAACTTGGTCACATGCTGGCTGCTGCTTCAGGGATAAGGGTGGTCATCTGCTCTCCAAGATAACCCCAGGCCCCACGGACTATGCCCTTCCCACATGACAGGCATATCAGGCTCTCCTTCCACCTTACAGCAATCGCCTCGGGTACAAGGTCCCATTTTACAAAAGGGGGCACAGAGGCTTAAAGAAATCATCTGCCGAAGTACCAGTTACGAAGTGGCCCCACTGCTTCTGCGGCAATCACAATGCAACAGGGCACGAACTCTGGAAAAGTGTCCTTAAGCAAAGAGGCAGAGATTTGAGGCAGAAACAACACAAGCATCACAGCCTGAGAGACGTGGGACCGCGTCCTGCCACCCATTCGCTTGGCACCCTGAATCAGTCCCCCAACTTTGTCCCTGGCACTCGGTGGCCACTCACGAGGGCCCGCTCCGCGCGGTCGGAGGGGCGGCAGACCCCGGTCCAGTCCTGACACCAGCGGGAGACCTGGAGGGAGACTGAGACGGGCCCGGCCCCCACCCCAACCTACCCGACGGCGGCGGCCGCTCTCGCCGGGCTCCCTGAGCTGTCGGGCGGGGGCTCACCGGGCGCCTAGACACCCGCAGCGCGTTTCGGAAACCGCGACCCGCGGGGAACTGCAGGTGCAGCGCGCCAGGCTGCTCCACTAAATAAGACTTTCGCACAAGCGGGCGCTCCCTGGTGACGCCAGTGAACAACAGCCAATCGAAGGGCGCCTCATTCCGTCCCGGAAGTCACGCCACGGAGGGGGCGGGCCTAGCACTAGAGGGCAGGTTGTCTTTCAAGGGTTCCTTCAGGCCGTTGGGCCGGCCCCGACGCAGCTGAGGCCAATCGCCTCCATTTTCCAACCCCCCTCCGCCCCCCTCTCCTCCCCCGTCCCTCCCCGGCAAAATCCCGGCAGACGCTCCTTGTCAGGGCGCCTTGCAACTGCACGTTAATGACAGGGAGTGCTTCCTGAAATTTTGAGCCCCGGGCGCCTCGCCGGCCTCACCCGCGTCGGGCCCTGCTTCTGGGCCAGGCACCGTTCTGATTGTTGGGCAGAGTGTGGTAGAGGAGACCAAATTATGGCGTGCTGGTTCACAACAACGAATATTTTTGCCTTCTGACTCCGACATATCACAGAGAAGAGCAGGATGATTGCGCCCATTTTACATATGGGAAAGCCGAGGCGGAAGTGTTTTGCTCAAGATGACACAGGAGTGTAGGTAGTGGAACCAGCATTTTGGACCCCAAGTGCTGTCCTTTACTCCCATTCTCAAGCAGCCCTGTCTTCACACGCACTGTGCTGGGCCTGGAGCAGGATGGCGGGAGGCATAAACTCCAGCATCAGAGACCAGGCATTCTCGTGTATAGGTATTTAACTACACAGGCGGTTACAATCCAGCTCTGTAAGCCTCTGGCATACGAAGACCTATAAAGGGGTCTGGGCGAGATGCCCAAGACTTAACCAAGGGCCAGATCATCAAGGGCTTTACTTGTCCCAGAAGGAGTTTGAGCCTTCTTTTTAAAAAAAATTTTTTTTTAACATTTTTTAAATTTATTATTGAGAGAGAGAGGCAGAGCATGAGGGGAGGGGCATAGAGACAGGGAGACACAGAATCTGAAAGATGCTCCAGGCTCTGAGCTGTCAGCACAGAGCCTGTTGCAGGGCTTGAACTCACAAACTGTGAGATAATGACCTGAGCCGAAGTCAGATGCTTAATCAACTGAGCCACCCAGGCGCCCCAGTTTGAGCCTTCTCTAAGCACACAGGACACCTCACAGAGGGTACAGTGGTTAGACTTGCATTTGAGAACTTTTGCTCTGGCCACTCCTCCCAGGCAAATGAGAGCTTGGTGTGTGGCAGAGATGGTGAGAATCCAGAGACGTTTAGAAGGTAGAACCGACAGCCCTTGATGATGACAGGAGGTGGAAGTGAAGGCGGAAGGAGGTCTAAGGGCAGCTCCTAGGTCTCTGGGTGGTAAGTGGCAGTGCCATTTGCGGAGACAGGGGTTCTGGAAGGGCAGCGGGTCTGGGGAGAGGATGGTGAGCTCGGGTTTTGGCTGCGTTGTATTTAATGTGCCTGTGACACATTCAAGGAGGCACTGCAGGGTGGACATGGAGACACAGGTCTTAGAACTTGGGGCTCTAGTCTTGAAGGTAGAGGTCACATACACATAGAAACGGGACTTATGAGAGTAGGTGTGATCAGGAGGAATGTGGTGACGAGAGCCTGATAAAAGCCCCAGTCAGGAGACGCGTCGGGTAAGGATCAGCCAGAAAGACTGAAGCGAAATAGGGGGACAGGGGAACGCATAGCTTAGGCAAAACTTGAGGACCGCACCTTCCAAATGCCACGGAGAGGACTTCGCCTTCTGGACAAGGTGAAACAGGTGATGTTATTAAAGACCATGATCAAAAAGATATTCAGAGGATACTATGAACAAAGCTACACACATAAATTTGACAACCTTGATGAAATGGAGCAATTCTTTAAAATACAACCTGTCACAATTCACCTGAAATAAAATAGATAATTTGGATAGCACTGTACCTATTAAGGAAATTGAATTTGTAACTTAAAAAGTCCTGAGGGGCACCTGGGTGGCTCAGCTGGTTATGCGGCCGACTCTTGATTTTGGCTCAGGTCATGATCTCACTGTTCCTAATTCAAGCCCCAAGCTGGGCTCTGCGCGGGGAACCTGGGAGCGCAGAACCTGCTTCAGATTCTCCCTCCCTCTCTCTGCACACGCTCACTCTCTCTCAAAATAAATAAACATTAAAAACAAAAAACACCTCCTGAAAAAGAAATATCTAGGGGCACCCGGGTGGTTCAGTCGGTTAACTGGTCCGACTTCGGCTCAGGTCATGACCTCACAGTTTGTGGGTTGGAGCCCCGCGTCGGGCTCTGTGCTGACAGCTCAGAGCCTGGAGCCTGCTTCGGATTCTGTGTCTCCTTCTCCTCTCTCTGCCCCTCCCCCACTCTCTCTCTCTCAAAAATTAATAAATGTTAAAAAAAAGAAAAGAAATAGCTAGTCCCAGATGGTGTCGGTGGAGAATTCTACCAAATGTTTAAAGAATGAACACCAATTCTACATCATCTATTTCAGAAAACTGAATAGGAAGGAACATGTCTCAATTCATTTTATGAAACTAGTATTACCCTGACACCAGAAAACAAAGACAGTGCAAAACAGGAAACTACAAAGTGGTATCTCTCATGAGTACAGACGTGAAAGTCCCTAACAAAATATTAGCAAATATAAGTCGGCAACATATAGAGATAATTTTCTACCATGACCAAACAGCGTTTATTGCAGGAATACAAGACACATTCAATATCCAAAAACTACTCAATATAATTCACCATATTAATTAGCTAAAGAAAAAAAAATCACGAAGTCCTATCCATTAATGTAGAAAAAGCTAACAAAATCCACACCCATTCATGACACACACTCTCAGAAAACTGAGAAGGGAACTTCTGCGATTTGATCAAGAACATCTACCCAAAAGCCTACAGTTAACATAGTTAATGGTGAAAAATTGAATGCTTTCCCCTCAAGGCTAGGGACGAAGGAAGAACGCCTGCTCCTACCACTCTTACTCATCACAGTACTGCAAATTCTAGCTAATGCAACAAGACGACGAAAGGCAATAAACACATCTATTGGAAAGGAAGAAAGCAAACTATCCCTATTTGCAGATGACATGGTTGTCTTCATAGGAAGTCCACGGGGGGTGGGGGGGGGGAAACGCCTGGAAATGGTAAGTGAATTCAGCAAGGTCACAGAGTACGAGATCAACATACAAAAATCAACTGTATTTCTATGTACTAGCAATGAAAGTGTGCAACCCGAAATTAGAAATATAACACTATTTGCTCAAATAAAGATAAATACTTGGTGCAAATCTAAACACGTACAGGACTTGCATGCTGAAAACTATAAAACACTGACAAAAGAAATCGACACCAACGGAAGTAAGGCGATAAACCCTGTTCACGGATTGGAAGGCTCAACATAGTAAAGACGTTAATTGTCCACGAACTGGTATACAGGTTTAACACAACTCCTACCAAAATCCCGTCACGATTTCTTCTACAAAGAGGAGACCATTTGATACAAAAGCAGCTCATGGAGGAAGGATAGTCCTTCCAACAAGTGGTGCTCGAGCAACTGGATATCTGTCTCTTTAAAAATGACTCTTGACCTGAACTTCATATCTTATACAAAATTTAACTGAAAATGGATCACAGATTTAAATTTAAAATGTAAAATTATCAAACTTTTATTATTTTATTTTTTGAAGTTTATTTTTTATTTTGAGAGAGGGGAAGAGAGAATGAGCAGGGGGAGGGGCAGAGAGAGGGAGAGAGAATCCCAAACAGCCTCCGTGCTGTCAGCATAGATGTCGACATGGGGCTCAATCCCGTGAACCGTGAGATCATGACCTGAGCCGAAATCAAGAGTCAGATGCTCAATTGACAGAGTCACCCAGGTGCCCCTAAAAATATCGAGCTTTTAGAAGAAAATATAGGAGAAAATCTTTGCGACATATGGCTTAGTGAAAGGTTCTTAGACATTATCCCAAAAGCATAATACAGGGGGGAAAAAGTAGTGGACTTTATCATAATTAAAACCTTTTACTCTGCAAAAGGATGTCAAGTGGATGAAAGAACAAGCTACAGACAGGGAGAAAATATTTGCAAACTACATATCTGACAAAGAACTCACACCTAGGATATATAAAAACGCACAGCATATAGACTTGTCAAATCACTATGTTGTACACCTGAAACTAATGTAAAATAGTGCCAACTATATTTCAGTTAAAAAAGAAAAAAGAAAAATCCTCAAAGGGCAACAAAGAAGAAAACCAATCAACGGATAAATGACACGAAGATGTCTCACTGAAGGAGCTATACGAAGGGCATAGTATCACATGAAAAGATGTTCAATATCTCTATAGAAATTAGGGGGATGTACATTAAGACCACGATAAGCTATTACTGCACAATTATTAGAACAGTTAAAAAAAAAATAGTGACAATCCCAAATGCCGGAGAGGGTGCAGATAACTGGATCTCTTATAGGTTGCTGATGGGAATGTCAAATGCTACAGCCACTCTAGAAAATAGTTTGGCTGTTTCTTAAAAAAAAAAACTAAACATGCACTTACCATATGGCCCAGAAACTGGGCATTTATCCCAGAGAAATCAAAACCCATACATGATCGTTCACGGTGGGCTTATTTGTAATAGCTAAAACCATGGAAACCACCAACATGTTTTACAACAGGTGAATGGTTAACCAAAACGTGGCACATCCATACTGTGAAATACTACTTGTCAATAAAAAGGAAGCAACTTTGGATATCCACAAGAACTTGGATGGATCTCAAGGGCACTATGCTGAGTCTCAAAAGGTCACATTCTGTATGATACCATTTATAGAACATCTCAACATTACAGAGATGGAAAACAGATTAATGGTTGCTAGGGGTTACTGATGGGGGTTTTGGTATTTCATGCAAACGAGAGGAAACAAACTCTTTTTTTAAGCCACTGTTATTCTGGATCCCTGTCACTTGCAGTCACACATGGTCTGAACTGAGAAGTCTCCTGTCACGCCACACTTTCTTGAATTTCCTCCTCCATCTCGGTGTCTTTCAAACTCACCCTCCTCCACCCAACCTACGGATGTTGGCATCTCTCAAGGCATGCTCCTTACTGCTCTTCTCCTCACTCAGTAGGATCCCTAAGCAATCTTTTTCATGCGTGATGGTTTAATTATCACCGCAGAAAGAAGTCTCACGTGAACCCAACTGTCTACTGGACATCTCCGTTTTGATGTCTCAAAAGCACCATAAACAACATGTCCAAGACTGACCTTATGATTTTTCCACATCAAACGTGGTCTTCTTCTCTATTTCAGGGGATGTCATGCCCATCTGTCCAGCTGAACTGCTCCCAAGCCAGAATTCAGTCTTTGGTCTTCCCTCTCTCATTTCCAACCCACCTTCATGTCTGAGCAATACTGCCTTCCCAAATCTGAGTTGTTAGACTTCTTATCATCCCAGGTCAAGCCGCAATTATATCCTACCTGACTGCACTCCTACCATGCCTCGCTGATGGATTTTAAAACATGTTCCCAAATTCTTTAACACTCCTTCCATCAATAAGTGGTATCTAATTATTCATCCATCTCATTTTCCGTGAGCTGAACTTAGTGACTCACTTCTACGAAACACAGTGTAGTGGGTGACTCTGGCTGACCACCAAGGCTAGTGTATTAGTCTGCCTGGGCTGCCATAGGGCAAGTGGTTTAAAGAACAGATGTTCATTTTCTCGGTTTTGGAGGCTCGGAATCTGAGATTAGGGTGTTGGCACTTTGGGTGGCACGTCGTGTTCTTCGGAGGCCTCTCTCCTCGGCCCGCAGGTGGCCACCTTCTTGCCGGCTCATCACATGGTCGTCTCTCTGTGCACGCACCCCTGTGTCTGTGTGCCTAAATTTCCTCTTTAATGAGGACACCAGTCACGCTGGATTAGGGCCCCCCCAACAGCCTCACTGTAACTTAATCACCTCTTTAACAGACCTATCTCCAAATACGGTCACATTCTGAAGTACTAGGGGTTGAAACCTCAACATATGAATTTTGGAGGGACACAATTCAGCCTATGGCAGCTAGGCAATAAAAGGTGGTATAGCCTCTTGGCACTGTCTGTCTGTCTGTCTGTCTCTCTCTCTAGTGTATCAGTCTAGGTCCAATCAGGAAAGAAATCACACGGTAATTTGAACAGGCTTAAGTTTATTATAGGAAGTATTAACTAGAACAGGGGATTGGAGTCATGAGGGATTGCCCAGTAAGACTCTAAAGAATATAAAAGTATCAGATATAAGAAGTCAACCCCTTAAGACTCAAGGAAGCACGCTAGGAGGAAACGTGCCAAGGCTGAGATTCCCCCCACCCCCCTTGTTGGAGATGGCAGAGGTATTCAGTGTTGGGCCGGTGAAACCTTCTAGAAATCAGGAGTTCATTTGAAATCCAAGCTCTAGGGTACTGGCAACATTTTACTGGAAGCTCTCTGTTACAAAGTCACCTGAGGGAGGGAGTGCCAAGGGAGGCTGCTGGCCACCGGAGCTGCTGGGACCAGGTCCTGCAGGTGCTGGCACTGGGGAAGAGGGGAATGCAGCAGGATCTGGTGCTGAAGAAGCTGCCCGTGCTGCAGGAGCCTGTCCAGTGAGAATGCTAAAGTCAGGAAGCAAAATCCTTTCCTCCTGGAATGTCTCTCCAGCGCCCTCTGTAGACAATGCTTTAGTGTCAGCTGGCAAGGAGAAAATATTTAAAGGGCCTGGATCCATTTTTACACAGTAGGCAAAAAAAAAAAAAAAACAGTGAATCTAGAGCTGACAAGGTAACTGGCACAGTCCAACCCTTTGACTGCTCTGCTTCATATGCACTCCTGACACACGTTTGAATTCTGTGCATCAACAAAAACAACTCTCGATTTCTATCCAATATGAGGTTATCCTTTTTAGGAGTAAAGAAGTTCTCACCCTTTCCCCAAGAGTCAAGGTATCCATCACTTGCTATGTTAATCATTGCTCGAGTAAAAGTCCCCTGTTAGAATAGTCTGTTGCCTAAAATGTAAAATTAAGTTCTGACAACTTGTGTATAAAGGAAAATTGGGAAGGAGAGAGAAACAAATGGTTAGCATATCCAAATGTAACAACCAAATTGAAAATAAGCAAACTTCTCACAAAACTATAACAAACAATCCTAAAATTTATATGGAACCACAAAAGATCTTGAATAGCCAAAGCAATTTTGAAAAAGAAAAACAAAACTAGAGGTATCACAATTCCAGATTTCAAGTTATATTACAAAGCTGTAGGAATCAAAACAGTATGGTACTGGCACAAAAATAGACACAGGGAATAATGGAATAGAACAGAAAACTCAGAAATAAACCCACAATTTTATGACCAATTAATCTTTGACAGAGGAGGAATGAATAGACAATGGGGAAAAACCATCTCTTCAATAACTGGTTTTGAGAAAACTCGTCTGCCACATGCAAAAGAATGAAACTGGACCACCTTCTTTTACCATACACAAAAATAAACTAAAAATGGGTTAAAGACTTAAAGGCAAGACCTAAAACCATAAAAATCCTAGAAGGCAGGATAGACAGTAATGTCTCTTTTTTTTTTAACTTTTTTTTTTTTAACATTTTTATTTATTTTTGAGAGACATAGAGACAGAGTGCGAGCAGGGGAAGGGCAGAGAGAGAGGGAGACACAGAATCGGAAGCAGGCTCCAGGCTCCGAGCCATCAGCACAGAGCCCGACGCGGGGCTCGAACCCACAAACTGTGAGATCATGACCTGAGCTGAAGTTGGCCGCTTAACCAACTGAGCCACCCAGATGCCCCAGTAATGTCTCTTGACATCGGCCATAGCAACATTTTTTTATATAGGTCTCCTGAGGTGAAGGAAACAAAGGCAAATATAAACTACTGGGACTACATCAAAATAAAAAGTTTCTGCACAACAAAGGTAAAAAATCGACAAAACTAAAAGGCAACATACTGAATGAGAGAAGACATTTACAAATGACATATCTGATAAAGGGTTAGTATCCAAAATATACAAAGAACTGATACAACTCGATGCCCAAAAAACATATAATCTAATTCAAAAATGGGTAGAAGACATGAACAGACATTTCTCCAAAGAAGACATACAAACGATCAGTAGACACATCAAAAGATGCTCCCCATCACTCTTCATGAGGGAATGCAAACCAAAACCACAATGAGCTGTATCACCTCACACCTTTCAGAATGGTTAAAATCAAAAACACAAGAAACAACAAGTGTTGGTGAGGATATGCAGAAAAAAGAACCTTCATGCATTGTTGGTGGGAATGCAAACTGGTGCAGCCATATGGAAAACAGTATGGAGGTTCCCCCCAAAATTAAAAATAGAACTACCCTAGGATCCAGTAATCACACTACTGTGTATTTATCCAAAAAATATAGAAACACTAATTCAAAGGGATATATGCATCCATATGTTTACCACAACATTGTTTACAACAGCCAAACTAGGGAAACAGCCCAAGTGTCCATCGACAGATGAAAAGATAAGATGTGGTATATATATGATGAAATATTATTCAGCCATAAGAAAAAATGAAATCTTACTATTTGCAACAACATGGATAGAGCTAGACAGTCAGTCAGAAAGAAGTCAGTTAGAAATCAGTCAGAGAAAGACAAATATCCAATGATCTCACTCATATGTGAAATCTAAGAAAATAAAACAAAGGAACAAAGGAAAAAGAAAAGAGAGAGACAAACCAAGAAACAGACTCTTAATTATAAAACAAAATGATGGTTACCAAAGGGGAGGTGGATGGGCGGATGGGGGGAATGGAGGATGAGGATTAAAAAGTACACTTATGATGAAAAAAATTTAAGTGATTAAAAAATCAATGAAAACAAACAAAAAAGAAGCAAAACTACTACAGTTCTCCTTTCTGCAATCTGTCACAAGGCTGTACCGACAGCGTTCTTTCACTGCACACTCCGTATTTCCCCTGCCCTCAATGAGAACCGCAATTGGTCAGGGTTCTTTACCTAGAGGAGTGACTTAAATTCTCATTCCCAAAATGTTTGAGCCCTCGATTGTCCTGCCTCTTTTGGTTTCTGTAATTTTTCATTAGCCTCTACTATTGCTGTATTTTTCATGAAACTTTACTACTAAAATGTGTCCTGTGAGGACAAATCTCTATGCCTTCTGTGATGGGAGGAGGTGCAATGTAATCCACCTGCCACTAGATGGCTGGCTGGTGCCCACACTGGTCTCTGCGGTTGGTAGACTGGGCCCTTAGCAATAGTGTCAGGTCAGTCTTGGTAAGGGGAAGTGCATGTTGCTGAGACCATGCATGGACCCAATTCCTGCCATCCTGCTCATGGGCCCCTCGAGCACTCGGGTGGCTGGGGAGCGAGAGCCTAACATCCGGAGTATGTTGGTGAGTACCCATTTGGTCCCCCTATTGTTGTGCTCCTTTGCAATGGATGCCTTCTGGGGGGCACTCACAGGTACACTAACACCTTCATCGTCTGCGTCCTTTCAGAGAGGTCCATCCCCATCCTCTTCTCCACACTTACTTGCCATCAATTGTAATGGTAATTTTAAGTGTCAGCTTGGCTTGGCCACGGTGCCCAGAAATTTAGTCAAACATTATTCTGAATGTTTCTATGAGAGAGTTCTTTGGATGAAATTAACATTTTTTAAAATGTTTATTTATTTTGAGAGAGAGAGAGAGAGAGAGCATGAGTGGGGATAGGGAGAGAGAGAGGGAGAGAGAGAGGGAGAGAGAGAGGGAGAGAGAGAAGGAGAGAGAGAGGAGAGAGAGAGAGGGAGGAGAGAGAGAGGGAGGGAGAGAGAGAGAGGGAGGGAGAGAGAGAGAGGGAGGGAGAGAGAGAGAGGGAGGGAGAGAGAGAGAGGGAGGGAGAGAGAGAGAGGGAGGGAAAGAGGGAGGGAGGGAGAGAGAGACAGAGAGAGGGAGAGAGAGACAGAGGGAGAGAGAAAGAGAGAGGACATCTCAAGCAGGCTTTGTGCTTGGAGCCCTATGCGGGGCTCGATCTGATGAACCATGAGATCATGGCCTGAGCTGAAATCAAGAGTTGGATACTTAACCAACTGAACTACCCAGGTGCCCCCAAATTAACATTTGTCTTTTTTTTCAGCAAGATATTTTTTCTTTTCTTTAATTTAAATTTTAGTTAGTTAAAATACAGTGCAATACTGGCTTCGTGAAATTAACATTTCAATCAGTGGAGTCTGAGTAAAGCAGATTGCTTTCATAATGTGCCTGTGCCGAGTCCACTCCATTGAAGGCCTCCGTGGAACGAAGACTGATACCTCCCACCCTACACCACGCAAGAAGGAATTTTTCCAGCAGATGGCCTTTCAGTTCAAACTGCAGCTCTGCCCAGAGTCTCTCGCCTGCTGCTTATCCCATTAGATTTTGGACACGCAAAGTCTCCACAATTACATAAGCCAATTCCTTAAAATTTTCTATCATCCATCTATCTATCTATCTATCTATCTATCTATCTATCTATCTATCTATCTATCTATCTAGGTTCTGTTCTTTGGAGAATGCTATTACACCAATCTTTCATTCCTGTTCCTTCCAAGTGCTTGACCATAAAGCCAAACTATTAACAACTGATCATGAATCAATAACCAGTAGATTCATACTTCTGGCCATCTGTCACTCCAGAAAATCAAACATATTGCCCAAAGCTCCAGCCACAGGGAAGACTGTTTACCATTGACCTTCAAGGTCATCCCTGAATGAGCCGGTCATGCTACCTTGTAAGTTTTGGGAAGTATCAGTGGCATATTGCAGACCCATCTGTAGACCATGCTTGAGTTTTTTCATTTTCTGTAAACGGATCCTAAAGACCATCCCAGGAGGCCTTGCCTGTGGGTTGAGAGAGAGGAGGCAATGCGACTGGAGTTGGTGTGAAGATCTGAGTCACCTGCGCGTGCAAGTTAGCTGTATCTTCCACACCCGCCTGAGCTCGGACTCTTCGCTGCCATTTCCATTGGATGACAGATCGATGCTGCGCATGCCCAACCTTATAACTGAGGGGTCCAACAACACCCAGATTATTTGGGAAGCTCACACTGCATGGCCACCTCATATCCCATGGTTAGGTGCTGAGTCTCTAGTAAAACCCAACAGCATGCCAGAGCTGTTTTTCAAAGTCAGAGTAGATATTTCAGAAGAGGGTAGAGACATGCTCTACAGTCCTAGAACCTGAACTTTGATGATTCTCTTATCCGTGCTTTCTAGAAGCTCCATATATAAGTTTCAATTATCAGATGACTCCAACCCCAGCCACCGTCTAATTGCAAGTGCATGAGAGACCGTCAACAAGCATCGCTATGAGATGTCATAATAATTGATGGCTGCTGTGCTGTCTAGCCGACCCCAACAGCCTCCTCTCTGGTTTGCCTGCATCTTCTCTGGCCCCTCCAGTCTGGGGTCCATGTTGCAGCCAGAGGGGCATTTTTAAAACAATGGTTTGCCAATAATCCACTCATCAGTGGCGCCCTAAGGACCTCCCCATTTCACCTCCATCCGTGCTCAGGATGCTGGGCTCCAACCCCATCAATCTAGCCCAGTTCTGGGCAGTGCTGTCTCCCTTCTGTGCCACAGCCCTTTACCTGGCTCACCCCTACTTATTCCTCAGGTTTAGCTCAAATGCCCCAGGAAGCCTCCTGAGGTCGTGCGGCCTGTCCAAAGGTTCTCAGACCTCACCTTTGTGCCTGTGGCACTGGTTGTAAATTTACCTCTTTTGAGGGATTTACTTTATCTTTTCAGTGTAGACTTTATCAGTGTCTTATCTCCAAGAAATTATAGGCTCCTCTGGGGAAGGGTCTGCAAATATTCTGAGATTTTATCCGCAGACCCCCACAGAGTGCTGGGTGTATAAAGGTTGTTGGGTTTTTTTAATGTCTTCTTTTTATTCCAATGAATGAATGAATGGTGAAGTTAACAGGCTGGGGTGGATGGGAGCTGGAGCGTCTTGATGCCTGTCCCATGTACACAGAGGACACGGCCTGGGGTTGGGGGGACACAAGTCAGAGACCAGGGCCACCTCCATTTGGGCCCCATTTGCTCTGCCCAGGACAAAGTTCCACTCAGGGCTGGGGAAGTTTGTCAACAAAGCAGGGAACTTGAGAATTTCACAATACTGGTTGGGCTGGCAGTTGGCTGTGGGGGACTGACTGAGGGCCTGCTCTTGGGGGCTTTATTTTTAGTTTCTGGGTGTTTTACTGTATTTGGTAATTTTTCAAAACTGGGAAAAACCACCGCCTGGCTTCATTTGCTGTGCTCCTGGGTCAGGACACAACCAGAACTGCTCAGGAAAGTGGAAAAAAGAGGGGCCGGGCTGGGGCTGAGTGCTCAGAATGGGCTTACAGTGCAGGCCAGAGGTGATATTTCCAACAGACTTCGACCCTGGAGCCGAGGAAGAGCGGGTCCCATGACCCATTAGGCTCAGGGCCCTGACACCTGGCCCCACCCTGGACTGTCTGCCAAGGCCTCCTTCCCTATAACCTTCAGTTCAGTAACATTCCCCAACGTGCCAGCCACAGTGCCAGTCCTGGGCCCCAGGAGGGAACACCACGGCTCTCACTTGCAAGATGCCCGCAACCTGGCAGAAGAGACAGCACTGGGCACTCTGGCCCCTGACCGCCGCCCCCCCACCCCTCTTTCAGGGCCCGCTGGAGTCTGGAACGCACGTTCACCACCCCACAGCTGAACCTGACATTCGAGGCCACAGCTGTTTAGAATTTTTCAGGAAAAGTGCCAGTCAGCCCAGTTCTAACTGGCTTATGGGCTGGGAGTGGGGAGGGGAATCCTATTAATAAGTGGCTCATACATAAGTGAAGAGTTTAGAGAGTGGGAGGGTGCTTGTTTATGGTACAGTTTGATTCCGGGCTCACGAGCTTCCCCACCCCCACTTGCCTTCCCCGGACCTTGTTTCCTCTCTTTCCGTCCCTCAGTCAGGCCATCTTCTGCACCGGCTTCATTCCCGCGGCTCCCTACGGGCACAAAGCTGCAGCAACAACTCCATGACTCGCACAGCCCACTGTCTGAGAGTAAAGCAGCACCGCCTTTTCCCGGCATGCCCAGCACATGTCTCCCTGGACCTCATTGGCTGTAATTGGGTCAAGTGCCCGCCCCTCAACCAATCACTGACAGAGAAAGGCGTTGCCTCGATTAGCATAGTCTGGCTTTAGAGGTTGTGTGGCCACGTAGATTTCGCCAATGGAGAGTGGAGGGCTCCCCAGCTGAGATTGGGAGACTACTGCCAGGAGAAGAGGGAGGATACGGGGAAGGGGGAAGACTGGTGTCCTTCTTCCTTCCCGTGGTGTCCAGGGGCATCAGTGAGAGCGAAGTTCCTTTTGTTGGCCTTTTGTTGCCAAGCGAATGGAGGGGCCATCTCAGGCAAGGGATGGGATCGACTTAGATCCTGCATTCACAGGAAGGTTCGGTAATGTTCAAAGCCGGCTAAGAGACCCGAACAGAGGGAGCTCCGAGTCCAGGTCGAGGCTCGAAAGCAAAGATATGTGAGTTAGAGGAAAGCCGAGGTTTCCCAGTAGAGGAACGGACAAAACAAAAAAGTACACAGCAGTTGTTAGGGAGCCCTGTTCTAGGACTGATGGCCCTCGGCAGTCGGGACAGATGTCAGAGGGAAGTTGGTGGGTTGGACGGTCCCCTCACTGGTACCACTCTCACTACATTGTCCCTTCTCTGGGACCTCTCAGCTCTGGCCAAGGTCTAATTAAACTTGTATCTTCCCCTTTAAGATTTGTGCAATTTCTTGCGTGGATGGGCAGGGGTGTGGGTTCAATGGATAGAGAGTTTCGTACAGATCCCTCATCTTGGCCCTGCTTAGGGAAAGGGTCAACTCTGGGCCACATGGTCTCTGGTCCTGGCCTATAGGCACCATTTCCTGCGCAGATTGACCCTCTATACCCCTCCCTTCTCTAATCTCAGAACCCTCCAGACCTCCATTTCCAGACAGCTGGATTCTGCACATTCTTTACAACAAACTAGTTCAGACAAAGTCCATGTGATTAGAGCTGGCCCCTGTGAAACCACAGACAGCTTGTCTCTGGTATTCCCCTTACCTGAAAGCTTGGGCTCATGTGAGTGGGTGAGGGCGGGCGGTGGAGGTGGGGTGGGGGGGGAGGAAGTACCGGCTTTGGGTTGGCAGCAGTGTCCACGGCCTCAGAAGCTTGTCTGGGATGCAGAAGGTTAATGGATCAATGAAAAGAACAGGATGACAGAACCTGGCTTGAGGAGAGCCCCACAACTAGCTCTCAAAGCCTTACTGATTGCCTCACAGCTCCCAACTGGAATGCGCCAGGGAAGGCAGGGCAGACGAGGGAAAAATGGCTCCCAGCCACTCTGAACGGGCATCTCAAATACGGAGGCAGGCCCCTCGGCGCCTCACTTGGAGCCCGTCTCCTCTTGTTTTACTCACGGTTCTGTGGGACGTCCAGGTCCTCCGACAGTCTTTCCCAGTGAGCTCTGTCCCCCACCCTGGCACGTGCCTCGTGCTAACTTCTGTCATGGTCCGAATCACCACCTTGGACTTTGTGCCTTCTGGGTCCCCACAAGGGCAGAGCCCGTGGCTCATCCGTCGTCTCCTCACATTGCAACCCACACAAAGTGTATGAGAAGGTGTCTGATAAATGTAGATGATGCCTCCCTTACCGTGGACCAAGGAATTTGAACTTGGCAGGAGTAGGGAAGAGGATTAGCGAGTGTCACCGCCTGGTGTGGAGGAGGAGGCAGAACACCACCCAAAGCAGACATATAACGATTAGAAGCTCATGGAGGACAGACAGCTCTGGGACCTTGGGAGCCTCTGAGGCAGCAGCAAACTTGAAGGGCAGCATCGCTGTTACCGAGGCTCCAGGGCGCCAGGCAAAGACTGGAGACAGGAAGAGTGCTGGGAGGTTGCAAAAAGACCTCAGTCCCCACAAGTGTTTCACGGGACGGCGTGGTTGTTTCAAAGTTTGGTTCTGTCAGATCACACCCTCACTGTTTGAAGTGCACTCTACACACGACTCTTTCCCACAGGGCCTCTGACAGCCCAGATGTTTCTGCGACAAACTACTGTCTCCTGTCTGGCTTTCTAGACCCTAGAGGGTGTCACTGGGTTTTCCAAGCTTTCTTCAGGATTTTCAGAAGCCTAATGGGTAAGGCTAACTGGTCAACCCAGTCATTAACTTACTTGCCGTGGGCTGGAATTAAATCTGCGCAGTGTGGTAACAGTTAGGCAGGCTGATGAGTGCTTCTGTGTGTCCTCGTTAATAAAATAGGGGCTGCCAGTGTGTCTTCTCTCCCAGCACCCAGCTTGGTGGATTCTTGTGGAATTGTTACCTGATCAATTCCGTTTTCTGGGGGGAAACCATGTGAAGAATGAGGCAGAAATATGAAAATGCCTTTGGGCTATGCAAGAAATGACAAGGAGCTTCTTTCCCAAGGAGTTAGTTTCCTTGGGAACCTGTGGAGGGCGGGAAATCTGTGAGGAGGCCTGTTTGCAGTGCAGTCGCCCCCTGGTGGTCAGTGGGGAGCACGGTACTTGTAACCACAAGCAAACGGTGTCTCCGAGAAAACCTCCACGTGGGGAGGAAAAGAGAAGCCATTCATCTTCTGAATCGTAGACCGGCCATTGCTCTGGAAAGTGTGGAGCAGAACTTGATGGAGAAGGGTATGGGTGCCTTACCCAGTGTCTCTGGGCCTCACTTTCCCCATTCCTTGCTGTAAAGGTAACAAGGAAGGGGCCTCTTGGATAGGCTGGGTTAGTGAATGAGACAAGCCAGGCCGCAGGACACTCTGCGCTTGCTCTGGGCCATGTCGCCTGTCTGGGGCAGGTCGGCCTGGCCACGAAGCGAGTGGTGGCAGGAGGGTGGGGCATGTGGACTGTGGGTTACCCGATGTGGACTGACTGGCACGGATTGCTCCTCTTAGCCAGCTGGTCCCCAAATAGGCTTCGGGGTTACCAGGGAAACTGGGAACCGTGACATTTATTTCCAATACCTGGAAACTCCTTTTGAAACATCTGTCTTTTCTCTGGTGGCTTCTTGGTTTGAATCACCCTTATACAGAAAGAGGGGAAAAAATACATGAAAACTGTGGGGCAAGAAGGAAGGATGTTCATATTTATGGAGAGGCTAGTAAGGATTCATATTTAATCATTGTAACAATTCTAGCAGAGGATTGCTTCTCTGTTCATTTTACAGTGCGGAAACGGAGGATTGGCAAGGTAAGCTGATGTGCTTAGGATGAAACAGAAAGCTCCAGAACCAAAGCATGGGCCCTGTGCCCTAAATGTAGCAGGGCCTTAGAGCTATAGCATGTCTGGAGGTTATGGGGCTGTGTAAGGACACAGTTCTTCTCTATCTTGTGGGCAGGGTGGAGGGGAGGAGGAGATTTAGAAAGAAGCCTCCCTCAATCCCCACCACCCCTTCTTGGGCAGCCCCTTCTAGTCCGGGCTTCTGTTGATCACTGAGTGGCAAGTCCCTTCGTCCTGGCCCACACAGCTGAGTGGACCAGCCCTGACACCTGTCCCAGAGCAGCCAAGCCATAAGCTGCCGATGGCTTAGCAGGTGAACAGCCATAACGTGCAGGAAGGGCGGTCTTCAGACCAATTGGCTCCTCTGGAGCCCGTGAGAGCATGCCTTCCAGAGGGAAAGAGGCTTGGTAGCAGGAAGACACTGCACACACCAGGGAAGTGGAGGCAACGAGCCGCCATGTTTCCCAGAGGCAGTGTACGGAGCAGGCCAATGGACCTAACATTTACTGCTCTCTGTGCGCTTCATGCTTTGGCACCTTGGACTTTGTAGCTGGGGGAGGTGAAGCAAATCTCTCGGAATTTTCTTTAGTGGCTGTCAATGGCAAAGTTGTGCTCCTGAAAACGTTTTTATGTTGCCCAGTCTAAGATTCCAGGTTGGCAGGGATTTTGAACAAATTGAAGATATTCCACTGTCTTTTAGCATCATCGTTACTGACGAGATGTCATTTGTCATCTGTTGCTCTTTCCTCTCTGGCTGGCTGGGTGATCTTTGTCTTTGGTGTTCTGCAGTTTCGCTATAATATGTCTCAGGCGACAGTTTCCTTTATTTTGCCTGCTTGGGACTTGTTTGAATTTCTTAAATCAGTGTATTGGCTTCTGTAACGGCTGATCTGCTGTGTCGACTTGGCTAAGCTACGGTGCCTAACACTAATCTAAACGTCTCAGTGAAGGTATCTTGTGATGTGCTTACTATTTATAATCAGTAGACTTTAAGTCAAACAGGTTACCTGCCAGAATGTGGGTGGGCCTATTCAATCAGTTGAAGGCATTAAGAGCAAAAACAAGCTTCCTGGAAGAGGAAGGAATCCACCTCAAGACTTACCACAAAAATTTTGCCCCTGCTTCTACCCTGCTGGACTGCCCTATGAATTTTGGATTCAAGATTGCAAAGTTGGGATTTCAACTCTTGCCTGAGTTTCCAGCCCGCCTGTCCTGCCCTGCACGTTTCAGACTTGCCAGTCCCCATGGTCGTGTGAGCCAATCCTCTGCCACCAGAAGAACCACGACTAAAACAGTCGTGGTCAAGTCTGGGACTTCTCAGCCATTTCCATGTTTTTCCTTAGGGACCCCACTGAGATTTAAGGTTTACGTTCTCACTCTGTTTTCTGTTTATTTACCTGTATCATAGTTTCTATTTCTTTGTTTCTCTGAGTTACGATTTGAATAATTTCTTTAGATTTAGTTTTCCAAGTCACTGATTCTTTTGTCAGCTGGGTCTGATTTACTGTTAAACCCATTCCTGGAGTTTTAAATGTAGTCACTATATACATTTTTGCCCAGAAGTTTTACTTGATTCTTTTTTCAGATACGCTTAGGCATTCAGTGTAGCATATTTTCTACACGCCTTTTCAAGTTCGCCTTTTATTTCTGTAAACATATTAAATATAGTCATTTTATAGTTGTGTCTAGTAATTCCATTATCGGAAGCCCTCTGGGTATGTTGCAGCCTGTTGTTTCTGCTAAATATCAATTATGGTGCCTTGTTTCTTTGAATACTCAGTCATTGTTGACTGAAATCTGTTCATTTTCCTTAACTTTACAAGGATCACTACAAATGAAATTCTCAATCATATTTTCCGTGTGAATTTGGGCTGCACACTCACATAAGGTTTAGCTCATGATTCCTAATTTTAGGGGTGAATTTCCTACTGTTTTATTGAGGGCTTGAGGTAGACAACGTTGCTTGCAGTCTCCTGGGAGAGGAGAAGATGAGAATGGCTGGGTTTTCTTCTATTTCGCCTTCCTTGTCTCCAAGGGTGTAACTGGTGCCCCAGTTCTATGGAGGAAGGATTTCTTGATAGACTCCTCACCTGCGTGGATCCTGGCTTTATCTTGTAAACCTTAGGCTTTGGCAGGATGTGAAACTGAAGTGCGGCCAATCTCACCTGTTTCCAAAAAATCCTTTCAGGGCTCTGCTTATTTCCCTGAATTTCCACAGCTTCTCAGTTCCTGGCTCAAGAATTGTTTGGCCATTAGTTCAATGAAACATTAGTTCATTAGTTCAATGATGCTTCTAACCAATTATTTTATTTTAGATTTTTAGTTGTTTTAGGTGGAAGGAATAATCTGGATACCTAGATTCTCCATGTTATTGGAAACTGAAGAGCCTATATTTTTAAATGTTAAACCTTGCATTTCTGGGGGTAAACCCCTATCTGTCATGATATATTGCATATATCATGTACCTATAACAAAACATTGTTGAAATGAGTTTGCTGATATTCTGATTTCTTACATCTTTGTTTTATAGTTGAGAGTGTCCTGTAATTTTTCTTTCTTATTCTATGATTGGTTTTTTAAAAATCCTGGTAATATCAGTCTTTAAAATGAGTTAGAAAGTGTTCCCTCCTTCTCTTCTACATCAAGACCCAGAGAGAGAAAGAGAGGATGGGACTTGTCCAAGTTCAGGCCCAGGTCAGGACTAAGGTCTCCTGTCCCTGAACTCAGGGCTCCTTCTGGACTCCGCACTGCCACCTAGCCACACAGAGGGCATAGCCTGGTCACCATCTCTGCAGAGTATCCAGGTGAGGAAGGTGCTGAGTTAATGAGTGGAAAACAGATGCAAAATGGATGGATGGAGATAGATGGATGGATGCACGAATGGATGGACGGATGGATGGAGGATGGATACATGGACAAATGGATGATGGATGGATGAAAGGGTGGATACATGATGGATGATGGGCTTTCCCCACTCTGAGCTCTGTAGCCTATGATGAAGAAGGCGATTCGGTGCTTACGCCCAGCTTAGAGCCACTTCTTGGCTCCATTCCTTAATGGCTGAGAGGATCTAACATCTTTTAGCCCAGCTTCCCCATCTGTGCCCTTTAGGCTGTGACCAGAGTGAACATGCTCAGCACGGAGGTCAGCCCATGCCAAATGCAGGACATCCCATCTGACAGCAAGATCAGGGCGTCCTTACCTGAATTGTGCCAAGGCCTTGGCACTCAGGTGGAGTGACGCCTTTGGTGTGTGTGATGGTGGAGGTAGGTTCCTGTTGTCTGTCCTCCCAACTACTGCTGAGATGCCCATCAGCCAAACCTGGTGACTCATGGAGGCTTGGGTCTGTGTTCACTATGGAGGTGACATCACGTGGCCTGGGGTCTGGTCCTTGAAGCACTGCAGATGACCCCAGAATGTCCCTCCTCCCATCCTTGAGTTGGGGAAAACCCTTCGTCTCTGCCCTGTCAGGTTCTGATTTCTTGCCCCTTCCCTGGCATAATTCTCACCAAGTTTACACTTTTGAAAATAAAACCAGGAAGGAAGATGCCTTCGGGTAGATTCTACTTCTGCCCCGTGACCTGCACCCTCCAGCCAAGGGGACACGGTAGAAATGACTTCCTGGAACTGGAAAAGAAAGCGGTCTGGAAATGAAATACAAATGGCACGTCGAGAAGTCACCTTGCCCCGCTGGCTCTGGATAGATTGCAGGCCTGGAGCTTCTCGTAAAGGCTTCCCCACTGTGGGCCTCTCTTCCCAACCTCACCTTCAGTGACACCACAGTGAGCGCCTGAAATCCAGTGAGCGTGGAAATTGGCAAATGCTACAATTCAGGGAATGTTAGACACTTACCAGCACAGCACTTGGGCAGGAGCCACGGCTAATAGCAGCAGGGATGGGAGGGGCGGTACTGAAACTCAGAGTTGGGATAAAGCCAACGAGAGTCCCTCTTCTTTGTCAAGTTTATTTTATTAAAATATACAGGACTGAATATTGGTGGGCGCTGAGAACAGGAACCACCCTCCCGGGCTGCGCCCCAGGGAGACGCTTCTGCCATGCAGACATGCGGCCAGTCCGCATCCCAGCGTGGGAGACAGACCCCCTCCCCCATCCTGGTTGGACGTGCAGCCAGGCTGGCCCAAGGCCAAGAGGGACAGGGGCACGGTGATGACCGTTTCCTGTGGCCTTGGCCCCTTAGAATCACGGCTACACCAGCTGGGAGGGCTGGACTGGGGGTGGACGGAGAGGGAGGAGATCCCTGAGCCAGGGAAAGCTGATGCCCTCCCGGAGGAGGGAAGAAAGACCCCCCGGTCAAACTGGAGATGGGGTGTCAGTGCAACTCCGAGGGAGAGGACCACCTGTGTGTGGGTGCCAAGGGGTGCCCGCAGGCCAAACCAGGCCAGTCTCCACAGCCTCCGCCATCCCCCCTTTCCTTTGAGGGCCCTGCTCACCCGACGGCCAGGCCTGAGCAGAGATGGGATGGCAGCCGGTGGAATGTATTGTATGGGAATGTTCCTTGGAAAGGCCCGTGCTACCTGGGACCGGGTGCCTTCTTGGGGAGGCCAGGGAGGGTGGGAGCAGCCAATCTCTCTCTCCTGGAGGTTTCTGTTGGCTTACCACTCAGCCTCAGGCCCCTCAGCCCTCACTCGTGGCTCTGTCTTCAGGCTGACATCAGCCTCCATCCCCAGAACAGAACCCAGTCCCCGGGGTTTGTGCTTTTGAATGTTGGTGGGCTGGGCTGGGGATGGGCTTTGAGCCCCCACTGCTCTGAGGCACAGAACTGACCCCCATGCTTCTTCCCCAGGGCCGCTGCAACCCAGGCCTCAGCCCACTGGCGGGGCCTGATCTTGGAAAAGCAGAGTGTCCCTGGCTCCCCCTGTGGGCTGCAACCTGAGCTGCTCTGGGTGCTTGTGCTTTTCGTTATGGGGCTGGGTAAGCCTGCGTATGGAGGCGTGGCCACACTGCTTCAGGACCCTAACCAGGAAGTGGTGGGGGGGGGCACATCCTAGCTGGGGGCCAAGGGAAAATCCCTTCTCCGGCCTGTTCTGCCACCTGGGCTCCCGGTCCCTGATCCTCAGTGACCTCTTCCCAGGACCTATCTAGTAAGACCTTGGGGTTGAACACTCCAGTGTCTGAGGGGTATGGGCAGCCCCACCCACTTCATTCCTTCTGAGCTAGGACCGGGCCAAGGAAAAGCTTCTTCCGTTTCAGTGGACTTGGCAGACAGTTCCCCTGAGATTCTCCACCAAGAAACCCAACCCCAGAACTTGAAAAGCCCCCTTCCCCGGACAGACAGAGAGTCCAGTGGCCCCTGCTCACTAGAGCGTGCCCAGCTCAGTGGGGGCGGCGGGCATCCTGGGACCCCAGGGAAGTGTTTCCAGGAAACAGCAGGTTCTGTCTCCATCACCACCTCTTTCGGAATCCCAGCTCCCTCGATTCGGCTGCCCCTTCACGCGTCCTGTGGTGACGAGCATCCTGGGAGTGTAGCCAGTGGGCAGGGAGTGGCTCAGGGACAGGAAGGCCAGAGTAGCCCCCGGAACCTGGCCCATGTATGGGTGGGAGAGAGAAGGGTGGTAGGAGGGAGGGGTGGGGGGCTCACGCCAGAGGGGCCTTTGGAGACTGGAACCTCCTCTGTAGGGGAACTTGAGTACTTTCCTGGCAGCACCCCGCAGCCAGCAGCCCGCAGACACTGCTCTTTCAGTGCCCAGTCCAGAGGCAGCCCCACCCCGCTGGCCCGGGACAGGGGCTGGCCGGGGCGTGTGGCTCTCATCACCTGGATCCAGCTCCCAGGCAGCTCAGCCCCTCCCTGGCCTCTGCCCACTCCCCCCCCCCCAGAAGCCCAGAGGAATGGGCCGTGTGTGTGTGTGTGTGTGTGTCCAGAGCAAACTGTTCACTTTTTCAAATATATTAGAAAAAAAGTTTCTCATGGAGGCTGCTCCTGGCAGGATTGAGGTTTCTTTGGGGGCAGAGGTGGCAGTGGCCACTCAAGGACCCCTCCCCACCGACATGTTCTAGATGACGTTCTCAAATAGCTGCATGGAGCTCATGATGTTCTCATCCTGTATGGAGAGAGAAGGATGAGAGGCCTGGTCAGACCCCAGGGGGATGGGGGGGCGGGGCAGGGGGGGACAGGGCCCAGATCAGTCCTGCCTTGAGCAGATTCTCGCCAGGGACTCGGAACCCTGCACTGACCACTCCGTCTGTCTCACTAGGTGAAGGGGCAGCCAGTCAGGCACAGCCTGACCGTAAGCCCACCTGGGGGGCTGGTGTCTCACGGATGGACAAAGTTTCCTGGCTCTGCTCAAATGGAGGCCGGGGGCACCTGGAGGCCACTGTGGGAGTGACGCAGATGGCTGAGGCTGGTGGAGGCACGTGTTGTGCCCCCAACTCACGCACAAGGGTGCTTTGCAGAGGAAGGTCACCAGCAACGCTGGGGGAGGCTCCAGGCGCCTTTCTCACAGCGCGACCCTGTCCTGAGGGCCGAGGGCCCAATCATCCTCCCGTCGGCCCACGTCTGTCCCCTCTGATGTGAGGCACTGTAAGGCAGGGATGCCGAGCCCGTGGGCTGTGGGCTGGCACGGAGCAGGTGGCAAACAGATGGGCCCGGACAAAAGTGTGAACATGGCGTCTGGGGGTCGGGAGGAGCTCGGGGACTGGCAGGGGCAGGACCGTGGGTGTCCTCAGCTCCCCGATGCCACCTACCTTCTGACAGGTCTCCAGGAACTCATCAATGGTCACCACCCCATCCTGATTCCGGTCCATTTTCTGTAACCCAAGCCATGCCCTCAGTGAGTCTGTGGGCCGCCTCCATCCCAACGTGCCCCATCTATCTCTGACCCTGGACCCAGGCCACGTAAAGTGCTCTACTTCCGCGGCACAGCTGACCTCTCTGGCATCTCCCCGGTCTGCTCCCCACGCCCGCCACTTCCTGGCAGCTTTCTTGGGCTTACACTTCCCAGAATGCATCCCCAGGCTCACCTGACCCCCTCGCCTCCCTGACAGGAGAAACTGAAGCAGAGGATAGGTCACCGGCCAACGGGAGGTGGAAGCTTCAGCCCCTTGAGTCCCCATGGACACAGAACAGAGGCACCGCAACCCCACTCCTCTTACAGCGTTTTTCCGGGGGCGCTGGGAGAGCTCTTGGAAGGCACCAGAACACTGGCCTGGTATGTCAGTTGCCCTGGAATCTACAAGCCCTGGCTTGCCCTGAGATGAGGTTCAGTGGATCGGGGAGTGGGGACCCTGACAACCAGCCAGGTGGGGGATGCCAGTTTTCCCTCCTTGTGGGGTGGGGAGTGAGGCTCAGAGGGGGGAGTGGCTTGCTCAGGTCGTCCTAAGAGGAGGAGGCCCTCTCTCCTCCGGCTGCCCTGCCCCTCGAGGCCCAGGGCTGGAGCACTCACCTGGAAGAACCTCTCTACATGCTCCAGAGGCGCGTCCTCCCGCAGGATCGGGTAGGTGTGGCGGCCCATCATGTCATAGATGGACTTCATGATGGCCAGCATCTCCTGGAGCAGGGCCAGAGGGGCGGCCATGAGCCTGGCTGCAAGGATGTAGGGGGGTGGGTCCCGGGGCCCAAGGGGAGGGGCTGCCCCAAAGGGTGGAGGCCACTGCCAGGGCAGCAGTGAGCGAGCGGTCGGGGTATTCCGAGCTGGAGAGAGGGATGAGCTCGCCCCCATCCAGTCCATTCAGTGCAAGCTTCTGATTCTCCAGAAGTTGGAGGCAGCTTTTGATGTGCCGCCTCCAAAATTTGGAATTGGAGTGACCATTTCATGTACAAAAAAATGTTTGGGCAAAATAAAACCTGACCGTAGACGTGTGTGGTGAGGGCGCCCACCTGCCTTCAGGGTCCACACTGCCCACTTGACTGCGGGAGCCGAGGCCCGCTCCTCCTACCCCCTGGCCCTAGCTTCTCCACCTGGGTCTCCCTCAGGACCTCTCTGTGAGAAAGAATGATCTGAGAATACTCGTTGAACTGGTGAGGGGCGCACCGGCTCCACACTCCCTGCACCCAGATGTCCAGGACCAAAAGCCCGGGAGAGGAGGAGAGCCCCCTGGTTGCCATCCCCTCCAGGGCTGAGCTGAGAGCCAGGTCTCTGGACAGGAAAAGGAGACAGGACAGTCAGGGTAGCGGGAGAACAGAGGAGAGAGGCCGGGAGGGTGGGGCAGTAGAGAGGAAGAGGGGCAGACGACCACCGCCCTCGACCGCCCCGTACCTCTTTGGTGATGTAGCCATCCTTATTAATGTCGTAGAGGTTAAAGGCCCACTTGAGCTTCTCGTGGACTGTTCCTCGCAGGAGGATGGAGAGGCCGACCACAAAGTCCTGTGGAGGGAGGGGAGGAGGGTGAGGAGTCCAATGCCCAGATTTGATCTCCAGTTTGCTGTGTGCCTTCCTCTACAGATGAGGAGCCTTCATTACAGAGCAGACAGATGATGTCCATTAGGTCAACGCAGTGTGAGTGTGTGTGTGTGCGTGTGTGTGTGTGTGTGTGGTGGGGACGGCATGGTGGCTGGTGCTTATCTTCTCAAATAAAGATATTCAAATACATGGTGTCTTAGACCCTCTTAATGCATGGCTTCTGAAAGAGAAGATCTGGGGGTGCTCTTTTAATAAAGGGGAACGTTCTGCTTTTAGTTTACCAAGTATCTGCATGTCAAGGTGCTTGAAAACTTATGGCTTAGGGGCCCCTGGGAGGCTCAGTCGGTTAAGCGTCCAACTTGGACTCGGGTCATGACCTCACGGCTCATGAGTTTGACCCCAGTGTTGGGCTCTGTGTTGATGGCTCAGAGACTGAAGCCTGCTTTGGATTCTGTGTCTCCCTCTCTCTCTACCTCTCCCCTGCTAACACTCCGTCATTTTCTGTTTCTCAAAAATAAATAAACATTAAAAAAAAAAAAAAGAAAACTTACGGCTTAAAAGCTAAACTAACAGTGCCCAGCTTTGGGGTCATAACATACCTGTGTGTTGGAATCACCTCTGAGGTGGGACAGGTAATCTATTACAGTGTTATAAGACACGAATGTTCCAGTGGCTTCCGTGTGAAAACTCCAACTGCTCTTAACAGTTGGTGGAAAGCAAACCCTTCCTTCCATTTCCCGGAAGGCTTGCCGGTTGAGTGAGCCTTCTCTGCCCCATGGGGTCCTCCCAGGTTATTCTGAAAGAAGGGAGCAGAGACGGGCTGTCCTGGAACAGGAAGTGGAGGATGGCAGACTCTGGGGTGGGCTTGGGGGGGTGCAGGGAGGGGCAGGCCATGCCCCAAGGGCTTTGGTTACCACTCAACCATTAGCTCTTCTGGATCTGAAGAGGCCCGTACCACAAGAAAGACAGACTAAGGGAGACAGAGGAAAGCAATTTGGAAGAAACAAAAATTATTCCGGGAAGAAAAAAAAAACAACAAAAATTACTAGAAGGAAAGGTTGGAAATCTGGCACCCCTAAAATAGGAACAGGGATAGAAAGGGAATAATTGACAACGCGAAAGAGCTCCTGGGAATTAAAAATACGAAAGCAAAATGACAGACTCAGAAGAAGTTTGGAAGAGCAAGTGGAATCTTCCATAAAGTCATGTGAAAAGGCAAAAGAGTTAGAAAACAGAAAAGAGGTCCATGATAGACCAACGCCCGCACACCAGGAGTTCCCAGGAGAACTGAGGAAATGGAAGAAGCAGCAGGTTAGAGAAGACGAAGGACTCCTCAGAATGGAAGACTGGGGAGTGACCAGGTCCTGCTGAGCCAAGCACATGGAAACACGTGCGCATGGAAACAGCCCCCAGCATTGCCTGTGGGGACAGGCCCTGAAGGCATTTCAGTAAACCAGGTACAAAAAGAGGATCCTACAAGCTTCCAGAGAGAAAAACAGAACCAAATGGACGAGACAAAAGCAGGTCCCATACACGGGGTCGAAATGTTTGGCAGCAACACTGGAGGCAAGAAGTGAGGCCACCACAGCTGGGAAGGAGGGCAACTTCCCACGGTAGCTTTGCTCCCGTACCGTGTACCGAGCAAGAGGGAGAATAGAATGAAGATGCTTCCAGACCACCACAGGCTCAAAAGTTACCTCCCATATATTCTTTCATAGGAAGCTGCTGGAAGCTGTGCCCCTGAAAAGACAGAATAAAGCAAGGAAGAGGGAGATGAAGGATTCTGGAACCAGGAGACCCAACCCGGGGCGAAAGGGGAGGAGGTGGAGCCGGTCAGAGGCTGGGGACCGTCTTCGGGGAGATGCCCCTCCAGAGACTGGAGGAAGGCCTGGAGTTGAATTAATGATGAGGTCACAGGCAACTGAAAAACCAGGACCACTGTTAACTGGAGTCAAAATAAGAACGTGGGGAAAAGAAAAACATAACCTGTTCACCAGGAGGCTGAGCCAGCCATTAGATTCACGTCATCAGAGTAAACACGGTCTTTGTCTCACCTGAATCCTAGCATTCTGGAAAGCCAGGGGATGGGAAAGGCGGATGTGCACGGAGACCCAGCTCCTCATCCGCACCGCAGAGAGTGAGTGGGCTAAAACTGGGCAGCCAGTGGGGCGCCTGGGTGGCTCAGTCGGTTAAGCGTCAGACTTCAGCTCAGGTCATGATCTCACGGTTCATGGGTTTGAGCCCCACGTCAGGCTCTGTGCTGACAGCTCAGAGGCTGCAGCCTGGTTCCGATTTTGTGTCTCCCTCTCTCTCTGCCCCTTCCCCACTTGTACTCTCTCTCTCTCAAAAATAAATCATAAAGAAAAACTTTCAACGGGGCAGCCAGGAAGCAGCAACAAGCATACTATGGGGAGACAAAGAGACAAATAGTGCCAATCCCCTAAAACAGCAGCAGGTGGCTGCCTCCGTGGGGGTGGGGGTGGGTGGTTAATGGCTGGTTTTCCAAAGCACACCTGTACATCTACTGGACTCTTTTTTTTTTTAATGTTTATTTATTTTTGAGAGAGAGAGAGAGACAGAGCACAAGTGGGGGAGGGGCAGAGAGAGAGGCAGACACAGAATCTGAAGCAGGCTCCAGGCTCCAAGCCGTCAGCACAGAGCCAGACTTGGGGCTTGAACTCACAAACTGCGAGATCATGACCTGAGCCGAAGTCAGTCGCTTAAGCAACTGAGCCACCCAGGTGCCCCTCTACTGGACTCCTAAAGCCTGGGGTGTATAATTGAAGAAACTGAAAATGTTAAAGGAGAAAGGTGATAGTTCTTACATGCCCGAGTTTGGGGAATAATCACTGAAGCTCGTGCATGACTTAATGAGGAGTCAAAGCGTCCCTGAGACCACGTCACTGGGGTCTGACGGGCTTTCCCAGCGGGAGGCAAGGACGTAGAGTCCACCAGAGGCAGCAGGGAATGGCGTGACGCGCACAGGGCCCCCATTCTAGTGCGGGCCACGGGAGGGCGCTGGCAACACGACCTTCCCGTCTTGCCTCCCCCGTCTCGTTGGCACACACCCAGGCCTGCTGTGTAGAAGCCCCCATGGTCAGCCACAAACGAGGAATGTCTCCGTTCCACGTCCCTAAGCCTGTGGGTAGAGCAGCGGTGACGCTACTCGCAGGGAGATGAGTGGAAATGTCCTCCAGGAGACCATCCGTCCCCCCATAACACATAGGTGTCCTCATGTCCTGTCGGCACGCATTGGAGAACATGATAGTTCTGAATATGCAGCCCCGGGGCACCCGGGAGAGCTGAGTCCCTTCAGCATCTGACTCTTGATTTTGGCTCAGGTCGTGATCTCACGGTTCGTGGGATCGAGCGCCGCATTGGGCTCTGTGAGGACAGGAGGAGCCTGCTTGGAATTCTCTCTCTCCCTCTCTCTGCCCCCTCCAGCTTGCACACTCTCTCTCTCTCGCACACACAATAAATAAATACACATTTATTCATTTCCGGCCCCACACAGCACAATCTCATGCGGAACCGTCACTAGTTGTAGCTCCTTGATCTTGACTCCAAGGCATACGGTGTCCATCACATCCACAGTCCCTGCCCTGCGGCCGTCCCTGAGGCGAGCACAGGGGGGCTGAGGGTGTCTGCAGTGGCACAGTGACCGACAGGCCTCGGTTTCCAGGCTGAGATGTCCCTGGGTGCACACGAGGGGCGTCCAGGAGAGCACAGAGCAGGGGCTCAGCCAGAGGGTGTGATTACAGGGTCGCAGGTATAAGCTGGTAACTATAACTCTGGTTACTGCAGTCGCGTGTGGCTTGGCCAATGAATGGCACAGGGGGTGGGCTACTGCAGGGGGAGGTAAGGGAGAGGCAGCCGCACCTTCCTCCAGACACACAACTCTCCAAAGGAGCAGCAGCGTGCTGGGACAACAAGTGGGTCGAATGAAAAAGGCCCTGGAAGGCACAGAGGGTTGTGGTGCCTTGCGATGTACACACACGGCCTCTGCCTGGCCCGGGGAGGCCAACGCCCAGTTCCTTCCTGTGGGCAAATCCCAGAGGGTCCAAGAGGAACAGAGCAGCAGGCTGACCCCGAGGTGGGACGCGGGGCCACTGCTCCCGCTTGGCGAAGACGAGGTTTGCTTGCATGTGTTGTTTTCTGGTACTCTTTTTGGGGGGGGTAAGGAAGTTACAACATTTTAGCACATTGATAAACCTTAATGAATATGCGTCTTGTCCCTCAAAAATATAAAAAAAGCATTGGGATCATTATAAATATCAATAAGCTGACCCAACTTTCTGTTTTCTTGTTTTTTTTTTTTTTAAGTTTATTTATTTTGAGGGGGGGGAGGGGCGGAGAGAGAGAGGATCCCAAGCGGGCTCTGTACTGTCAGCGCAGAGCCGGACGCGGGGCTTGAACTCACGAAACTGTGAGATCATGACCTGAGCCGAAACCAGGAGTCGGAGGCTTAACCGACTGAGCCCCCAGGCACCTCCCGCTGACTTCTGGTTTTCAGGGCACATTGAAAGACTCCGTCTAAGGCAGTGAGGGGGGTGGAGAGTCACCCCCGCCTCTCGAGGTCCTTCCAGCCACGGGGATCCCCACCCGTGGTGCACCCAGGATTAGGCCCTGCTGATTGGGAGCTCCCTGGGGACATAAGTGCCCTCCTCTCTTGAAGGGCTTTCCTAGAGCAGAACACTGCAGCCGAGAAGGTCCTTAAGAGACACAAACACACCGGCTCGAGACCGGAGGAGAGGATTTCACTGCAGAGAAGCAGGCGGAAGGCCTAGGAGGACGCCAGAGACGCGGGACCTTCTGAGAAGGGGCCTAGCACCAGTGTCCCCAACCCAGCCACGGACAGCACACCCCGCGGAGACCCACCACCTACCGCCTTAAAGGGACCACAAGACCCCTCCCTCAGAGGGGCAAGAGCAAAGACCACGGGAGGGCGATGGAGACCTTCCCGACGCTGGGCCCCTAGGGAGCGGTTTGATCATCTGATTTCCAAACGAGAAACACGATCTCGCCAAGCCCCGGTTGGGGCCGCTACCCGAGCGCTGCTCCCACACTGATTCCCAGAACCCTCAGGTGCCCCTTCGCGGATACACAGCACACTGGTCCCAGGGGAGGTCAATTGCTTTCTCCCGTGGACCTCCGTAATGCCGGGGTTTTTACCGTGTGCAGGTGTTATATGAAAATAAGAAAAGATGACGACTCTGCAGGTTTGCACAGGCGCTAGCCCCGAGACTGGGGCCTGGAGGGGGTGGGGTCCCTGTGGTCACAGGGCAAGGCTGCGGCCTCGGGCCGCCCCACCCGGTCTGTCCCCCCGTGTCAGCGGGCCGGCCGGCCGGCGGCATAAAAATAAACTGAGCAGCATTACCGACAGGTTATTATTACACCCCGGCTCGCCCAGGGCCTTTCTCAGCCCGGCCCGCTCCTTCCTCTGCTTTCCTGTCAGCTGCCCTTGGCCCTGGAAGCCGAGCAGCGTGGTTATCGATCAGGCCCGGCTCTCAGCAAGGTTCTCCTCTCCAAAGAGGTTTCAGCTTTTCGCCTGCAGCTATTTTTAGGGGCCTGGGCTCCACAGACAGGGCCTCTCTCAAATGGTCCCGTGTGGCCAGCCTCGGTGGAGCCCACGGCTCTGCCCGCCCCGCAGAGCCCGGCAAGGCCCTCCTGGGGGGCAGGTGTCTGAGGCGGGCACACCTCCCCTCGCTCACCGCGCTGGCTCAGGCTGGGGCTCCCCCTGTTTTGTGGCCAGGGATCAATTCTGGGGGGGGGGCTGGGTGCCTGAAACCCCCGCCACTAGCACAGACCCCTGAGTTAATCCTCGCCCGCTTTTCAAACGCAAATTCACACTGCGCGTGCCTTAGTAGCGCCCTTGGCTTGGCAGCGCTGGAATGGAAGCAAAGGCTGAGTGAGAATGGGGGGGCCGACTGTGTAACTTCAGCCCGAGTGGGTGGCATCCCAGCAGGGAGATCTCCCCTGTGGGCTGCAGGGGCAGGGCACGTGGGAGGGGGCGACGGGGACCTACCTCAAAGCGGATGGCCCCGTTCCCGTCGGCGTCGAAGGCGTTGAAGAGGAAGTGTGCGTAAGTGGTGGCATCTGGGGAGAGCAAGGGCGAGGGCTGGGGCGTGTCGCCACCACGGCCTCCTGGGCTGGAGTGCCCCACCCTTCCAACAGGACAGAGGCAGCTCCAGGGCTCTGGCAGCGAAAGGGTGGGGGCAAGGATCCCTTCCCCTTTAAAAGTGACACCCACTGTTTGTAGCGCTCCCAAGGCGGGCAGGGAGGGGTTGGGAAGAGCCAGCCCCCCACCCCCACCCCGGCCTTCAGACTCACCTCCCTGAGGGAAGAACTGTGAGTAAATGAGTTTGAAGGTGTCTTCATCCACCAGGCCCGTGGGACACTCCTGCGGCAGGAAGTCCCCGCCTCAGTGACCTCAGTCATCCCTTGCGCCCCACGCCCACACCCCCCAGAGCCTGGCCTTTCTCCTCCCTCTGGGGATACCTGCTGTTTGAGATACTGCTGCGCTTAACTGGGCCTCCCCCCCCCCCACCCCCCGCCCGAGCTGGGACAAGCGTGGCGGTGGGGCCTGGAAATGCGGGAGGGGGTGAGTGGGAGGGTGGTCGCTTGTCCCTTCCTGTCTAGTTGGTCCCTCCATATGCTCCTCCGCTCCGCCGGCATTGGAGCCCCACGGGATGGAAGACGGTGCCTTCGGAATACTGATTCGGGGACTTGATCTGCCCCCAGCCAGCTCTCCCACAAAACATGAGACCCATAAAGGCCCCTGGGATATCTGCTGTGTCCTGGTGAGGTTTCTAGAAGGTCTCCCTGGGCCAGGCTTCCTCCTGCCTGGAGCCGGGAACACGAGGGCTGGGTGGGTCGGGGCCTCTCCCAAGGGGATGGGGAGCACTCACATTCTTGAAGCCCCTGTAGAGGGACTGTAGCTCCTTCTTGGTGAACTTGGTCTGTGCCTGCAGCTGGTCCAGTCCCTCCGGCTGGTGGCGCACTGTAGACAGCTCCAGCTCACTGTCGCTGCTGTCTGGAAGGAGACACAGACCCGGGAGGGTGGAACAAGTGCCCCTGCTCCTCCTCTTCCTCCACTGTGGGCTAAAGTAGGGGTGGAGGGACCCTCCTTACATGACTACCAGGTACGGCCCCACAGGCTGTGCACTGCACAAAGGCAGAGGCTGTGGTAGAATGACATACTCCGGAGCTGTGTCTCATGGCTGCTCTGCTGCTCTGCTCCTCACGTAGAGAAGGCTTTCCCCACTTGCCTCACCTTGGGCGTGTCCACCCTCTCAGCCACATGTGGGATGGGGGACGGGAGCTGGTCTGATCCTAGAGAGACACTGAACAAAGGGAGGCGGGAGGAAAAGAGACAGCAAGACAAGCTCAAAGGATCCTCAGCCTTCAAGACCCAATTCCTGGACCACCTCCTCCATGCTGCTGTCCCTGATTTCCCCCAGGAATGGGGAGGTCACCCCTCTTGGCCCATCTAGCTTAACATGAGCTGAGTGACTACCTTTAGTGTGAGGGTGTTAATCACATCCGGGTAGGAGGTCAGATATCAAGGGCCCAAAGGGCAGGGACCAGACCTATCCATTAATAACAACACATCAAACTGTTCATTAACCATGGTTACCTTTGCGGGGGGCGGGGGAGGTAAATTTCAGGTTATCTTTACTTTTTTATTTATGATTTTTTTTTTTTTACATTTTTCTAACATCCTTTGGTATGGCACGCATCACTTTGACGACACGAAATAAAGCTACGGACCAAACAGCACTGAGCACCTACACCTTGCTGAGCGGCATGCGCACATAATTATAGAACATTCCACCGAAGCGGGAAGCACGATGCCCACCCACTGCGCTGTCACCAGCCCTGGCCTCCCCTGGCCTCCTGCAAAGCAAAACCATGACGATCTCATAGCCGCTTGCTTGTTCCCACCGCAGGGTCAGTGCCGGGAGCCTCCCTGCACTGTCCGCCCTGTGCCGCCAGAGTCTAGCGCAGCGCCAGACACGGCAGACTGCTAACGGGAGCACTCTGAGTCCTGTGCTGGGCTGCCCCATCCCGGGCCTCTCCCATCAGGACTGCTGGCTCGTACCGAGGGCCACCGCACCCTGCAAAGGTGTCCAGCAATCAGGTTCTGTTGCCTTGGTCCATGCAGAAGCCACAGAAGAAAACTTCTCCAAGCTTCCACCCCTACATCTACCCGTCGGTCTACCTGTATTGGCCCAAGCATCCACTTTCCCTCCTTCTCTGGGAACCAATTGTCCTGGTTCCTGGCCAAGGGAAAACCTTCCCCATGCACACTGGGTCTCAGACCCTCTCGCTGTCTCAAGCATGTGACTGTAGCAAGTCTCCCTGCTCTCTCCCCTTTCCTCATCATCTTTTTTTCTCTCCCTTCTGGATCATTCCCGTCACCATGCGGACATACTATTGAATCTGGCAATCTTTAGTCAAATTTAGTATAGGTAAACTTTGGAAGCCAGTGATTCTACCATGAATAAACATCCCAAACAGAATCTCGGCCAGCTCAGGGGACTGTACACTGATGTTCATGGCAATAGTATTTTTGATCGGGGAGTCGGAGGCATCCCGGGGTCCATCAAAGGCAGCATGGGTGGGCACAAAATGGAGGGAAGCATACCAGGGAGAACCACGTAGTGGGTTAAAAGGGACACATAGCAGGATAAATGGACGTTAAAAATTAGTTGCTTGCTTCAACTAAGAGGTAGACATTTCGGAATGGATGAAAAAGCAAGACCCGACTATGTGCTACTTACGAAAAGGATACCATTAATTCAAAGCCACGGATGTAAAGTAAAAGAGTGGAAAGGAATAAGAAATCTGGTGTGGCTATATTAATAATAGAAAAAGTAGACTTCAAGGCAAAGGGTACCACTAGAGACAAAGAGGAACACTTTATAATGATACAAGGATGAATTCATCAAGAAGATAGAGCAACATGAAACATATGCATATACCTAGTAACAACTTTAAAATACTTGAAACAAAAAATTTCAAAACTAAAGGGAGAAACAGATAAGCCACAATTACAGGTGAAGTATTTAACACCCTTTTCCAGTAAATGGTAGATAAGTAAAGATACAAAAGATCTGAAAGACACCAATTTGATCAAATTAATATTTATAGAACCTTCTGCCCAACAACTGTAGAATACAGATTCTTTTTAAACGTGCATCCTGTAGTGACTAAGACATACCAGATGCTGGAATAAAAAGCAAAATTCTGACCACAATGGTATTAAATCAAGATCCCCAAAAACGAGATCGGTAAAAAAAAATCCCAAATGCTTGGAAGTTAAACAATGCACTTCTTTGGCATTTATTTATTTTGAGAGAGAGAGACAGAGCATGAGCAGGGGAAGGCAGGGAGAGAGGGAGACACAGAATCTGAAGCAGGCTCCAGGCTCTGAGTCGTCAGTACAGAGCCTGACGCGGGGCCCGAACCCACGAGCAAGATCATAACCTGAGCCGAAGTCAGACGCTCAACCAACTGAGCCACCCAGGCACCCCAAACAACGCACTTCTAATTAACCCATATGTCAGAGAAGGAAAATCGCGAGGAGAATTTTGAAATATTTTGCACTGAATTGTAATGAAAATATAGCATACCCAAAATTTCTGGTGCAGGTAAAGCTGTGTTTAGAGGGAAATTTAAAGTTTTAAGTTACTTTATTAGAAAGGAAGTCAGGTATAAAGCCGATGATAGAAACTTCTAGATCTAAGCTTTTCAGAATCCAGAAAAAGAAGAGCAAATTAAGCTCAAACTTATTAGAAGAAAGGATGTAATAAAAATAGGAGTAAAAATCAATGAAAAAGAAAACAGACAAACATGGAGGCAAAACCACTAAAGTTATTAAGAAACCCAATAACTGAGTCATAGACTAGGAACACATACGTACATATATCTGTGGTACATGAACCTTACATCTTATATGAAAATTAACTCAAAATGGAGCACAGATTTAAATATAAGACATAAAACTATAAATCTTGTACAAAAAAAAAAAATAGGAGGAAATCTTTATGGCCCAAATTTAAGCAGAGTTCTTAGACATGACACCGGTAGCATGATCCATAAAAGAAAAGTTGATAAATTGTACTTTGTAAGAACAATGAAAACTTTTGCTCAACAAGAGATACTGTGAAATAAAAAGGTAAACTCCAGACTGAGAGAAAATATTTACGAAGCATATATCTGACGAAGGATATCCAGATTCTGTGAAGAACTCTTGAAACTCGACGGTAAGAAAACAACTCAGATTAGTAAGTGGGCAAAGACTTGGTCAAACACTTCACCATAGGGGACATACTGATGGCAAATACGCCCATGAAAAGGTGTTGACCACAACCCGCCATTGTGGAAATACAAATTAAAACCACAAGGAAATACTACTCCACGCCTCTTAGAATCATTGAACTAACAAATATTGACCATACCAAGTGCTGATAAGGATAGGGAGGAACGGGATTATTATTAGACTTTGCCGGCGGGAATGAAAATGGCACTGCCAGCCCAGAAACTACCGGCTTGGCTGTTTCTTACAAACGTACACTTACCATATGGCCCACAATTCCTACTCCTGGTCATTCACCCAAATGAAATGAAACCTTTCAGAGTCGCACAATAACTTTTACGCAAATGTTTAGAGCAACTTCATTTAGTCACCCAAAGCTGGAAATAACCCACATGTCCTTCAACCAGGGAGTGGATAACCCATCCGTGGTACATTCAGACAGTAGAATGCCACTCAACAATAAAAGCAAACGAGCGATGGATATATGCAGCAACGTGGATGAACCTCGAGTGAACTAAGTGAACTAATCCAGACTCAAGAGGCTATGTGATGCGTGACATCTAGAGAAGATAAAATTATGCAAATCACAGCAAAAGACAATATATCAGTGGCTACGAAGGGCTATGGAGCAAGGGACGTGTTGATGACCCAAAAAAAAGGCAACATTAGAGAATTTTTTGTGGCGATGGAATTGCTCTGTATCTTGATTGTGGTAGTGGTTTCATTATTCTGCATTGGTCAAAATTCGTAGAACTGGGCACCGATAAAGGGGACGTATATGTAGATTAGAGACATATTAAATAAAAACTAGAATAATTGCCTATAGAAGGAAATGTGATGAAAGGGAAAAAATAAAATAAGAGAGGGGTTTTCTTTTCTTTCTTTTTTTTTTTTAAGGAGCTCCTTGCCCAGTGCAGAGCCCAACACCCACAGAGCCCAATGCAGGGCTCATAACCCTGAGATCGAGACCTGGCTAAGATCAGGAGGCGGACGCTTAACTGACTGAGAGGGGTTTTATTTTATTTTATTTTTTATTTTTTATAAATTTTTTTTAACGTTTATTTAGTTTTGAGAGACATGGAGACAGAGCATGAGCAGGGGAAGGGCAGAGAGAGAGGGAGATACAGAATCTGAAGCAGGCTCCAGACTCTGAGCTGTCAGCACAGAGCCCGACGCGGGGCTTGAACTCACAGACCGTGAGATCATGACCTGAGCTGAAGTCGGCCGCTTAACCGACTGAGCCACCCAGACGCCCCTGAGAGGGGTTTTAAATAGGTCAAGATTGACAATGTCTCATGAACTAAAGAATACGAATAACTAATCCTCTGCCCTTTGGGCCAAAAATTAAATAAAAAAAACCAAACACCCCAAACTTGTTGCTTGAATAAAAAACAAGAAAACAAAACTTCCTCAACCCGACTGTCCCCTCCAGCTATTTCTTTTTTCTCTTCTTCTTTAACTCTCTGTCTTTACTCCCTCTCCTATTCTCCCCTGAACTTACTCCTATGGGGCATTTACCCCCCGCCCCCACTCCATACAAACTGCTTTTTCGAAGAATCACCAGCGACCACCAAATTGCCAGTCCAGTGATCAATAGAGTTATCTCGACTCCTAAATCACATAAGGACATACGAGAATGAAAACTACAGGGACAATATGGATGGACCTCGAGGACACTATGCTGAGTGAAATAAGTTAGGCATAGAAAGACACATACAATATGATCTCACTATGTGGAATGTTAAAAAAAAAATGCCACATTTATAGACACAGAGAGTAGACTGGTGGTCGCCAGGGCTGGGGGATGGGGGAACGAGGAGCTGTTGGTCAAAGGGTGTAAACTTCCAGTTATAAAATGAAGAAGTTCTGGGGATCTCAGGTACAGCATGTTGACTCTAGTTAACGATACTGTGTTGTATACTTTAAAGTTGCTAAGATAATAGATCTTAGATGTTCTATCGCCACCACACATGCTTACACACACACGCACGTGCGCGCACACACACACAGGGTAATTATGGGACACAACGGATGCATTAATTAACCTTATTTTACCAATCATTTCATAAATTTACACAATGTTATATGTCAATTATATCTCAGTAAAGCTGGAAAAACAAGAAGAAAATTACATGCCTATTTCACTTTTGAATGTAGATATAAAACCTTATTATTACTTTTTCTACATTTTTTATTTTTGAGAGACAGAGACATAGCACGAGTAGGGGAGGGGCAGAGAGAGAGAGAGAGAGAGAGAGAGAGAGAGAGAAGAGACAGAATCTGAAGCAGGCTCCAGGCTCTGAGCTGTTAGCACAGAGCCAGATGTGGGGCTCGAACCACCAACCATGAGATCATGACCTGAGTCGAAGTCAGATGCTTAACCTGACTGAGCCACCCAGGCACCTGCTGTTTGAGGTTTTGTAAGTACATTCAGGGCACCTGGGTGGCTCAATCAGTTAAGCAACTGACTTCGACTCAGGTCATGATCTCATGGGTTCCTGAGTCTGAGGCCCACGCAGGGCTCTGTGCTGACAGCTGGGAGCAGTGGGGCCTGCTTCAGATTCTGTGTCTCCCTCTCTGTCTCTTTGCCCCTCCCCACTCACACTCTCTCTCTTAAAAATAAACATTAAAAAATAAACAACAACAACAACAACAAACTTCAAACAAAATGTTAGCTAACTGAATCCAAATGTACTAAAAAAAAAAAAGTATATCACAATCAAGAAGGTTTTATCTGGGGGTGCCTGGGTGGCTCAGTCGATTAAAGCGCCGACTTCAGCTCAGATCGTGATCTTGCGGTTCATGAGTTTGAGCCCCACATCAGGCGCTCTGCTGTCAGTGCAGAGCCCTCTTCAGATCTTCTGTCCCCACCTCTCTCTGCCCCTCCCCAAGTTATCCTTCCCCTCCCTCTTTCAAAAATAAATTAACATTAAAAAAAAAAAAGGTTTGGAGAATCTGGGTGGCTCAGTCAGTTAAGTGTATGACTTTGGCTCAGTCATGATCTCATGGTTCGTGAGTCTGAGGCCCACGCAGGACTCTGTGCTGACAGCTCGGAGCCTGGAACCTACTTTGGATTCTGTGTCTCCCTCTCTCTCTGCCCATGCCCCGCTTGCACTCTGTCTCTGTCTCTCTCTCTCAAAAAAAAGTAAACATTTAAAAAAATGTAATAAAAAAGACAAAAGTTTAAAAAAAGGTTTTATCTGTAAAAGTATACAGAGGGGAAATCATAGGAAAATCTTACCACAGAAAAGGCATTTGAGAAACATCCATATCTATTTACAAACACTTTAAGCAAACTAGGATAGAAGGGAACTTCCTAAACTTGATGTAGCTTATATTTGCAAATAACATATTTATTTACAGAAAACATTAGATTTAATGGCAGAGACTTAGATGCATTCCCTTTAAGATTTGGGACAAGCCAAAGTTGGCCACAATTACCACTAATTGATATCCTGCCAATGCTCTAAGGAAATTTCAAAAAAGAAAGAAACAATTTCAGAACTGGGAAGTAACGGATAAAACTAACATTACTTGTAGATGTTTGGTCCCTACAGGGACAAAAAAAAATCAATATACATGAGAGTTTAGTAAGGTTGCCAGATTCAAGATTAATTTACAAAAATCAATAGCAATTTTCTACACCAGTAATAACCACCTAGAAAATATAATTAAAAATATAACATTCATGGGGCGCCGGGGTGGCTCAGTCAGTTAAGCATCCGACTCTTGATTTTGGCTCAGGTCATGATCTCACGGTTTGTGAGTTCGAGCCCCACACTGGGCTCTCTGCTAACTGGGTGAAGCCTGCTAGGTGATTCTCTCTCCCTCTCTCTTTGCCCCTCCCTCACCCATGCTCTTTCTCTCTCTCTCTCGGAAATAAATAATAAACCATTCTATATGTATATATATATATATATACATATATATATATATATATATATATATATATATAATTCATGACATCTCTCTCAAAAATATAATAATAAAACATTATATATATGTATATATATAATTCATGACAGCAATAAAAACTCAAAAGTATCTAAGTAGTAACCAAAACTCAAAGGACTTCTATATTGAAGGTAATCTATATTGAAGGTATATTGAAGGTAATGGGAATAAATGAGACATTCCATCTTGGGTAGGACCGTATAATATGAAGATATCATTTCTCCCCCAAAGTAATCTATAAATTCAACACAATTCCAATTAAAAATCCAGTTGGACTTTTTGAGGACCCCGATAAACTTACTCTGAAATATATATGGAGGAATAAAAATCCATAAAAATCTAGAAAGGATGAGTGAAAAGGGAATCGTTCCCGTTAAATACTAATATATATCCACAGTCATCGAAAAAAAGTTGTGTGGTTGGTACAAAAACAGACAAACACACCAAAAAACAGACTCAGAGAGCTCAAAAAAGAGACAGAGGTATAGCGGAACTGCACAGAAGATTCGTGGAAGGGTCACATAGTTTAGTAGGTGGTTTTAGGAAAACTGGCTGAGCACAGAAATCTGAATCCCTTTCTTACACCACATGCAAAAACGGGCTCCAGATGAACTAAAGAGCCAAATGTGAAAGGTAAGCTCTAGAGTTAAAATGTGAAAGAATCTCTTGCTAACCTAAGGATGGGGAAAGATTTCTTAAAACCTCAAAAGTTCAAAACCATAAAGGGAAAAAACTGGATGAATTCGATTACATCAAAATGAAAGATTTCTGTTCAAGAAAGGGCACCGTTGGGGCGCCTGGGTGGCTCAGTTGGTTAAGCGGCCGACTTCAGCTCAGGTCATGATCTCACGGTCTGTGAGTTCGAGCCCCGCGTCGGGCTCTGTGCTGATGGCTCAGAGTCTGAAGCCTGCTTTGGATTCTGTGTCTCCCTCTCTCTCTGCCCTTCCCCTGCTCACGCTCTGTCTCTATGTCTCTCAAAAAGAAATAAAGACACTAAAAAAAATTAAAAAGAAAAAAGAAAGGGCACTGTGGCCACTGAGAGACAACTCAACAGAATGGAAGAAGACAGAAGACATTTTCGAAAAAATGAAAGAAGACTATCTGGAATAGATAATCATCAAAAAAGGAAACCGGAAAGATGAATAAAGACGTGAACGGTGGCTCGACTTCATTAACAAACAGGAAGATGCAAATTACACTGAGAATGCAACTGCTGGACTGGCAGGGAATAATAACAATGAACTAAGAAACTGACCAATCCTTAAAAGCTGGCCAGGGAGAGAACATAGGTCAATGGGAATTTTTCAGCAAGCTAGTGAGCACGCTAACTGGTACAAGCACACACCGTATGGGTAATATTTGCATTTTCATGCTAACATTGCATACATCTGCATACCCTGGAGGGCAGTAACCCTCCCCTAGGTACACGTGCTTGAGAAACAGTGAGAGTGCAGCCACCCCAGTGTTCCACAATGACAATAGCTTGGGGGGCGCCTGAGTGGCTCGGTCAGTTGGGCATCTGACTTTGGCTCAGGTCACGATCTCACAGTTCCTGAGTTCGAGCTCCACGTCTGGCTCTGGAGCCTGCTTCGGATTCTGTGTCTTCCTCTCTCTCTGCTCCTCCCCTGCTCTCTCTCTCTCTCTCTCTCTCTCTCAGAAATAAATAAACATTAAAAAACAAAACAAAACAATAGCTTGAACTGACCACTGACCCACCGACAATAGAGTAGATAGATAAACAGATTGTGGGGCACCCACCGGATGGAAGGTTCTACAGCAGAGAATGAACTAGAACACATAGCAAAATGGATGAGTTAGAAACATACTGTTCGATGAAAAGCGAGTCCTAAGAGACCAGTATGATTCCACTTTTTTATAAAATTCAAAACCAAGAGTAGCCTAACAATTTGAAGGGAGACATAAGAGATAAAATTATAAATAGGAATGAAAATCCAGGGGTGACCAGCGCAGATCTGGCTGGTGCTAACCTCTGGGGTGGGAGAGGAGAAAGTCAAGAGAGAGGCAGGCGGGCAGTGGGGTGTGTGTGTGGGGTAAGGATAGGCTCATTGGTGTTTATTATTTTTTTAATTCACATATAAAAATATATTTGAATTTATTAGAGGTTAATTAAAAATTTGAAAGGAACTAGGGTCCCCAGAACAAGGAAAAATGAGAGAGAGAACACACGCCTCTGGTCTGGACAAAACAGGATAGTTGGAAGATGAGAAAAAGACAGTAATCCCCAAAGGAATGACCAAAGAATATAGATGGGCAAGTTAGACAGAAGCAAACTGAAGAGCCTAATCGGTACACAAAGAGGTGTTCAAAACCATTAGTATGAAAAACGCAGCTGAGAGCAACGAGGAAAAACTGTTACACTCGTTAAATCTGCAGAACCCAAGAGCTACTTTGAAAGTCACGGCTCAGTGGGGGAATGAGGGCTGACTTTTCCCGGGGCTCCAGACTCCGGTATCAGGCAGGCTCCTGCCTGCCCTCTGCACTTGGGTGTCCGAGTGGTTCTCAGACGGAGCACTTCCGGACTGAGCTCCCGATCTTCCCCCTCCCCAGCCTTCAGCCGCAGCCTTCCCCAGCCCGGGGGGACAGAGACTCCATCCTGTCCGGTGCTTAGGCCAAAACTCCAGGCCTAGATCTTCCTCCCAGCACTCGGTCCATGTGCACGGCCAGCCAGCTCTAACTCTCAACGTACATCCCGCCTCTGACCGCTTCTCCCACGTCCACTCTTCCCACCCCCGGTTCACCTCTCCTGGGATGTTGCCCTGCGTCTGCCCTGGGTCCATAGGTCTAGTTTTCAAACAGTGCTGGAGGAAGCTGCTGAAAACACATCCTTGTGTATTTCCTCTGTTCGGCAACCTCCCCCAAGCTCTGAATCTAAAAATCAAAGCCCTTCAAGGGCCAATAAGTGTGTCCCCCACCCCCAGCTCCGACCTCATCTCCCAAGTCTCTCCCTTGGCTCCCTCTGCTTCAGCCATTGTGGCCCCCTTGTGCCCCTTGAGCCCATTAGGCACGCTCCCTCTGCAGCATGCTTGCTGTTCTCTCTGGCTCAACTGCTTTTCCCTGGGAACCCACACCTCCGAGTGTCTGCTCAAATGTTAGCCCCTCAGAGATGCCCCTCCCCCACCACCATTCCTATCCATCCTTCATCTCTCTTCTACTTTTCTCCATTCAGCCATGATTCCCTGCCAGATACGTATTTCTCTGTTTCCCAGTGCTCTGGACTGAGTTGGGTCTCCCCCAAATTCATGTGTTGAAGTTCTAAGCCAACGTGACGACATTTGCAGGTAGCGCTTTCGGAGGCGCTGACGGTCAGATGAGGTCACAAGAGTGGGGCAACTGATCCAATAGGACTGGTAGCCTTCTGAGAGGAGGAAGAGAGAGTTCCCCTCCCCCACTTCCTTTCACCCCCTCTACACACATATGCACCAAGGAAAGGCCATGGAACTGTCTGGAACTATCTCAGGAGCAGGAAACCTGGCTTCCTCTGGACTCCCACAGCATCCAGCCCCATCCTGGGCACCCGACATGCTCTCAGGGGACACCAGGACCCCTCTCCTGGCTTATCCACAGGAGAAATCCAAGGAGTCATCCCTCTGGTTTGTTTCTTGTTTCAGCAGAGACGCAGCCAGACCTCTAAGGAGCTGCCGGAAACATCACGCCCAACCTTGTGCAATTACAGGGCGTGCTGGCAATTAATGGATCTAAATAGCCGTATTGTGCAGCTTCCCTCATAACACGGAGTAGCCTTGCTCAGCCAAACCAAAGTCCACCTGCTCCTGCAGCCCCCCTCCCATCTCTCCCTGGGCTCCGTCCTCCTCTCATGGATTCAGAGGCTTGTCGTGGACATTACTCATCCCCCACCCCATCAACTCCACTGATCGGCAGGGGCTCAGCGACAAAGATTTAACCTCTCCATCGAACAAACATTTTGCCGAAGGAGTGAAAGCATGGGGCGCTTTAAAAGTTTATTCCAAAGCTGAATGTCCCGACTCCATACGGCACCCCGACAAATCACAAACTGGGCTCTCCTCCCAGGGAGTAAAAGTTCCAGTTCAGGATCCTGACCCCACGCCGCACAGCCCCCTCTGTGCGGGACCCGCCCGCAGAGGCTTGCGAAAGGTGGCTCCAAATCTTTAAATCACTGAGCTAAGATACACCAGGTACTTGGCAAGGGGTGTTTGCTGCCTACCTAGTGCGTGAGCCTGGCGAAGCCCCCTGCAGCTGCCGGGCACCTTTGCAAGGCTCCCCGGAGGCAGCTGCAAAACCTTTCCTGGCGCCACTTGCGCTCAGCCCGCACCCGCCTTGGCTCCTCTTGCGGCAAAACTCTGCCCACAGTGTGGACCACACTGGCTCGCTCCAATCCCTCTTTCCCAGCTGGCAGATCTCAGCCCTTGCTCGGCCCCTGCCCATCAGGTGACTCCTAGACCTGGAGGTCTCACTGAGGAGCCCCAGGGACCACTGTGGGGTAAAACGTCCCTTCCGTCTGTCAGGGGGCTTCTAGGCAAGACTCCACCTGAGATGGTGGCTAAGCTGCTTTGAAACCACTAGATATGCAACAGTTGAGGCACTGACTTGGGGAGGGAGGGGGCTTTGCCCAAGTGCCCCATCCTACAGCAACAATAGGCCCCAGCCTCCTGTCCTGCCTCGCCATCCCACAGAAGCCACCCACAAGGAGCCTGGCTCTCTCCTTCCCTTTCCCAGAGCCCCACCCAGGAGCCTTGGGCCGGTCAGAGGGGAGGATATAGGAAGGGCTCCTACCACAACGAAGGGCGTGTCAAGTGCATCCTCCTCTCCCGCCCACTTCGAGTACAGGGACTTGGGACGCTGGGGGGAATTTGGGCTAGCACGTTTTGGGCAAGAAATAACAAGAGGTAGGACTTTTAAAGTGCTTACCCTGTGCTGGGCTTTGCTTTACGAGAGAGTTTACACGCAGGCACATATTCAGTCTTCACAGCGGCTCAATGAGGGAGGCTTTGACCGCTTTGGATTTGGACCCAGATGGCTGCCTCCGCTCTGGCTTGCGGACACCTGACACCCCGGGTGCACCGGAGTTTGTATAGGTCCTGGCTCTGCCACTCCCGGGCTGGGTAACTTCAGTTAAGGGACTTACCCTCCCCCAGCCTCGGTTTCCTCACCTACAGAATGGGCCTGCTGTTGAGGACAAAATTTGGAGATGCCCAAAGATAGCACGCACTAGATGTGGGCCGCTGTCATTGTCATCGGCGTCAGATCCGGAAACTGGCTAGGGCCTCCAGGAGCGGCAGACCCTGCCAAGGGGATATGGAGAGTATCAGGAGGCCCCCCAGCAAAGGCAACCGAGCGTGCTGGGTGGAGAAACAGAGCAAGAGAAAGAGCAGGAGTAACGGCCACCCCTTGGGCCTGCTCCGAGCCAAGAGTCGGCTGTGGACCCGGCAAGTTCCCAGGCCGCCTCTGCCAGCCAGGGCTCCGAGGGCAGCCGGAGAGGGCTGGGGCCACCTCGAAGCGGGAAGAGCCGGGGCGTGGGTCAGGCCGTGCACGCCTCCATCTAGGCACTCCTGATTCTCCCCTTCACACTTCTGTCTCTTCACACGCCCGTACTCCCGTGTCACAGTTCAGCCTCCCCGTCCCCACTCCAGCCAGAGGGGCCTCCTGTCAGAGGGCATCTGCCCAGGGATGTCCTAAAGAGAGGGCCAAGACCGTGCATCGCTTGTACTCCCGGTGGCCTCATACTGCCTGGCATACAAAAAGCCACCAATAAATGTGTGGTGACGATGGCATATAATTTATACTTTAACACCCGCTGTTTGTCAGGCAGTGCTGGGCACGTCCTGGGGCCATAGGTGTATAGACACAGGTCACCGACAATGCCGGAAAGGTCATAGGGGGTGGGGCTGGGGACACAGAAAATTTCAGAACAGTGTCACCTAACACAAGCCAAAGGGCCGGGGAGCCAGAGCGGTCAGGGAAAGCTCCCACCCCACTTACAGACGAGGGAACAGAGCTCACACAGGAAGAGTGACTTTTCCAAGTTAATGACACCACGTCGGCGACTAAGTCGGGGCTGAGAAGCAGCTGTTCTAGGCGCTGGCCACCTAGCCCCTACTGCTCCTTCCAGAGAAAGCCTTGTCTGCCCCACTACTGACATTAGGGCTTGATCCTTCTTTCTTGTGGGTGCCGTCCGGTGTGTTGCAGGATGTTTAGCAACATTCCTGGCCTCTACCCACGAGGTGCCAGTAGCATGCTCTCCTCCATTGTGACAATCGAAAATGTCTTCGGGGGCACCTGGATGGCTCAGTCGGTTAAGTGCCCGACTTCAGCTCAGGTTGTGATCTCAGTCTGTGAGTTCGAGCCCCGCATCGGGCTCTGTGCTAACGGCTCAGAGTCTGGAACCTGCTTTGGATTCTGTGTCTCCCTCTCTCTCTGCCCCTCCCCTGCTCATGCTCTGTCTCTCTTGCTCTCAAAAATAAATAAAAACATGAAAAATTTTTAAAAAAATTCTTCAGACATTACCAAATATCCACTCAGGAGCAACACTGCCTTCAGCTGAGAGCTACGAGTCTAGAACTTAGGAAATCCAAACTGAGGTAAGATACAGAGCAGCCAAAGTCAAGCTTTGGGCACAGATGTGGACAACTAGGTCCGGTGTCAGGGCTTGCAAACCAGCACCAAGGATTACCAGCCCAGGGTCACTTTGTACTGGTGTGCCCCACCCTGGAGTCCCTTAGATTTGAATTCTGCTTTTAACTTTTCCAACGTGCTTTAGTTCACTACACCCCTGTGACGCGGACAGGGGAAAATATCCTTTTATCCTTATTCTACAGGTGAGGAAATGAAGGCTCAAGAACGTTAAATGCACCAAAGTCCCCGAGTCAGCTAGTGGCCAAACCAGGCTGGAATTCCCCCACGGCGTCACCCAGAGACAGAGACTGGCCGGAGACGCGGGGCAGACAGAGGACCTTTCAGCCTCTGCATCTACTTCTAGGAGGCTGCATCCCTAGAACCCAGCTCCATTCGTTTCTAATAATCCCAGGGGCATCGTAACTCTGGCGGCTCACAGATGGGAACTACGGAAGCTCAGGGAGGACAAGAGACACACACAACACGCACGCACGCTTGAGGGGAGCTGGGCACCAGCCTTCTTCCCTCCGTGCCAACCTCCACCCAGGCTGGGGCTGCAAGGCCTGGGCTCCTTACAGCCCATCTGACGGTCCCTTAGACGGCGCCTGGCCAAAGGCCCTTCTAGGCACTTAAAGGACACCACTTGCCATCAACCGGAAACACCTGGAATTTCTAACTCTCCCCCTCTGATGCGGAAGGAGGCCTGTTTCAGTCAGAGAATATCTTCAACCACGAATCAGTCCCGTTAGTGCCAGAAATCACTCCATCGCTAGTGACTGGTGACGTCAACGGTCCCCAAAGTTGGCGCATTTATTACACGCCGAGAGTGGCGCCGGAGGCCCCAGAGCCCCACTGACTAGTTACAAGTCTGCCACAGCCCGCTTTGCAGGTAACGAAACGGAGGCTCAGAGAGGGTAAGGAGGCTTTATGGCCAGCACGTGGGGGTGACAGGATCCCAGCTCAGACTTGGCTGACACGGAGGCCCTGCACACCTCCCACCGCCTCAAGATGCCCCAACTCCCAAGGGCACAAGTCGGTAACCGTTCCAGAAAGCAGAAACTCATTCGAGCCCGAAGTGGGTTTTTTTTAGCAGGTTGAATAAGGCATCTGCAGTCCCGTGCACACTATCCACCCTGTAAAGAAGTCCCTTTTCCTTAGACATCACAAGCGCAAATTTCACAGGCCCAGACCCGTGAGGGAGCTGGGATCAGGCAGGAAGGTTTTGCAGTACCAAGTACAATGAGACCCCTGGTGCTCCTGGCCCCTGGTGGCCCCACGAGGGTCCAGGAAACAGGGAAGATGGCTGTAGGGGCCACGGCTTCCCTGAGCACCACCCATACCCACCACAGCCTCCGGGTGGGCCAAGGATAGGGCGTATGGGATAGGCTAGTGGCCTGTGGGAGGCACAGGTCCTCGGGGGCGCAATAGTGCAGGATGCTCACCCCCTGTCTCACCCCAAGCAAATGCGTTTCCCACTAAATCCCCTGTCATAGATTCCCCAGCCAGGGACACCATCCAGACAAGTGCAGGCCCAGTGTGGGCAATTCTCCTCTCCAAGCAAAAATTGAAAGCTCAAGTTGGCGCCTCCCAGAACCACCTTGATCACATCCCTTCGCTTTGGGCCCCACGAACTCACCTAGAAAAGGTGTGATGGAGCCTGATGGCTTCTTGGGGGCACACAGCCACGGACTTCGGGTAAAGAGCCAGCTCTGGGCTCTGAAGGCAAAATGGAGGAAGGGCCTTGCTTCCGGCCCTTGCGCCCCTTCCTGCCATCAGTAGCCCTCGGCAGGAGTTTGGGGTCATATCTAATCAGGCTGGTGGGGCAGCCAGGCAGTTCAGAGGCAAGGACAGCTTCTTCCTCCCTCTCCTGCTTGGGCCTCTGAGTTTCAGTCCCAGGAGCTGGAGCCTGGCAAGGTCAAAAGAGTGCTGAGGCAGGCAGGATGCCCCTCCTCCTCGGAGAGGAACAGCAGGGAGTGTAGGTAACAGATCAGTACAGGCTGCCCCCTTCCCCATGTACAGAGGCAGAGGCGCTGAGAAGCAACTGCCTCTTAGGAACTAAGGGTAGGGGGGGAGGGGAAGTTACAGCCCTGGTGGGTCAAGGTCCCCTTCGGAATGGGTGTGCCCTAGAGGGGCTCCTCCTCTTAACCTGCCTGGAAGTCTCAGGGAGGTACCAAAGGTTGGGAAACAGCTAGAAGGGCTGCTGCAAGGGGTCCCAGTGCGGCTGTCCCGGGTCGGATTTAAGAGGAGGTCTGTCTCCTCAATTAATATTTTATTGGGACAGAAGCGTGGTACCGGAGGGTTTGGTTACTGAGCCCATGGGCTCAGCTGAGCCTTGCCTAGGGAGGGGGAACTGAATGTGGGTACGGGACAAAAGGGGCAACCCCATGATGTGGCTGAGGTCTCCTATCATTCGCCATCACCAGGCACCCTGGGCTGAGGATCCTTCCAGTCATCTTCACCCTGAGCCACCTCCCACCTACGGGGGCGGCCCAAGCCGGCTGTGCCCACCCGGGATGGCTCGGACCTACGGGCCTAGGATGGCTCAAGGTGTCAGCAGGCATCTCGCTCACGCCCACCCAAGCGCCGCAGTCCAGTCCATGCCCTGGTGCTCCTTGGAGCCCCAGGCCTCTCCATCCCCTTAGCTCCAGGCCCAGCCCTCAGGAGTCGGGAGGGGGCGGCGGCACAGGCGGCCAGTGCAGCTGAGCGCAAAGTACCCGAGGGCCGCACCTCGCCGGACCCGCAGACCCGCGACTGCTGCTCCCTCCCTACACACTGCTGGCCCCGGCGGAGGGGCGGCTGGCCACGCGTTACCTTCCATGGACATGGGCTCCAGGATGCCGAACTGCTTGAGGACGGCGATGAACAGCAGCACCACCACGGCCATGGCGCACAGCTCCATGCCCTGGATGCCCATGGCGACCCGGGCTGCCTGGGGCCGGGGCGTGCCCCTCGCCCGCGCGTGCCTCGGGAGGCGCCGGGGCCAGTGCAGCCCGCCCGGCCTCTTGGGGAGGCCGCGGCTCACATCCCCCGGCAGGCGGGGCTGCGGGTGTCGACGGGGCCGAGGCCCCGCGGAGGGCGGCGGCGACGGCCAACTGGGCAGGCCAGGAGGTTGGACGCGGTGCGGCGGCAGAGCCGGAGTGCAACTTTCCAAGTCAGCCGGCAAACTTCGAGGCGCAGCGGCGGCGGCGCGGAGCGCAGCTCGGGCGGCGGGCGCGGGCCAGAGACGCCTCCATGGCCGGCTTGGGCGCCGCGCCTCTTTCGCCCCGTCTCCAGCCCCGCGGGCGCGGGGACACGAGGGCGCGGCGACACGGGGGCGCGGCGGCTGCGGGGGTCCCGGGCGCTCCCGGCCGCCCCAGCCTCCATCGTTCCCCGCGCGCTCATTGGCCTAGGCAAGGCGACCACCCGGGGAGGCGTCCCCGGCGGCCCCCCCGCCCCGCGCAAGCCCGGGAAGGGGCGGAGGGAGGTGGCCCCGCCCCATACCGCCCAGCCCCCGGACCGACCCTGGCGCGCCGCCAGCGCCACCCGGCCAGCCCCCGGGAGGCCGCGCGGTCGGTGGTTTCACCCAAGTGCCCGTACAGGATGGGGGCTGAGTGGCTGGGGAAGAGGCTGGGGGCGGGAGAAGGGAGCCGAAGCTTCACTCTGTGCCGGGAGTCGGGGCTCCTGTCTCCGGGCGGAGGGGTGCGGAGCCTCGTCTCTGCAGCTCACCGCCCCGCGGGCCAGCACAGAGCCGGCCTTCGGGGGATCGGGGAAGCCCTCTCTCCCCGGGGTATTTCCCACACCCTCAGCTCTCGGCTCGAGGTTGAACTTGGCCCTGGTCTGGCCCCCGTTGAAAATAGAAAAGTTGGTATCCAAAGTTATCCAGTTCTGGAGACCCGTGTGCGCTCCAGACTTTTGGAGGGAGTGTGGGCTTTGGTATTAGAGACTACAGAACTGAGTTTCACTCTTGATTTTGCTGCATGACCTTGGTCGAGTCACGGACTTGCGGACTCCACATGGAGGGGCTGGTGCCTGCCTGCCTTTCCGGATGTGGGAAAAAGCTAAGTGGATGCCAAGTGCTTCGCGCGGGCAGTGCACGGGAGTGCTAATTCGTTTGTGGATCGCTCTCTTCCTGCCCAGCGGCAATGTGTAGGAAAGGAAGGAGAAAGGAAGGGGAGAGGTGGGGGCGTGGCAGGGCGGAGCCCGGGATCCACCGCGTCTCCGAACTCCGGGACTTGAGGGCGGAAGCCGCGGCTCTCTGCTGCCATCCGGCGGGCGCTGCGCTCCTCGGGTGTCCTCACCAGCCCCCGGCTTAGAGGGCGGGAAGAGCGGGCTGCTGTGAACACCAAATTCTCCAGTTCCCCGGGTGCCAGAGTAGAGGGGGAAATCCAGCCCCGCTCCACGCCTGTTTGGACCTAGAGCCTGAAAACTAGTAGCTTCCATTTATGAGCCTCTGCTCCCCGCTCAGTCATTCGTTCGACAAATACTGAACGGGCACTGCTCCCAGGGACAGAGCTTGGCGCGCAGGTGGGGTGGGAAGTCGCAGCGTGCATGGCCGAGGGTCCTTCTGGAGCTGGCGGACATGAGCCAAACCTTTAGGATTACTTGTAATCCCCCAGGGCGTTTCTCTTCCCATTTTACCGTTGAGGAAACCGAGGCCTAGAGGACGGACTGCGGAAGGGGCACAGGTGCAGCGCCGGCCTCCTGGATCTGAGTAGATGCTGACGCAGCCTGACGCACGGTTCCAGTGGAAACGGAGGTGAGAGGCTGCCGGGTGTCTTCCGGCCTAGGCAGTTCAATCTCACTATTTAACACACCTGGTTAAAAGTCTGAGTTATTGCAGATATTTTTAAAGAACTGTAAACGCACAGCTTTCAACTGCATTTAAGTGGGCATGCGGTGAGTTTTCACTGACCAAAGAGGCAAGAGTTCTAAGCAGAGAGGCTAATGATCGCCGGAGAAGGCGGCCCTGCTGGAGCACGTGAGTTGCTGAAGTGTGTAAGTCTGGAAAGGCTCAAGAGCCTCCTGTACTGTAATTTACACGCTTACGTGCTGAGCAAAATCTAGCCTGTGTCCCAGCTAGTTGCCACCAATCCTCAATCAATGATCTGGTTTAAAGTACATTAACCTCTCTAAGCCTGTTTCCTAAAATGGGAACGATGAGCCCACCTCTCCAGGGGCTTGTGGAGGATCAAGTGAGACCAGGGCTGGCCTGTGTCACAGGCTCCGATGGCCCCTTATGATGTGTTCTTGGAGCTGGGCGAGCACAGGGTGCCGGGTGTGAAATAGAGAGGGGGGATAGAGAACTGGGCAAGCAAAGGAGGGCACATGGAGGGTTCTCCTGAGGCCGGTCCCCTGCCTCAGTTTCCCCTGGTGTTCCTGCGCATCTTCCCTGTGAAAGCTTCAATGACTGCTCATAAACACTGAGCTATAAATGAGACATCGATCCCCTGGCTATGCAGTGTAAAATATTAACGATGCCTAAGTGGATACCAGGGATGAGAGCAGAATGTCCGCTCGGCATTAGCAGCCTGGGCCATGGGCCTAATGGATGGGAAGCTGACTCCCCCGCTCGCTCGCAAGCGTGGGGCCTGCCAGCTCTGGGGCCAACCAGGTGCACTGAGGCTGTGTTGTTGGTCGCATCACACTCTCCTCTTCCACAGGAACTGGACAGGGAAGCTGGCAGACAACCCCCCCCCCCCAGGCCCCATACATCCTCCTCACACCCATGAAGTGCCAGGCCAGGCCTTTCGCAGCTGCCTGTAGCTCCCCTTGCAGGGGGTCATTTGCCCCATCCCTAACATTCCCCCAGTGCCTCCTGTGGCAGGGAGCATCCTGGGTATTTACAGTGCTTCTGGCCAGCTCTCTGCCTTGGGGGACGGGGCAGGCTTCGGGGAGGGGCACATATAGAGAAGTCGCCACAGGGCAGGGTGCTGAGGGCTGCCATAGAGGTAGGGAAAGATGAGGGACACTGTGGAGGGTGCAGGTGGCTCTACCCCAGATGATAATAGAAGGCCAGGGAGTCCTGAGCCCTCACCTGAAGAACTCAGGGTGTCTGGGAGGCTCTGAGAGGCCTGGTGTCCTAGTCCAATTTTGAAAGTTTTTAGCAACTCAGACTCAGCTGTTTGGGGATGGGCTGGGGCCTACCCCAAACCTAGCCTTGCACCCCACACCCAAGGTTGTGGTCTTCCTCTGCCTGGAATACTGATACTGCTCCAGTTCTGCCTCCAGGAAGCCTCCCCAGATTATACCAGCCCCGCATCAACCCCCTTCTTCTCAGAACCCCCCTGGCCTCTGCTGCCTGGGCCATGCCGTTCCGCACTGTTTTGGCTGCCTGCCCAGACATCTCCCGTGCCATCCCGTGCTTCTCGTTCCTCACCACAGCTGTGCTGTCAGCTCCTGCGAGTTGGGACCCTGTCAGTTTGACCAACGTTCCTTGGTTGGCCCAGCCTACTGACTACCTAGCTGCCCAAGGACTTTTAAGGGAGTCATTGGACTTCACACGTGCTGTTCGAGGGACCCATTCCCAGCAAAGAGCTCTGCAAGTTGTTCCTGTCTTGACTCTCCTGGAGAGCAGTCCACCCTTGGTTCTAGTGCATTCTACCGGGCAGAGCAGACATTATTCAATTTATTGCTCCGTGTCATATTTCATAGGAACCAGACGAGAGTGCCCAGGTGTGGAATTCCACATCCCAAAGAAACGCCTCTAGAACTCTTCCCCAAGGATGTCCCAAGGCTCTTCAGATGCAGTGCCTACCAAGCTGAAGTATCAACCTTCCCCCAAACCTGCCCTTCCTTCAAGTTCCCTGTCCCAGCTGCTCCAAAACCCTGACTTAGACTGGAATCTTCCTGTCCCACTGCTGCCCAGTCTACCAGCAAACCTTGGCACTGTTCCTCTTTCTCCTTCCTCTCTGCTCCACTGCCCCCAGCCCGGCCATGCCATTGTCCCTTTCTCCTGGACTCCTGACATCCACCACCAACAGAGTGACCACCTCCACTCTGTCTTCCTCCTATCTTTCCCCCCCATTCAGCTACCAGAGTGGTCATCTCAAGATGGACGTCAGATCCTGCTTTCCCCTTGCTTAGAACCTCTAGTGCCTCTCTGACTTGACCCTGGTTGTACTTGCTTCCTCAACATTCCTCTCCCTGATTTGGCGATAGCCCTCCAATTTCCTTTGTTGAACTCCTTGCCCCTGCCAGCCTCAGGCTAGTGATTTCAGAGATTTGGGGATATAACTGGTCAATCAGCACCAAGTCCTCTTCCCTTACTGCATACCACCCCTCCACTGCCAGAGTGACTGGTTCAGGGGTGGGGACCAGCTGGGGGCCAAGACAATGAGAGACCTCCATGACTGGCCCTGGGACAAGCAAGAAAGAGGCACTCCCTTCCATTATGGTAGCTAAATGGCCACCCTGCTACCGTGTGGGGACAGCAAGCTGGAGAATGAAGTTATTTCTTGAGAAAGCAGAGCAAAAAATAGGGAGCCCAAGTCCAGTTGACAGTGGTATATGCCTTGACCCAGCTGTGCCTGATGGCACGCCTAAACCACTATCTTTCAGTTGCAGGAGCCAATAAATCCCCCTATTGTTGTTTAAGCCAATGTGAGCTGGGTTGCTGTTCCTTGCAACCAAAAGGTTCTTGATCAATGTAACCCCCATTACTCACAGAACAAAGACCAAAATCCTTAACATGATTCGTAAGAGCAGCTGACGTTTACTAAGCACTTACTATGTACCAAGCACTTCAACACCACTCAGCTTCTTCATTCCTCACAGCTCCCAATAATGTAGGGACTTGATAAGAGGAGAAATTGAAGCACAGAGTGGTTAATTCTTTGCTTAAGGGCACACAGCAGATACTACACGCGTCAGGATTTGAACCCAAACAGTCCAGCTTCCACAGCCTGCGATTTTACTTCAATCCTGCCGTGCCCGCTAGACCAGTGAGGTCCGGCCCTTCCTCTCCTCCCTTGCTCACATGACCCCAGCCACGCTTGCAGCTACCTGAGCAGGCCCAGGACTCTCCCACTTCTAGATGTCTGGGCAAGCTCTTCCCTGAGCCATCAATGCTCTTCCTCCTCCTCCTCTTCCTTTCCATCAGCTCATTAGTGCCTACTTGTCCTTCGGGTCTCAGCTTAAGCGTCACTTCTGCCAGAGACCTTCCCTGACCTGCTCCCCCTTGTTAGTCTCCACAATGACCCCCATCCTCTTCCCTCTTTATAGTTCTCACCGTGTGAGTTTAACTATTTCCTTCTGTGTTCATTTATTTGTTTCTGTTTTCCCACCAGAATGTAAACTTCCCGAAGGTATAAGTCTTACCTGCCTCAACAAATTTATGAAATAATTAATGGGGTGTTAGATGATGCTTTTCCTCCAACTACTTTTTTAGCAGAGGCTGTGCTGGTGTCACTAGCAAGAGCACCAGACTGGGAGAACCAGAGAACCAGGGCTGAGTCCCGAGTTCCAACCCTAACCCATTGGCAGAGTTGGCCAAGGCACATCACCTCTCTGAGCTTTCCTTTCCTTCTTGCAAAATGTGGCCACTTGATGATACTTACCTGCCTGTCAAACAGTGAGCCGTGAGGATCTGACAAGCTGATGGACCCTGTTCCTGAAGATGTCCCTTCCTTAGAGCCGGGACAACCTAGGAAGTGACACCAAAGGAGTCTACTTCTCTTTGCTCTATCGTATTGCCCAACTCTTCCAATCAAACAGACCCCTGGTGGCCACGCAGCACCCATCCACACAGTCTCTGCTCTGGCCCAACTTCAGATGAAATGTGGGAGGTTTGTGGCTACAGGTAACAGAAAAACCTCCATTCCTTTAGCTTAAACCATAAGGGAATATACTGTGTCACACACAGAAGGCCAGCAGGAGGGTGGTGCCAGGGACAATTAGCGTAGATCCAATGGTGTCACATTAACGACCTGGGATCATGTATCTACATACACCTCCAGCCTCAAAGCATCAACCTTATCCACACCTGGTTCCCTCATGACCACAAGATGGATGCCTAGTTCCAGACATCACATCCTGACATGACAATGTCCTGGGAAAAAAAGAAGGGACCATCTCTTCTTCCTATGTCTCTTTTTTATAGTGAAGAAGACTTACCCATTCAGCTTCTCATAAACAATTCTTCATGTTTCATGGCTGGAATTATTTCACATGCCATGCCTAAATCTGTTGTCGGCGAGAGGAATGAGACCACCACTGTAGGAAAGACTGGCTAGCTCTCCACCAAAACTCATTCTCCTCTCTTCTACAGCAAAAAAGTTGCAACTAGTGTTTGCTCAGTGGTGACAGCATTTCTCTGACCCCTTTGCAATTAGGCGTGGCCATGCAACTAAGTTTTTCCCAGTGGAAGTAATGGGTGCTGCTTTGGGAATGGAGGCCATAAGTCAGCAAGTGAGTCTCCTGCTCATTCTCTCTTCTCTTTTCCTAGCTAGAACCCAGACATGTGGATGACCAGCCTCAGGCATGTAAATCATGACGAGTCTGGAAGCAGAGGAGGGGGTGGAGCCATAAGATGGAAGGGACTTGGGTCCCTGAATGACCGCATGGAACAGAACTGCCCACCAAGCTGGAGCACTCACTCTGAGATGTTAAGGGAGAAAGAACTAAACTTTAAAAAAATCTCTTAAAGAAAGAGATGAAATGAGATGAGGGCTGGCTATTTTGAAAATAGAGGTAGAAGGGAAGAGGGAGATGCCAGATATTGAAGGCTTCACAATGTTGGAAAAGCAAACAGTTTGGGGCCAAACAATAGAAATAAGATTGTTTCAAAAAGCATTTTTCAGAAGTCCTTTGAGGTTTATCAGCCAAACAAAGATGGCCTCCAGTGAGAGACAGCAATGGGTACAGCAAAGAAGCCAAGAAATAGAGCAGCTATGGGACAACCATATTCAGAAAAGAACTTTGGTACTGGTTACTGAACCCAGAACTGACTAGAAGGAAGTAGACCAGAAACTGGCCAAGTGTTTGAGGGAATTACTTTGTTGTAGAATCCAGAAGTCTGGCCCCCAAAACCTGTGAATAATTAAGACCTACAATAACTCTTGGCCCTCCCAACTTGCACTAGCAGAAAACTTGGAAAGCTCTATGGCCTTAGAGGAGGACATAGTCCCCGGCACCTGCTTCAAATGTGGCCGTGAGAGAAATGGGCAGGGAATAGAAGGCAAGGCTGGGACCGTGGAGGACAGTAGGCAAGGTGGTGGGCCCAAAGAACAGAACTAAGGTAGGTAGTTAAGCTTTCTCTTTCCACTGCCAGGGTGGATAGCTCAAGGATCCTAACTATCCCAATCGACACATTTTCTGAATTCAGATATGAAAGCTATTTTAGTAAGGTCAGGTCATGAGCAGTGTACTATGTCCTCCGAATCTACCAGATTCCTGAGTTTTGGATAACAAGTATGAGAATTAATGAATGAAAAGTATTTCAGAAAATTATCTGAATCTGTTCAGTTCCTAAGTTCAGGTATGAAGGAGCTGGCAGAGCCACAAGGTGGAAGGAACCTGGGCCCTGAATGTCTGCATGGAGCGGAGCCACTCACCAACCTGCATACTCACCTCAGGGTGGTTACAGGAGAGAGAAATAAACTTCTTTGTCCTTAGGCCACTGAGTTTGGAGAGTCTCATTGCTACAGCACTTGATCTAACCTAATTAATGCAAACAAGATGACTCAGATCAATCAGGACAAGGGCAAGGGAGAGGTCCAGCTCTACTTGTAGCAAAAGGAGGAAGGGAGACACTTGAACCTGGGGCTAGAACCAGAGCTCCCTAACGAGGGAGAAAGTAAGGGGTAGTTTGGGGCAGACAAGCTACAATGTCTGTACTAATGCCCTCTCTTTGTAGTATCTAGGCCCAAGGCCCACAGTCTTATCACTCTACTGACTGAGTAAAGAGATATCAATTCAAGAGAGTCAACTTCCTCCAATGTAGGACTTTAAAAAAGCTTTAGATTGTATCTCACCAGCCTTTACTGATGCTCTCTCTTTGGGTAGGACTTAGACAAGTCAATGCCACAAGTATTTACTGAGCCTTCACTCTGTGGGTGGTCCTGATGAGCGTTCTACACAGTCAGTTTCTTGTGAAGCTCTTTCTTAGATGGGTTATTAGAAAAGTTCCTCAAGGTTAGGAATATTTACTGTCATTGACTGAACCAGTTATCTGCTAGATGCTTTACAAGAATTATCATCCTCATGTCAACCCTAATTATAGAGGAAATAAGACCATTTACCCCTATGGCAGAGAATTCTGGTTGCACAGACTTAGGATCTGTTCTTCCTTTCTTTCTCTCTAGCAGAATCTTAATTCTGTTGGGTGCAACAATGTGCTCTGCTTAAAAACTACATTTCCCAGCTTCCTTTGTGGCAAGAGATGGCCATATGACACAGTCTGAGCCAATAAGATATAAGCAGAAATCACTGGGTGATTTCTAGGAAACCACCTTAAAGGAAGTAGGACAGACTCAGCTGGCATATGCCTTTTTGCCATTTCTCCCGACTCTTTTCTGGAATGGGTTATGATGGCTGTACCTGGAGCCATAAGAGAAGGACACAGGTTCCTAAATTCTGATGACTTAAATTGGCAAACTAAACCTAACAACTACCTACCTCTGGATTTTTCATTGCTTGAGAAAACTAAACCCTGGTCTCATTTAAATCACCATTACTTAGGTTTTCTATTCCATGAAGCTGAGGAGAAACTGAGGCTTAAAGATATACGCCAAGTGGTCAATGTTGGTAAGAAGCAGACCTGGGGTTTGAATGTACTCTGAAGGCACTGTCACAGAGAGATGGGTGGTGTGCCTCACAACCCCTGCCTCCCCATACACCTCCTGTGCTGACCGCATTGGCTTTTTGAGGCCCCTGCCTTGTCTGATGTCTGCCTGTTCCTTGCCAGTTGCCAGTCTTGTGACTGGGAGCTTCCTTTCTAAAGGTTCAATCCCCAACTGCAGACTCCAGCTGTTTGTTCTGCTGCTCTCCTTCCCACCTCCATGTTGCTTCACTCTCCAGCCCAGTGATTGGGCTAGTTTTCTTGGCCCCAGCACTCTTCAGCCTGCCTTCTTGCCTTTCCTCTATGGCCCTGCTGCTTTCAGAACAAGCCTGGAGGCAGAGAAGCCCATGTTTAGAACAGGAAAGAGCATGGGTGAAAGATGGAGGCCTGCACCCAGGTAGTGGCAAAAGAGAGAGAACCTCATTGAGAGAAATGAAGGAAGCTGACAGATTCCGCGTCTTCTAAATGCAGCCTGGGAGGAAAAGCTATAGTTTTTAAGAGACTATTCATATAATAATTTTGTTATAACTTATATTTATAACAAAATTTTTAAAAATATTGAGGGGTGCCTGGTAGCTCAGTCTGTTAAGCATCTGACTCTTGATTTCAGCTCGGGTCATGATCTCACGGTTTGTGAGCTCAAACCCAACATTGGGCTCTGCATGACAATGTGGAGCCTGCCTGGTTTCTCTCTCTCTCAAAAAAAATATTGAGATTGTTTTCAAATGGCAGTGTAGCATGGTGGTTAATAGTGCATGCCTTAAAGACAAACTGTCTGGGTTCAAATCCTGGGTTTTATACTTATTAGCCATGTGACCTTGGGCAAGTAACTTAGCCTCAACAAGACTCAGTTCTGCAACTATAAATGGAGTGATAATAACTATATCAGAGAGTATGAGGATGAAATAAATTAGTGCATTAAAACACTTAGAACAGTGTCTTTCACCCTTTGAGGTATTCAATAGGGGATGAAGCTTCTGTTGTTATCACAGAGAAAGGATTCATTGTACATCCTATTGACACTCAGAGACCAAGCAAGAACACAGGTGAGTTTAAATACATCTGTGCCCCCTCTCTCTCTGCCCTTCCCTTGCTCACACTCTGTCTCTATGTCTCTCAAAAAATAAAATAAAAACGTTAAAAAAATTAAAAAAAAAAAAAGGGGTGCCTGGGTGGCTCAGTTGGTTAAGCGGCCGACTTCGGCTCAGGTCATGATCTTACCGTCTGTGAGTTCGAGCCCCGCGTCAGGCTCTGTGCTGATGGCTCAGAGCCTGGAGCCTGCTTTGGATTCTATGTCCCCCTCTCCCTCTGCCCTTTCCTTGCTCACACTCTGTCTCTATGTCTCTCAAAAAATAAAATAAAAACGTTAAAAAAATTTTTTTAATATATCTGTGTTTTTAACCATACAAATGACATTACCTCTCTCAGCCCCTTTGAGTGCAGAAAAGGAAGATTCCAATTATGATGAAGTAGTTGGCATAAGACCTACCTTACCAATGAAAACAACTATAAAGTTTGTACAAAACATCTAGAGCAACTGGACATCAATTAACATAGGGGAACGATCCTTGAGAATCACTAAATAATCCCCACATTCATTTCTTCTTTATTCCTGAGCATATTTTCCAAAATGCTGGGCAGCAGAATCTTCTAGCACCGGTGGTCACACTGGATGCAGAAAATAGAGATAAGACTTTAAGACTGCTAAGGTGGACATGATTTGAGAAGGCAGGAGTCGGGAAGTTAGGGAGCTACAGAGAAGGAACAGCCCCCAAAATCTATGAAAATATCCCTTGGATCCTTGGTTAATTATTGGGCTGTTCATGAGCAGAGAGACACTCCGGGAGGATTTTTAGAGAATAGTGGCCTGGGGGAACTGAAAGCTGAACAGAAATTTCAGAACTGTGAGGAAATACCAAGGGTTGAGCAAACCCAAGTCATTGGTGAACAAGCTAGGCTTTCTGCTGAGGTCCCAGAGAGGCCATACTTCAGGACTAAGACAATGCCTTAAGAGAAGAGCTACATTCCATAAATAAGAAAAAAGCTGAAACGGACATGTTAACAAAGCCTAAAAGCAAGCTTTGACAAGATGAGTATGATTTGCCAGGAGGTTAACTGCCTAACAAAACTCAACACTCTTTTGAGGGAGAGAAGGTAACCCAGAGCTTCTACAACATATCATTAACATGTATAACAAACACATCATCCAGCATGCAGTAAAAAATTGGTAGACATGTGAAGAAGGAGAAGTGGCTGATCATGAACTTAATAGAAGCATACAGAGATGACCCAGATTTTGGAGCTAGCAGGTAAGGACTTCAAAATAACTATTTAGTATGTTTCCAAAAATAGAAAAGGAAATAGAAAAAATGAATCAAAAGATGGGGCTTAAAGTTTAACAGAGAATTGGGAATTTGCTTCATTATGGTTGACCAGGGAAGCAGAGCCACTATGAGAGATATAAAATAAAGGCTTTATTATAAGAATGAGTATTCTCACATTCCACAATTGGGGAAGCTGGATAAGAAGTCTATGGAAGGCTGTTGCCTCTAAATATGCCTGAAGTTGCTATAGGTCATCAGGACCAGAATATAGGGGGAAAGGCTGGATGTGAAATGAGAAAAGGTGAGAACAAACTGCAACCACATGAATCTCTTACTGCCTCCAACAATGACAACACAGGTGACTTGCAGGAGAAGCAGAAACTATCTACCACATGAAGCTGCACACGTGTCTGACCCAGTATTCAATAAAAAATTGCAAGAAACAAGAAAACGTGACTCATGCTTAAGAAAAAATATGGTCAATACGAACTATCTCTAAGTATCGCTAGATATTGGATTTAGCAGATAAAGACTTCAAAGAAGCTATTATAAATATATTCAAAGAACTAAAGAAAGTTATTTTTTAAGATGTAAAGTGTGATCATCGACTTAGTGGATGAATAATCTCAATATAATGGCAGAAAACATAAAAGAACTGAATGAGAATTCTGAAGATAAAAAATGAAATAACTGAAATTTTAAAATTCATTAGAGGGGGAGTGCTTGGGTGACTCAGTCAGTTAAGCATCCGACTTCAGCTCAGGTCATGATCTTGCAGTTCGTGGGTTTGAGCCCTGTTTTGGGGTCTGTGCTGACAGCTCAGAGCCTGGAACCTGCTTCAGATTCTGTGTATCCTTCTTTCTTTGCCACTTCACCACTTGTGTTCTGTCTCTGTCTCTGTCTCTCTCTCTGAAAAATAAATAAACCTTAAAAAAATTTTAAGTGAAATTCATTAGAGAGACTCAATAACAGATTTGAGCTAGCAGAAGAAAGTGTCAGTAAACTTGAAGATAGATCAATAGGAATTATCCAATCTGAAGAATAGAGAGAAAAAACATTGAAGAAAAATGAAATGAGTCTCAGATACCTTCAGGCCAATATTAAACATACCCATATATACATACATATATACATACCAATATAGCCACAGAAGAATAGAAGAGACAGAAGCAAAGAGAACATTTGAAGAAATAAGAACCAAAAATTCCCAAATTTGATGAAAAACATAAATCTCCAGATCCAAGAAGCTCAAAGAACTCCAAATATAATAAACATGGAGATATCTCCACCTATACACATCAGAGTCAAACCGTTGAGATACAAAGACAAAGAGAAAAGCAAAAGCAGCAAGAGAAAAATGATACATCACATACAGGGAACAATATGATTAAAAGCTGTCTTCTAATCAGAAATAATGGTAATAGCTGGAAAGCAGTAGAATGACATACTCAAGGTGCTGAAAGGAGGAAAAAAAAAACCTATCAACCAAAACTTCTTTATCTCACTAAAACTGTTCTTCAAAAATGAAGACAAAATAAAGACATTCCCAGATAAACAAGGAGAATTCATTACTAACATACATGCCTTACAAGAATACTTCAGTCCTTCAGACTGAAAGGAAGTAATACAAATCCATAGGAAAAAAATGAAGGGTGGCAGCAATTGAAATTATGTGGATAAATTTAAAAGAATGAATATAACTTTTTCTTATTTCTACTCTTAATTTCTTTAAAAGATATGTTTGAATAAACAAATAATTAGAACACTGTATGCTTCGGCTTACATATACGAATGTAATATATGTGATGATAAAAGCATATAGGAGGAGAGAAAAGAAGAAAACGTATTGGAGGAAAGTTTTATATTTTACAAGAATTAAGTTAATATTATTCCAAAGTAAATGTCATGAATTAAAGTGTACATTGTAGTCCCTAAAGGATCCACTAAGCAAGTAAGTCAAAATAATGCAGCGTTAAAAATCAACAGAAGAATTAAAATGGTACCCTAAAACATATACATTTAACACAACAGATAGCAGTAAAGGAGGAGCAGAGAACAAAAAAGAGACAAATAGAAAACAAGTGGCAAAACAACATGGAAATCCAATCACATCAATAATTACAGTAAACGTGAATGGATTATAAATGAATGTCAAAGGAAAATAAAAACAGAAAAGAATATAGGGAGATGTGGGACAAAGTAAACAAGCCCAAGAAATGAGTAATTAGAGTCCCAGAAGAAGCAAAGAGGGAGGAAGGGACAGAATCAGAATTTGAAGAAGCAATGGCAGAAAAATTTCCAAAACAGACGAAAGATATCAAGTCACAGTTTCAACAAGCTCAACAAAACCAAGGTACGATAAATACGAAGAAAACCACAGCTAGCTAGGCATATCATGATCAAACTGCTGAGGACTAATGGTAAAGAGAAAATCTCAATGGCTTCCAGAGGAAAAAGACATTCAAAGACATAATATAAGTGATGGTAGACTTTGTGACAAAAGCCATAGAAACCAGAACACAATGGAATAACATTTTTTTCAAAGTGCTTTAAGAGAAATCACTGGCCAATTTATAATTCTATACCCAGCAAAAATATCTTTCAAAAATGAAGGGCAAATTGAGACATTCAGAATTAAACAAAAACTGAGAGAATTTGTCATCAGTAGATACATTCCACAAGAAGAACAAAAGAGATGAAGTTTCCAATGTTAGAATCAGCTTCTGGGAATAAGATTTTGCCCCTTACAGGCAGTATGGGATCTCTCCTCATCTTGAGAATTCCAGAATCAGGGTCAGTCATCTCTGGAAGGAAAGGAACTTCATGTTTCTCAATTGAGCAGTTCTGCTTCCCATGGTTCTCATGGTCTGTAAAGATTTGGAAGGCATGAGAAAAGTGAGCTGCTTGACATGTGAACATGTCTCTAATTTTTACTGTGGTAGCAGATCCCTCACTGCCTACTTATGGAAACTCAATTTTGATTGCCCAATGACCTTGCTTGTTTACACCTTGGTCAGGAAGAGAGGATATCTCTGCATGCCTCCATCTGTAACCAAGGTATATCCAGATCCCCATCTAATTTGGATATTAACCCCAAGGGTCTACAAGAGTGAACACTATTTAGGAATAGCGAACAGGTAATGGAAAGACGGACACCTGAGGCCACTTTGTCCTCATAGCCCCTCATCTCACTCCTTAAGTCCCTGTGATAGAAGATTCCCATTCCCTTTCTCATTTGGAGCACTTCTAATCTCTTCCTATGTCTTTTCTTACCCTTATACAGATCCAGTCCAGAAGAACCAACCAGCCCCAGAATGACAAGACTGGATGAGGTCAACTAGAGTTCTCAGCAACTTCTCTGCAGACACTTACAGTTTGTACAATGTCCACCATGTTAGTCTGTGAGTTTCTTTGGGTCAATTTATTTTTTTTTTTGGCTGAACTTGGCTTTCCCACCTCTCTGTGCTGGCCACAGGATTCGGTAATGGGGAGTCAGGAGATCAAAGGCTATATAACCTAAGCTATGTTGCTTCTCACCTCCTTGGACCTTGGTTTCCTTATCTCCAAGGTAGGAGAAACATTCCTTAACCCTTGGCCCACCCCCTTGTATTGTTGTGATACTCAGGTGTACCCATGCAAGTGAAAGTGTTGTATATGCTAAGGGGCTTCAAGCACGTGTTAACTAGTATATTATGCTGAATCTAGGCTGGGGCCCTATGCACAAAATATACACAAGAAGCAGTGTTGGCCAACTCAGTCTACTTGTTCTCCCTGGCATTCGCCCCAGTCACACAGGGTCATCAATCCTCATGTTTTATGACACTGATGCTAAGTGCTCTGAAGTCACATCCTTGCTGCTGATCTGTGAAGAAGTTTGGACATAAGCATTTCTTTGCTTGAACTCAAGCCCGGGGCCCAAGGGTGTCTTGGGGAATTTCCATCCAGGATGCTTTGGTGTTGGTGTCTCAGCTCTTGTGGCGGCCTCTGGAAGCTCGGGGAAGTATGCTTATTACAGATGCCCTGCATCAGCTAGATGCAGATGAATGGCCTGGGAATCAAAACCTTGGGGTCTGAGATGAGAAACAGCAGGGGAGAAGCCAAAGTCCTGGGCTGGGGGTTGGAAGTCATCAATCTGAGACCCACCTTTGCCTCCCTCCCTCTCTCTGAGCTCAGGAAAGCAAGGGAATTTAGAACTAATAATAGTAGCAGCTTCATTTCTTGAGTGTTTACTATGCAGGGGCTCTCCTAGGCACTCAGGTGTATAATAGTGTTTAAATCTCGCACCTCTGTTACTATCCCCATTCATGACTACAAATCATGGAGCTGCAGGACTTGCCTCGCCTGCTACTCTCCAGAAGCAAGGGATTCTAACCTGAGAACGTGCTCCAAGAAGGTCCTTGACAACACATAGACATTTCTGCTTCTTGGAGGGCTTGTGAGGCCATCATGGAAGAGGGGTCAGGGGCCAGAGGAGTCTGTTAGCTAGTCCCAGAGGAGGGAAAGTGGTTTTTGAATCTTCCTTCAATCCAGAGAGACATAGGATTTCAGAGTTATAAGGAGGCTGAGCCTCATTCATGCATTTACTCATTCAACATATATTTTACTGAGTGGCTACACCATGCCTGGAAGATACAGCATTAAACATGGCACACGTGGCGACCTACCTCAAGAAGGGTACATTCTAGAGGGGGAGACAGACCTTGAGACAGTTCTAATGGGGCAGGCCAAAGCTGGTGGTGGAAGACATATTGCAAAGTGCACCATCTCAAACCCAACGCCCAGAACAGTTGTCCCAGAGAGAGCTTGAACACTTCCAAGCCCAGGTCTGAAGGCAAAAAGGATGTGAAGAGGATTTGACTAAGTAGCTCCAGGGCAGGAGAGAGTGACCTGGAGTGAGCAGGTGGGGGCTGAGTGGGGGCAGAAGGTGAGTCAATAAATTGGACTCTGGAGAGAGCTGAGCCTAGGCAGGGCCAGGCAGGGGCCAGGAGGTCAAGGTAAGGTTTCATTCATTCAGGCAGGCAGGCAGGGCTTTATTCTGAGGACGATGAAGCATTTGCCCTCTCCCTCCCCTCCTCTCCTTACCCTTCAGCTCCTGCCCTGCCCTTTTCCTTGTAATGACCTCTCTAGCTGCAGTGATTTCCTCCCAACTCCCATTTCACAGATGTGACAAGCGAGGCCCAGCCAGGGTCTGTGAAGTCACACAGAGGCATAGTGGGGACAAGAGCCCAGGCCTGTCAACTTCTTGGCCAAGGCTCCTTTTTCAGCCCTCAGCCCTCCAGACTCGAATATCTAAAAGACACTGGGCAGCACCCTGAGGGCTGGGAGGCCCACAGAACACCCCCACACAGGACGCACGGACACTGACTGTCCTGTGCTGTACTCAGGGGCCAGGGCTCGAGCACAACCACACACGGCCATGGAGTGAGCACCCTGGTCACCTCTCAACACAAACATTTTTACCAAAAGAGCAGACTCTGGGGTCCAAATTCCCAAATCATGTATGAGAAGCTGAGTCTATAGAGCTTCCCATCACAGCCTGAAGCACACGTGGAGGGAAGATTTAGCGAGGGGACTCCCATGAAACAGGATATTTCATATTCATACGATCACACATGCAGTGTCACGTCTAATGGTTCGGCCCCTGAAACCTGGAAGACAGCCACGGATATAATTATGATTCCCACTGAACAGATAAGAAAATCGAGGCCCAGAGGGACAAAAAGTCTTTCCAACTGTCACAAAAACAAAATTTGTTTAACCTCATTTGGTACTTCTCAAACATATTTGACCACAGAATCCCTTGTCACATGCCACACACTCTTATCCCATGGGCCATCCTTGGACGAACACTGTTCCATCACATAAGCCTTCAGGAAATAGCCAGCATGTCTTAGTTAGCGTGGCCCCCAGCTCTGGGGTCAGGTTGAACCAGGAACAGATCTTCCTCGTAGATGGGGGGCCGTGGAGAAGCCCCACTGTGTTCTCCCCAGACTTCCTCACTGCATTGCTGGGAAGATTAAATGAGATGACTCTCACAATGGTTTCTATTAATGAATATTTCCTCCTCTCTGTTCTCTCAACACCTGCTTATTCTTTTAAGTTGCAAGTCTGAAACTGCCCCATGACCCAATTCTTTTTCATATTTTCATCTCTTTCTCTTTTATTATATATAACTTGATAGAAATTCTAGGCTACAGAGACAAGCGCATTAATTTGCTTTGTTAGGGTAACCATTCTGCTATTCAACCCATCTATGACATGGCCTCTGTTTCAGCAATTATAGTTTCTCTTCCAAGATGGTTGATTCTTTTGTGTGCATATAATATTCCCTTGGATCTCTGAGAATATTTATTATACTTACCCTGTTCTAGAATTTTTCTTTTGTTTGTCTTAGTAACTCTATTGATTCAGGTGTTGCCTTTTCATTTCACTGAGCTTCGGGCTTCTCTTCGATGTTGGTTTTCCTCAAATGTTGGGTGGTTCTCAGGCATGGGTCCATGTCTACATGGAAAGTACGTGTAGCTCTACCCCTGCAGGGAGGGCGAGGCAGGGTGGGGTAGCTCATGCGCAGGGTGTACCTAGGGCTCCTCTTCTGGGACTAGGCTCCCTGTGCTCCTTCGGCACCACTAGTCACCCCAGGGACTCCTCAGTTTCTTAAGTCCAGTCCACATGCCCAAACTTAGCTCTGGAATGGGGTGGGGACCTTTGTGCAAAGACGGGGTGAGTGTGGTCCTCCCTCAGATGCTCCTAGTCCCGTACGCCTTCTGCTCTCTATTGCCACTCACCCAAGTCCGAAAATTATGGCAATTTCTATGCCCCTCTGTGCTGCAGTTTCCCCAGATTCCGACTTCAGTGTGATCCCACCTGCCTTCTGCCTTTTGGGGATTCCTCGCACTTTCTGGCTCACCAAAGGCACCCCTTCCTCATTCTTTTCTGATTGTCTTCTCTGCCCTTCCTGGGAGAATTGGAAGCAGATGCGCACTGTGATCACTTGGCCCAATCTCTCTTACCTAACGTAAATAAAGTGCCAGCAGGAGCTCAATCGCTGTAACTCCTTCCTGTGCAATAAGTTAGTGTGAAGGTGACAGTCACCAAGCCCTGGTGGGTGCCCTGCCCTGAGCAGAGATGCCCACTGGGTCCTGCCCCACAATTGTGCATAGTCTGGTTTATCCTCTGGTAGGGATGCTACTGGGCACTGAACAAAGGGTCTTGTAGAGGCCTGTACCCAGAATACAATGCGAAGGGAGAGGCCCTGAATCACCAACCCAAAACCAACCACCTTGGCTGCTGCATGAGCCTCACCCATACATTCATTGTTTCCCTGAGATTCTTAGTGGAGGAAATCAACAGACAGGGAAACTAATAGTCAAATCTCTGTCGGGAATTCAAGCGAACCAATATAGGCCACACACACACACACACACACACACACACACACACACACACATTTAAATGATGGACTCCGTTGTATCAGCTCGCCAACAGTATTTCAATCAGTCCTGACCCCAATCAGTACTGCATCTGGTCCTGGCCTCAGTAATCTCTTGTGTGTCACATGCTCCTCGTGGGCCTGGCATGGGAGTAGTCTTTCCAGAGCTTAGGAGAATCAGTGTTTCCCTTATGTTCTGAACCTCCCCAGGTACCCCTGTCCCTGCCTCCTCTCTCCATCTGACTGTTGAGTTGAAGGTTCTCTTGATTCAACTGGTTCAGACAAAGGGATTTATCTGTCCTTAAACCAAACCACAGGACGAGAAGGGGACAAAAATGACCAGAAAATGTATGCTCAGACTGTTCTCCACCTCTCACACCCAAATGGCTTCTTCTACATGGCTCAATACTTGGCTACTAGAGCTTCCAGGCCTCTGTGTCCCTGCATCTCTGCTCCAGACACAGGGCCACGCACTGTCAAAGGACCTGGAATGGGATCTCATTGGCCTGGATGGGCCAGGTGCCCGCCCTGGCCAGTGGGTACTCCTGCCATGGTTGGTCCAGCAGTGTCAAGGGACCATGTCTAGATTGAGAAGCATAGACAAGGTGAGAGCCCTCATCCCAACCAATAGTTAGAACAGGATGGAGGTTACTTTCTGGAACAAGGAGAAGTGTTTTTCTGGATAGATAAACAATAGAAACCTTGCACAGACATCAGGGCCAAGCTCAGGGGATGGACACAGGAGCCAGACCTTTCCATGTGTGTGTGTCTGTGCCTGGCTTGGCCCTGGACCACTTTTGTCCAGTCTCCTGGCTTTAAATCCTGTGCATGTGCCATTGCCTCCCAACTTTCTCTCTCCAGTCCCCAAGTGTCTCATATCCCAACTTCCAGCTGTCTCCTCAACACTCCCACTAGGAAGTCCCTAGCCATCTCAAACTTAACGTGCTACAGTTGAATCCCCCACCACCCCCAGCCCAAGGTCTGCTCCTCCATTTCCCACCACAGCAAACAATCGCTCAGATCTCCAGATGCTCGGGACGAAGACTTTGACCTTGTCATTATCTTCAACCTTCTCTCTTTCTCTTACATCCTATTACCACTCATCTGTCAGCAAAGCCTTTCGGCTCCACCTTCAAATGCCTCCAGGACCAGCCTGCTTCTCACCATCTCCGTCACCCACACCCTGCCCAGCCTGAGTGCCTGGTGACCACAAGGGCCCCACCGCCCTCCTCGTGCCTGTGGCTTCTTCTGCTCCCTCAACAGCAGCAACAGCAGCAGCGGCAGCAGCAGAGGGTGGGATTCTAGCAGGAGGCACCCTGGCCCCTCATTGCTCTGCTCAAATCCCTGGGCTCCGTCTCACTCCCACCAACAGCTGAAGCCCCCCACCCCACCCAGACACACCGGCTCACCCCTGCCTCTGGGCTTTGGCCCATGCTGTGCCTCTGTCTGAAAAGCTTTCCCTTAGCTCTTCTCTTTCCACCTTATGTCTCTGTTCAAATGTCCCACATTCCCTCCAAGCCCTTCTCTGGGCCCTCGACCCCTCTTCCCTGCTCTGTAAAATTTCTGGAGCCCTGTTACTTTCAAATATATCATTTATATACCAGTCTCATAGTATGGCCCATAAACTAGAGGGATTTGGGTCTTAGATCCCTGTTATGTCCCCAGGACCCGGACCAAGCTTGATGGCTTGTTGAGTGAACGTACGGCTGGGTGGTCTCGGCCTGGCCTGGGGCTGGAGGGCAGAAGAGTTCTGGGTGTTTATGTGGGACCCACATCAGCCCAGGGACCTCACAGGGACTGGGAGCCACAGCCCTGGCGCTCTGGCCCAGAAGGCCTCTTCGGTGGCAGCCGCTGGGCCAGGTCGGGCCACCACAGACTGGTTCTTTCCTTGCTGCACCTGCCATAATTTCTGCCTCACTGGGCCTGCCTCTCACGGCCACAAGGATTTCACTGGGCAGATGTCGAACTTGCGGGGAGGGTCAGGCCACTCTTCCCTAGGACCCCTGTGCACCCTGACTGGGCCTGGAGGGAGAGGGGAAGTGGAGTCTAGAGTGGTTCTATCACTAGCCCCCGTCATCCTTCCAGGAGGGCAGACCTTGGACGCCATCCATGCCCCCCAGACTCTCCCCCGCCCCCCATACGGAGAGGCCAGGGAGCACTGCCAACCAGGAAGCCCAGCACAGGAGACCTGGCACCCAGGAGACACCATAAATAGTGGTCAGACTCCATCCCCCACCCCCAGCCCAGGGCGGGAGCAGTTTCTGGCCTCAAGTGTGTCCAGAGACCCGTTTGGGATGGGCCTTCCCTGGGCCTTCCCTGTCGTCTCAAGCTACCCCCAGGTCCTCACCCCTGCCCTCCCCATCCTTCAGCACTGCAGAGCCCCCTGGGGAGCAGCAGCCACACCTTCCTGCTCCTGCCTCCTCCCCACTCATCCCTGCAACTCAATTACTCCAAGGCTGTCTTCCTCACCGCTGCCAAGAGCCGGAGGTGGGGCATACCGGCACCCGCCAGGCCTGAGCCCCTCCCGGAAGCGAAGCGGTCACAGGCAGGGAGGGCCTGGAGGCCCGGGTCTGCCGCAGAAAAGGGGTGAGCCCCCGCCCACATGCCCCCCCTCCTGGCAGGGAGGACGGGAGGTGGACCAGCACAGGGACAAAGGCCCTGAGTCGGCATTTTCAGGTTTGCGTTGCAGACAATTAGGAGCTGAATTATTAAAGACGTGTGAGAGAAGAGGCTGTTTTTAAGAAAGCATGAGTAAGCAGGGCTCTCTCACAGCGGCACACAGGATCGAAGGCAATCAATTGCCATAATGGCCGTAAATATTTACTCGGCTTAACTGTGAATGTGTGCGCCAGCCACGCACTTAACACAGGGGCCCGTGCCCAACAGACCCCCGGCAGGCCTACCGAGGGGTGCAGCTCCTGGCTCCTCCCTGCGCCCCCTACGGCCCAGGTTCCCTAAGGGCATGGGCTTTGGAGTCAGATACAGCTGGACTCTCGCAGCTGCAGCGTGGGCTCCCTGGGCAGTCTGCTAGACCTCCCTGAACCACGGGACTCATCTATAAAATGGGCTGCTGAAGCCCACCTCGGTGCATGTGAGCGCTCCCAGTGTGACACCCAGGGTGCTTGACACAGGCTGGCACTGGCCTGGTGGGTCAAATGGGGGGGACATCCACATGGGAGCAGATGCCAGGGGCCCTGGTCTTAGCTTGGACTCGTACTTAGTTAAAATACAGGACCGACTCAAGTCTCAGAAGTGGGGCGCTCTCCATTGCGGCCATAAAAGTAGGACACGGCTGGTGCGGGGCCACTCTGAGGCTCAGCCTCGAGCCGGGAGCCAGAGCACTGACAATGCGCTCCTTGTGTGCCGGGCACCCCCGCACTGAGTCTGTATCTTACTTACTCCTTGCCGTAGCCTAGGGAGGACAGTTATCCATCCCTCTTCATTTTACAGATGAGGAAACTGAGGCTCAGAGAGGTAAAGTGGCTTGCCCGAGGCCCAAGGCTGCTAAGAAGCAAAGCCGGGACTATACTCCTACCCTTTCTAGAAACCTCTGGGCTATGCTGGGACTCGTTCTCTGCCCTCTCCTCCTCTGCTGTGGCACCCCCGCCACCAAGAGGTGGCCCGGCCCCCAGCCAATGGCCTACATGCCTGAGGACACATCTAAATACTGGCAATGGCCACAGCCGAAAGAGAACCTGGCTTCTGTTGACCCCTCTGCCAGGGCACGCTCCTCCCGGCAGCCCCTCCACGCTGAGATCCTGGCCCTGAGGGGGTCTGCAGGGGCCGGGCTGTCCCAGGGGTCAGTTGGCCCATCTCCAAGGATCTTCTGATGGTGGACTGAGGTTGTTGCTTCGAGAACAGCACCTGGTGTCTTCCCCACACCCCCCGCCAGGGCAGTCTCAAAGCCCACCTCGATCGCAGAGGATGCATGGATGGGGTGTGCGTGTGCGTGCTCAACACGCACATTCACGTGCAGCTAAGCCAGCACACTGTGGCTTTCAGCCTCCCCACAGACTCAACTCGACCCCTTCCCTTGTGAGTTCAGTGCTTGGAAATGGCTCAGTCGCCCATCGAGTACTCTACTGCCCTCCTCGAGGTGCTGGGACGGAGCCCTCAGCCTCTCTCTCTGGGCCCCTCATACTTCTCTCTCTCTTTTTTTAAATGCTTATTTATTTTTGAGATAGAGAGAGACAGAGCAGGAGTAGGGGAGGGGCAGAGAGTGAGGGAGACACAGAATCCGAAGCAGGCTCCAGGCTCTGAGCTGTCAGCACAGAGCCCGACGCAGGGCTCGAACTCACGGACCGTGAGATCATGAACTGAGCCAAAGTTGGACGCTCAACCGAATGAGCCACCCAGGTGCCTCCCTCATACTTCTCAAGCGGAGACACTGAAGCTGACGGCCGTGGGGAGCAGAGAAGAGAGCACTGACCTGGGAGTTCCCAGACCTATATGACCTTGGACAGCTCACATTTCTTTTCCAGGCCTCAGTTTCCCCCTTTTTGCCTTGAGAACTCAGCAGGTCTAAGATGAATGCCACAGGGATTGGGGGGAGGGGTGGGTCTGCCATTATATTTGGTTCATTTTCCCGGGCCCGGGGAAGATTGGGGCGGGGGGGGTGATTTTGAGATCTCCCATGGCAGGAGACGGCAAGGAGAAACCACACCTAGACCCTTGCCTCTACTCCCATCCTTCCAGAAGGTGCAGGGCTCCTGGAGCTCCAGGATTATCCAGCACAGGCTGGCTGCAGGTCCCCAAATACTGCCGGCTCAAGCCTGGCCCTAAAGCCCAACCATGGCAGGTGTCTTTGTGGGGAGGGCTTAGCGAGGGCCCTGAAAGATAGGGGAGGGCAGAAGGGAAGGTCTCCTAGTTCCTGCTCCCTCCTAGCCTGTGTCAGGCTCGGCGCTTCATGGATGTGTATAGGATCGGTGGATGGACTGACAGATGGACAGCTTTTCCCTCTCCAAGCCTCAGGTGCTCCTGGAAAGTGGGGTTGCTGGTGATGCCCACCTAGCAGGATTGGCACGCTAGCGGAGGGCCCAGAGAGTAAGCTCTGCCCACTGTGGTTCCCTCCTCGCCTCCCCCAGCCCCTCGCTCTGGCCGTAGCCATGCTCAGAAGCCAAACCGGCTATAAACAGAGACAATGACCCCTGCCCCCAGGCACACAGGGTATATGCACATGAATTTCTTGAAAGAGCAGGCAGGGAGCCTGCGTGTCATCTCAGAGCCTTTGGGTCGGGATCCCTAAACGCAAGGGGATAATGGGATCCTGGGGTGGCAGCCCATGACGGGCGAATCGGTCCCTAGAGCTAAACTAGATGGGCAGCCTCCCGTAGTCTTGCTGGCTCTGCGTATTCAGGAAAGCCTGAGGCTCAGTCCTCAGGCTTGAATCCCCAAACCAGAGAGGGGTCTGCAGAACGCCGTTTGGGCAAGCACCTGGGATGGGCCGGCACTGTGGTGACATGACAGGGCAAGTAAGTCCTCTGAGGAGGTGACGTTTGAACCGAGGCCCGAAAGGGAGAAAGACCACCCGTGCAGATGCTCTGGGCAGACAGGAAGGCATGCCCTGACATCCTGCAGAGGAAGAGCACGGTCCTGAATTCATTTAAGGTCCCAAGGAAACCACTGAAGGGTTTTGGCAGGAGAAGGGCTTATTTATGTTTGCGAAGCTGCTTCTGGCTGCTTGCTGGGTGGAGCCTGTACTCTAGGGGCCACCTCCCGGGAGATAGCTCAGCTGGGAGGCAGGACTGAGAAAAGGAAGCAAGGAACGAGCAGTAATGAGGACTACCCTCCCGTGCTCCCTGCTGGGGTTACTGGCTGAGGGGGCGGCGGGCAGAGTCCGTGCTCCCAATGCGAGCACACTCCAGCCCAAGGCTCCTGGCGCTCTCCGTCTGCCTGACCTGCCCCCTACCCAGGCTCCTCGCTCCCCACTTGGGGCAGCCCCTCTGTTTAGGGGGGGGGTAGGGGATGATGGTGGCCTTGGCCCCATGAGCCTCCCACCTGGGTAGGGACCCTCCACATGCAATCCCCCGACTCAGACTCCAGGCTGCTCACGGCTTATGGCTTTCTGCCAACCCTCCCACGCACTGCTCTCCGTTTTCTTTTAGAAAACTTAGAGGTGGTATGAAGCTTGCTCCTGTTGGACTATGCAGGTCAATACTCCTGAACAATTGCGTCCTTGGTTGCTCCTTTCTTCCTTCCGCTCACTCCCTCGCTCATTCACCCATTGCTGCTCCGGGTTGTATTCTGTTCTGAGGTCTGTGCCGTCTCTGCCCCTCCCCACTCCAGTACCAGGATTCTGGTCCCCGCTCAGGCTCAATCTTCGGCTTGTCCTTCTCCGGATGGGACAGTTCTTGGCCACTAGAGCGGGGGGACCGGGTCTGTGGGGAGAACGTCGTCCCTAGGTCCCGGCCAGGACACCTGCCCTCCCCGCTTTGTCCATGGCCTCTGCCTACCACTCCCACCACTGGAGCCCCCTTTTCAGCTTCCAGCCCAGCCTCAGTCAGGCTTTTATAGACCCTCCCATATGCTCCGCCCACCCCCCAGATGTGGAAGGGGACGCACAAGTATCAGCTTTTATTTTGCAATGCGAAGGCATTAAAAAAAAAAAAAAAGCCAACTTCTCTCGTGCGGGCATTATTCCAGAAACAAAAAATGAAGATGTAAACCATCAAAAGGGAATACAGTTCGTTTACTAAGTTAGTCCCCCGCTTTCCTCATTTCACGTTGGAAACCCGTACCAGCCTGCGGGCCGGTTGTCAAGAGCCTAGTCTGCCCATCTTGGGAAGCATTCATGTCAGATTGCTATAGGTAGCCTGCCGCCCCATCATCAGGCACGAGCCCAGGGTGTGGACATGGCCTCTGTCTGAGCCGCCCCTCGTCCACCTCTGACGGGGATGGTTAAAGAAGGCCTTCCTGTGTAACACTTCGGGTTCACCCTGCCTCCTGAGGCCTCTGGGGGTGACCCGAGAAGGAACCATTGCCACATGAAGGCAGACTGAGTTCCAGCGCCGAGAACAGGTGTATCATGGGCAGCAGAGGGGAGGGAGGCCTGCTGGGGAGAGGGGCCCTGCCTGTCCTGGGCTTAGCTCAGGACATCAGGAGCCAGGATGTGTCCTGGAAGAGAGATGGAGGAACTCCAGATCCCTGTGTCCCTATGCTCCAAAGGTGTGAGGATGTGGTGGTAGGAGGGGAAGCAGGAAGAGCCGGTGCCAGAAGGCGGCGGAGCTGGTGGTTTGAGATTAAAATGATCCAGGGGCGCCTGGGTGGCTCAGTCGGTTAAGTGTCTGACTCTTGATCTCAGTTCAGGTCTTGACCTCAGGGTTGTGAGTTCAAGCCCTGTATTGGGCTCCACGCTGGGTGTGGAGCCTACTTAAAAAAAAAAAAAAAGATTCAAGGGGTCCAGTGTGACAGACATGTTGGTTCCTGCTGCCCCCTGGTGGGCCTGTGGGGAAATAACAGCCAAGAGAGATTCTTTGGCAGGCAGACAAGGAGGGAAGGAAGGGAGGCAGGAAGCGTGGCCAGGCCAATGGGCAGCGGGCTCTCCAGCCTGTGAGCATCTGTCCGGGACCCCCAGTTGCTCAGCCACCAAGGTTCTGTTTTCCCTGAGCAGCCCCAGGCACAGCACAAACATTTCCTCCCATCCTAGAGCAACTGGAAGCTATTTCTGCTTTCCTCCCCACCACCCCGAATAACCCCCCAATCCCCTTTCACCCAAGAAGATGAGGACTTGGACCCCACAAGATCAGGGACACCACACACACCATGCTGGGAAAGCGTTCGGCACCGGAAAGTGGCGATGGGGCCCAAGGGGCCCCTGTATCTGGGCAGGTGGCTACCAAACAGCTTTCTGGGGGGCTCCCCGGCTCACCTTTCTACTCGGTGCCATTTCCACTGACCCTCCCTTTGAATCCCTGACCACCCCTTTCCTGCCCATTCTGATCTGACCATCTGGAGGCAGGCGATGGAGGAGGCTGGATAGGCGGAGGCGGATGCCTCAGCAGCCCATTATACTTGTCTGGGGCACCCTCCCCAGTAACGCTGACGAAGAGCATCAAGCTGCTCACAATTGGCTTTTAATGAACTTCACTGCCTTAGCAAGGCTCCGGGGCGAGTTCTGGGAGTGAGTGGGGGAAGGGCGCGGAGTCTCTCAGGACTTGGGGAGGGCATCTAGGCGGAAGCCAGGAAAAGGCAGGAGGGGATGGTGGTTCTAAAGGCAGGCCTTGGACCCCGAAATACACCCCAAGCGGAAGGACGCATGGCCCCAGAATACACTCCAAGTCCCAGGTCTCTGTGTCTGGTTAAAAACGGAGAGAGAATCACAGGATTTACAGTTGGTCCTTGACCTTGAAAATTTCCCTCTCCAGCTCTCACTGCCCAGATAAGGAAACTGAGGCCCAGAAAGGGGGAAATTCTAGGTCCGAGTCACTGTCCCAGTGCCTTGCATTACAGACTCTGGCAGAACCCTCAAAGCCACCCCTCTAGTCTACCTGTTCGATGGATGAGGAGAGACAGGTTCACAGAGACCAAGTAACTTGCCCAAAGTCACACACCAGGATAAAGCAAGCCAATGGAGGAGCCCACACGGCAGCAAAATGCAGAAGGTAAGAGCCCACCTCACGAGTGCGAAGATTTCCGTGTGCGTCTCACCACAACCTGCTTAATGATCTTGTGATTTGATTCTTATGACCATTTTACAGATGCAGAAACTGAGAGGTTAGAAGCAATTTGCTTCGTGCAGAGCTATGTTAAAGTGTTTAAACAAGGAGGCCATTAGACCGGGATGGCTCTAATGCCTTGGTGGCCCATGCAAGCAAACCAAAACCTAAGTAGTCAGTGCACTTGAATCTGAGAAAGGAAAGCTTAAGAACACCCAATCACAAACAGCCAACTAGCTTGCCCAAATAAGGCAAGTGCTTAAGCTATGGTCAATCAAATAATTTCCTCGCCTTGCTCCTGCATATTCTTAAAAAAAAAAAAAAAAGAAAAAAAGCAAACCCTCCCCTGGCTCCCATGGGTGGGTCCTCCCAACCCTCTTTGGTTTGACACTACCCAATTCAAACATGTGCATGCACAAATAAACTTGAAAAAAAATTTTAGCGTGCCTCAGTTTACCTTTCAGCAGCTCTGGTGGCAGAAGTGGAATCCGAAGCAGACCCTCATGGTTGGTCCCTGGGAGCAACAAGCAACTAGGCATAGGTACCTGCCCCCCCCCCACCTTGTCCCTCCCCTCCTTGGCACTCTCTGCTTTCTTGCTGAAGGTCATGGGCAAGTCCCTTGCAGATAACTGAGCTTCATGGCTTTCGTGTTATAAGCTCTCCAATTTTAGTTAAGCATTTATTTATTTTTTTAAGTTTACTTCTTTATTTCAAAGAGAGAGAGAGTGTGTGTGTATGTATGTGTACACGCAGGGGAGGGGCAGAGAGAGAGGGAGAGAGAGAGAATCCGCACTGTCAGTGCAGAGCCCAATGTGAGGTTCAAACTCATGAACTATATCATGATCTGGGTCAAAGTGGGACGCTTCACCCGACTGAGTCACCCAGGCGCCCAAAGCATTTATTTACTTTACCAGACTGGGTCCAACTTAAACTGGATTGAGCCCAGGGTGAGGCCTCACATAAGTAAAATTTCATTTTAAGGAAAGGAGGGGAGAAAATGGGTTCCTTCAAGTCCAAAAAGTCCTCGACTTCTCCAATTAGGACTCTGCCTAACTGTATGTGTGAAAACCGTGGGCTCAGAACCCATGTTTGTCTGAACAAGTGGGTTAACCTTACCAGAGAGAATCTTGAATTACAATGGCCGCAGTGGAGAGCTTTTAGCCTAGTTAAGCTTATCCATTTATGAGATGGCCCAGAGAAAAAAGAATCTCAAACTTCCCCAAAACAGTGGGATGCATTTTTGATTGGTGTGCAGAAGCTTCTAAGACTAAATTAACCCAAACTGTCTCTTTTAAAGAGTTAAGGTTGCCAGGAATATTTACTATTTGTCCCAACTCAAACCTGACGATATTCGAAAGGATTTTTTTAAAAGAGGAGCTATGTAGTCAGAAGTTTGTTAAATTGGGGGCTCCTGGGTGGCTCAGTCGGTTAAGTGTCTGGCTTCAGCTCAGGTCATGATCTCATGGTTCGTGAGTTCGAGCCCTACGTCAGGCTCTGTGCAGACAGCTCAAAGCCTGAAGTCTGCTTTGGATTCTGTGTCTCCCTCTCTCTGCCCCTCCCCCATTTGCACTCTGTCTCTCTCTCTCTCTCTCTCAAAAATAAATAAACTTAAAAAAAAGAAAAAGAAGTTGACTAAATTGGAGACCTATAGTCAGAACCTGACAGGAACATTTATTGGCCTCAAAGCTAAAGCAGAACTATGTATCCGGAGGGAAGGACATTCTAAAGCCTTCGTAGAACAATTTATTAAGACATTCCAGAGAGAGCTCTAAATCTAGAATGTAGGAATCTTTTGATTCCATCTTAGTTGGAAATCCCCCTGAGAGAAAGAAGCAAATTGAACCTCGTGTGGCTGCCTGGGTGGCTCCAGCCCCTTGATACCATACTGCAACCCATTTGCCTTACAGATTGAGTCTTTACAAGAACAGAAATGCAGCTTTCGAAGCAGTTCAAAGCCCACTTATCCTTTTTACCATTCCCACCGGAGTAGGGCACAGATGACCCGTTACCAAGCCCAGGGAGCACCCCAAACACGTCTGCCCACTGCATCTTGCCATCAGAGCTGCCCGTGAAAACACAACCCAGCCAAGCACCGGATGGAACAACACTTTACTACACAGAGAAGAGACAGAGCGAGATCAGCTTCAGAGTGGACCTCAATCCCCCATGGCTAGCGCGTCTCTCCCGGTGGCCGACACAGGGCAACTGACCTATGAGCACCCCTCTCATGCTGGAATGGAAAAACCTTGCCCCTCCCTGGAGAGGACAGATACAACACCGGGTTGGCCAGGTGCCATATGACGTACGCACTTTAAGCAGAGACCAAAGAATACTCAGAAAGTTAAACAAAGAGGGATGAGCCCACAGAAGGTGATAGATAAGCCCAACACGGGCCACGTGGGCTTTTTACCTCTTGGTAAGAAGAGTTCCAGGTGTAAGGCCCTCTCTTAGCTGATGGAGTGGGGGAGTCAGAGACTGTGACTCCTAACAATTTCCAAATAAGGTAGAAATAAGAAATAATAAGGTATTTTATTTTTTTTAACATTTATTTATTTTTTGACAGACAGAGAGACAGTGCATGAGCAGGGGGAGGGCAAAGAGAGAGGGAGACCCAGAATCCGAAGCAGGCTCCAGGCTCTGAGCCATCAGCACAGAGCCTGACGCGGGGCTCGAACCCACAGACCGTGAGATCATGACCTGAGCCGAAGTCGGACGCTCAACCGACTGAGCCACCCAGGTGCCCCTACCTTTGGTTTCTTGATACAAACCGACTCAAGATATTTCTGTCAATAAACATGCTTTGTGCCATGCTGAAAATTTTACTGTGAGGATGAATACGCTCCTAGAAATAATGAAAAGTGTGCCAGTCTATAGAACGCTGCATCAGAGTCCACAACTGCTCACTCCTGAGTTTCACCAGAAATCAAGGTTTCAAAGGGTTAGACATTTCTAATCGATACACGTAATCGAAACTACTAGAAATAATGAGAGAGACAACTCTGCATGCGAGGGAAGAGGATGTATTTTTGGTAAGAATAGGCATAAAATATGGAAATGCACTTTTGGTAAGGGAAAATAGAGTTATTTTGCCCTACAGGAGAACAGCTGGTTGTTACAGAGTGAGAAGGCAGAGAATAAAGGAGAAACACTAAATGGATCCAGAAAGTAGGGAGACAGAGAGAGAGAGAGAGAGAGAGAGAGAAGAGAAATCTCATTGAATAGATTTACTATACGGGTTTTTTAAATAAGCTTTAACATCAATCGTATGCCTACGCAAAATTAAAATGTAATTGTCTTTCATTTGTTAAAAGATCAGAGTATTCTCGGACTGTTGGCCTACTCTTGGGAAGAGATCATGGGAGTGTTCCTTCACCTTTGGAAAATGTGCCTGGAAAACACAGATTTTGTGTCTTACCAAAGTGATTTCTTATGTTTCATGGTCTGTTTATCGGGTCTTGATTACCTGGGAGAATGGAGTCTTTTCTATTAAAAGGGCTAAAGTTTTTTTGCTTTTCTTTTGGTTGGTTGGTATTATGAAACCTGTTTGCCTTAGAAGGCTCTATCACGTTGGTTGACTAGATCACCACGATCGTATTTAGTCGATTGTTCAAATCTTTTGATATTTTTTATAGACTTCCCATAATCAAAATTCTAAATGAAGGCTTTTTGACCTTAACCTAACTTGGAATTTTCCAGAGGACTCTGGAACATCTTAAGAAGTTAGTTCTGGGGGCGCCTGGGTGGCTCAGTCGGTTGGGCGGCCGACTTCGGCTCAGGTCATGATCTCACGGTCTGTGAGTTCGAGCCCCGCGTCGGGCTCTGTGCTGACAGCTTGGAGCCTGGAGCCTCCTTCGGATTCTGTGTCTCCCTCTCTCTCTGCCCCTTCCCCACTCATGCTCTGTCTCTCTCTGTCTCAGAAATAAATAAACATTAAAAAAATTAAAAAAAAAAAAAAGAAGTTAGTTCTGTCTCCTTATAAAAAGTCATGGGGGCACCTGGGTGACTCAGATGGTTGAGCACCGGCTTCTTGATTTTGGCTCGGGTCATGGTGCCAGGGTTGGGGGAATCTGCTTTCTATCCCTCTTTCTTTCTCTCCCTCTGCCCGTCTCCCCAGCTCCCACACTCATTCTCTCTCTAAAATTAAAAAAAAGTGGGGGGGGGGCGCCTGGGTGGCTCTGGTGGTTAAGCTTCTGACCAGGGCTCAGGACATGATCTCGCAGTTCATAGGTTCAAGCCTCGCGTCTGGCTCTGCACTGACAGCTCAGAACCTGGAGCCTGCTTCGGATTCTGTGTGTCCCTCTCTCTCTCTGCCCCTCCCCTCCTCACACTCTGTGTGTGTGTGTGTCTCTCTCTCTCTCAAAAATAAATAAACGTTTAAAAATTTAAAAAGAAAAAAATAGAGAGGGCAGTAAAACTAATTAAGCTTATTTGATACATTAAATTACTTGGAAAGAATCGTCAAATAAGAAGTGATGCTAAGCCTTCTTCAGGTTAGGGACGCCTGACTGGCTCAGTGAGTTGAGCGTCAGACTTCGGCTCAGGCCGTGATCTCTCAGGTCGTGGGTTAAGCCCCACATTGGACTCCAGGCTGTCAGCCTGTTGGTGCAGAGCCTGCACAGAATCCTCTGTCCCCCTCTCATTCTGCCTCTCCTCTGCTTACGCTCTTTCTCTCTCTAAAAAAAAGAAAGTAAACATTTAAAAAAATAATACAAACAAAACAAAACAAAAAAGCCTTCTTCAGGTTATATTTGTCTGGGTATGTGTTATTGATGTGAGTGTTCCAGAAATTCTATGAAATTCCCAGAGATCTCCTGTGTCCTGGGATCATGCCATCGATGGTAATTCTAGTTATTACCTTAAAGTGTCTGTCACAGAAATAACGAAAATCCCTTGCTAACTGCATTATAATGAACTCTCATCGGATCTTCCACCATGGCTACTTTTAAGTCTTTTGAAATCTATAGACCGTTATTGTTTTTCTCCAATGCTTTTTTGCAAAAGGGCTTCCTCTCGAAGACATTCAGGGAAAGAATTCTGAAAGCTACAGATTTCTGATAACTTTAAGATGCTATCACGAAACTACGTGAGAACTCGAATGGGGAAACTGATGGGCTCATAAAACTGTGAACCAAAGATCAAGGATTAATTCTGTGGGACTGAATGGACTGATGAGGGTAATTATGAGTTTTGTTTCTACGTTTGAAACACTGCTCGTTCTTCAACGTGTTGTTTTCTGAATTTACAACCACTTTTTTCTTTTTTCCATTTTTAAAAGTTATTCACAACACAGAAATCTGGTATTCTTTTGTAAACAAAAATGGAAGATACATATATATATATTTTTTTTCTCTCTCTCTCCTTCTGCCTGATCCCTCTAGAATCCAGAAACTCTTATTGGCTATTCTTATTTTTTGTGACAATGTAGGTATTTGCATAAGTTCAATAAGAATCTGTTTTCATAGTAACAGTTGGGCAGGTCTGTGGCTTGGCTTCTTAGACCAACCAGGCTTTACAAAATCTAATAAACCAGGAATGACTTTCTGTATCCAATAAAGTCCCTTAGATACCACCAAACTTGAACTGACATATCATATTTAAGGATACATGTAAAATCACTATTCTTACCATTCTTATATAAATAATCAGGCCATACGACATGAGACAACTTATTTTGCTGACAAATTTGTCTTATGATCTTTGCTGGAAGTTGGGGTAATTGTAGAGGAAAAAAATTATGCTTCCATAAATTTAATTTCTATAAAATGACAGTTTCTGTACAAAGCGGTCACATACCCTCGTAGATATCAGACTCTAGTCCCATGCATAGTCTTTGGAATTTGCTTTCTACCTGTCAACTGGCCTGGACCCCAAGTTCTTCCAGTTTTCTCTGATGTCTGGCTACCGCTTTCCAAACTAACATTTCTAATTTTCTTCCTGACTTGGACTAAGAACAAAAACTGCCCTAATCCCAAAGCCCTGTCAACTAATGCTAGACAATTAGACACGAACTTTAGAGAAATCACCACAATGGCTCACGTGGGGATAAGTTTTATGTCTGTTGCTCAGAAAGTTCACCATAACAGCGACGACATCACCAGAGATGTCCAAACCACGAGATGCTTTGAGCCTTATGTCTAGGAAGCTAACATCTAGAATCTTCTTGACTGGTTTCCCGCTGGGCTCAGAAACTGGTTTATAGTCTGCTCTAACCATTAACCTTTGTTTTTCTTTTGTTTAGGTAGAAATGCCTTTTATTGAACACCTGATTGCTGGCACCATAGAGGCCTCGGTTTGGGAACCCTCCTGAAATAAACCACAACCGTTGAACTGAACTGATCCCTTCTCAGGACCAAGGGATGCATTCAATGGGACAGCGCAATCTACCAACTCAAATTCTAGCCTGTGAAACTTCTCGGAGGAATTTCAAAGGCAGGGAATAAAAGGTAGCAAAACACGCCACACTAAAATATGCCTCTTTGGCATAGCAATTATTTAAGCTGATAAAGTCATTTAGGTAATGGAATTGCTTTGGATTGCGTGTTGACTGAGCAAGGAGGAGTCTATGCTATAGCAATTACCTCCTGCTGTGCCTGGATCAACATCTCTGGCCTAGTAGAAACTCACATACGAGAAATGAACAAACAAGCCACTTGGCTGAAACAGGTTGGTGCCTCTTCAGCTACATTCTTTGATTTAGGTGATACCAACTGGTTGGGTTCGCGGGTGCCCTGGTGAAGGAGCATACTTCGATCTCCTGGTATTACCATCCTCCTGATAGTTATCACTGTAATCCCCCTGGTGCACTGTGTTCTCTCAGGGGTCTTAAATATACGTCCGCGGTCAGCAGAAGTACATCAGATGGTCTCTCTATGCTTGGAGAAACAGAAACAAGATGAACATTGAGATGGAGAGCAAACACTGATGCTTCCACAGCCTGACGTCATAATGTGTGAGTTTCACGATAAGATCGGAACTTAACCCTGAGGGTGACCGAGAGTGGCAGTAATACCAAACTGTCAGTTTGTAGGAAAGGATGACCAAGAGGGGAGAGTTGTGAAAGAGATTAAACGAGAGGGCTGCTGAACGGAGGGGCTCTAACGCCACAGTGTTTTAGGCAGCCAAACCCAGACCTAAGCCAGAGTCCAGGAAATTTAAGAACAACCAATCACAAACAGCCAACGAGGCTTTCCCCAGTGCCATGGCCAATCAAATCTTTCCTTGCTCTACTTCTGTACCTTCTTTACGAAACCCCTCCCCCAGTTCCTGTCTGTGGAGCCCTCCTAACCATTTCCTGTTAGGCGCTGCCCCGTCTGAATTGAAGTGTGCTCAGATAAACCCTTGACATTTTTAACATGCCTCAGTTTACCTTTTATCAGCTGTGAGTGCCAAGAGATAGTATTCTGTTTAAAAAACTGTGGAGGGGCGCCTGGGTGGCTCAGTTGGTTGACCAATTGACTTCAGGTCATGATCTCATGATCCGTGGGTTCGAGCCCCACATCAGGCTCACTGCTGCCAGCACAGAGCCTGCTTCGGATCCTCTGGCCCCGTCTCTCTCTGCTCCTCCCCTGCTCATGCGCGCTCTCTCTCAAGAATAAATAAACACTTAAAAAAAATAAATGATAAGTAAAACCTGTGGAGATGAAACACAGAGAGCATTGCATGGCCTCTCAGGCCTGCTAGGGCATTATGCAACGCCTGCCCAGAGCATCCGACTCTCCAGGGGAGCAGAAGTCAGGGGTACAATTGATGAGGTCCCAGACATTTTACAAGCCTATAAATCTGATAAGATGCAATGACTTCCTCTTCTCTCTGGCGGAGGAGATAACCCCCCCAGGGGCTGTCTCGCTGCCCTGGATCTTTCTTAGTTTCAGTCTCACTGAGAGGTCATATCCCAGGGTTCCTTTTATTTCCACCCTCTCTCAAAATCCCTGTGTTTCTCTTTTGAATCAGCTTTGTCATTCTGGTTTCCTCATTAAGTACTTCAATAGAACCTTGATACACACTCACTGTCTATTTGTGGAAGAATGATATTTTTAACACAGAGCGAATGATGCCTTGACAATACAAGCCAGCTGCACCCAGCTTTGTCTGTAACCTCCAGTCTTGGCTGCCCCAGTTGAAGCCCAAGCGCTCTTTCCTGGCTCCTGGCCCCTCCCGGCCTCTGCCCCATGCTTTGTCCCTGGCAGCCCTGGCCTGGGCACCTGCTGCGGTGTGGGGTGAGCGGCTCAGAAGGCAGGGCTCTCTCCCGTCTTGATGTGGACTCCCTGTCTCATAGGCAGGGGTTAAATGTGACTTTTCTTATTGAGTTTGGGCAGAGACGCCAACAGCCAAGACCAGCTAGGCAGGGCATACTAGGGGACTAGGAAACCGGCTCTGTGACTCGCCCTTCCTCACCCCACCAGGGGGCAGGAGAAGGAAAAGGTTGCTGAGGCAGAGAAAGGGAACACCTTGGAAAGGTGGTTGGTGTGTTGCGTCCCCTCCTCCCACACCAAGGGGGCCTTAGTCCTCTGTCCAGTTGAGAGGCTTCTGGGAAGCCTATTATTGTCTGGGCGTGAGTCCCTGGGACCATGTGGGTCTGACCCACACCTGGAGGAGGTCAGGTGATTGCCATGGCTACAATGGCCAGAGGCAGCCAAGGTGAGGAGAGGGAACTGGACCCCCACCCAGTAATGGTCCCTGGAGGCAAGAGGTGAGTTTCTGCAGAGCACCCTTGGACCCTGTGGAAGAGAGCTGGGGGAATCCATCTTCAACATCCGTCTTCCTTCTGCCTGAAGAGGGAAGTCTCAACTGTTGGGAGATGACATCAAGGGGCATGATGAGCAAAGGAAGGGAGTGGGCATTGGCCTGGCCTCCAGAACCAGGTGGGAAGCAAGGTGAAGACGGAGTGGAGATGGGTGTTCGGTTCCCTCTCTTCACCTTGGCTGCCTCTGGCCATTGTGGCCACGGCCATCACCAGGACTCCACCTACACTCTGCCTTCCTGCTCCACCTTTATGCCTGAGACAAGCCAGCAGGAGGGAGATCCCAAAGCCAATGAGGATCTGGAACTCTGATACAGGCCAGAAAGGATTCCCTGAGCACTTGCTCACACCTAAAAGACGGCCATAGGGTCTGCACAAAATTCCACCCAAGGGCAGGGAGGCGCAATTCCACAGAGCAGGACCGAAAGGGTCAGAGGTGACAAAGAACCCCACTTCCTCTGACTCGTTAGTTACATTGACATTGAGCGTTTGTGTTTTAGCAGCATCTCAGCGTTCACACCCCGCCTGCTCTTCTCGGCCCCCTTGCTCCCTGCTCCCAGGCAGCTCCCCTGCACCCCTACTTACTGTGAATCCCAGAACCGGCACCCAGAGCTGGAAGGAGCTCAGAAGTAGGCCAGCAAGCTCAAGTCTTTGTGGGTTTTGTTGTTGTTTGTCAGATGAGGAACCTCGAGCCTAGGGAGGCAGACTGCACCTTTAGGTGACACAGCCGTACAGCCTCTCCCTCCTTTCAAGACAGACCGAGACAGAGAGACACACAGAGGGAGTGAGAAACGGCCCCCGTGAGCCTGCAAGTGAATCAACCTTGAAAAAGTGCGTGAAGCTACCAGGCAGTAAAGACTCCGATTTACTGAGACTCAATAAGCAAGGGGTCTTGCTGGCTCTCCTGCTGGCCCTGTGTAGCAGGCACCCTTACACACATCCCCCTGGGACAGATGAGGAGCCAAGGCTGAGTGTGGTCAGGAGAGGTGCTCACGATCGCTGGCTGGCAAGCAGGACCAAGTAGAAGCAGCTAGTGGGGGTCATGGCCGCAGGCTTGGTAACTCCAGGCACATCCCTCTGCCACTAAGCCTGGCCCCCGGGCGTCTCTCCTCCAGAGAAGGAGAAGGCATCCTCCTCTGCCATCTGCAAAGTCCCCCCACCCTCCTCCACAATGGCTGCCTGGGGTGGGGAAAGTCAGCAGCTGGGAGGCAAGGCTATGAGGCATCGCGAGACCAGACAGTTTCCATTTCTTTTGTAAAGCCAGCTCGTGACCCTGAGCTCCCATTTCCTGCAGCAACGTCGGCCTGAGCCCCGCCACCGAAAGGCCCCTGAGGTCGCCACCCCTGCTTTAGACTCAGCCCTCTGCCCCATCTCCCGCTGCAAACTTTCATTACATCAGAGTCCTGTCTTCCTATTCTTATAGATCTATTATTGCTTTTGAGTATTTAAAACCATTGTTATTCAACTGGCTTTGAAAATGATTGATGTGACGGATTATATGTGCGATTTGGTGTTTTTATTCTTAACATATTATCCTTTGACAGGCTTTAGCGCACCAGACTTTGTGCCAGGCGCTCAGGACAGGGCGGGGAACAAGAGTGGGGGACAAGGCCCCCCCTCTGCCTCCCTCAGAGAGGGGACAAAGGTCAGGCTTTTCAGCCCAGTCCCACTCAGTGTTAACACATTGTCCCTCAGTGTCTGTGAGCATCTTTGGACAGCAGAGGTATTTTTGATCTTTGGCTAAAAAAGCCAACATGTCGTGTGTCTACAGTGACGCACGTATATGTGTTAGGGATTTAATTTGATATCTCTTCAGAGAATCATGTGATTACTTTAGCCTCACTCCCTTCACATCTCTCCAATCACAGGATAAGACAAAAGGGTCCAGAAGCCATGGGGCTGTTGAGAGTTTCTCCTTTCAGGGTCTGGAGTTCCTGACGCCACCTTTCCCGGTGCATCTTGCCAAGAAAACGTCATGTCCCCACACGCGGGAGCTCCTTGCCCTGTACCTGCCTCCTGGTCCCCAAAGCTGATTGTGGGGCTTGGTCCTGCTTAGCGCTTGAGCACCCGCCGTGGGGAGGGGCTGAGCAGAAGTGACACCTGGCCTGTTGTGCGGTCACTCCCACATGGGCTCCTCCCCGGGTCTGAGCCTGACAGCCCCCTTGTATCCCTACCAGAAATTCCAGGTTGGTTGGTATTTATAGATTTTGAAAGATGGCTATCACCGAGCAAGCACTTTCTTTAATCGTCACTGCAGATGTCACACGTCTTTGATGGAGGAGGAAGGGGCTCTCAGGGTCGGAGGAGGGAGGAGGAGAGAGGCGGGGGCAATGGGGTCAGTGTGTGCCAGGCAGATGGGCTGGCCCCAGAGCTTCCTGCTCCCTCCCAGCCCGGGGAGGACCGAGTCTGTGGACTCTGAGAAGGAAGCCCCCTCCCATCTCCTTTCCCTCCCCGGGCCCTGACTTCACACTCACTGCCTGGAGGTCAGACGGCAGGTTCCAAGCCGGGGGGTCCCTTCTAGTTCTGCTCTCACGGCCACTGCCCCCTCTGATCGCCCCTTCCTCATTCAATGCAGGAGCAGTAGTCCTGAGTCCCAAACCTGCTTCTTCCTGCTCCCTTGACCGGTCCTGCCAAAGCAGCCCTCACCTCGAGCCAGGTTCCCAGAGATGAAGCGGAAGAAGAAGCTGATGATGTCTCCCAGGTGCTTCTTGCAGCCGTGGTGGCACTCCTGCAGCCTCAGAGTGGGCCCCCGGGTCTCACCGTGCCCTGCCGTCCCTGGGCCTGGCCCCATCCTGGGGGCCCCAGCTCCTGCCCTCGGCTCTGCCTGACCAGCCACAGTGCAAGCTACCCGCAGCCTGCTCTGTTCTTCCTGCCTGTCTCTCCCCAACCCGACACTTGGAGCCTTCCTTCTAGAATTCTCTCTCTCCCCCCACTCTAGTCTGCGTCTCCTCTTGGTCTCGACCTGACCCTCACTGTCTTGGCGTCTCTGGCCTAAACTTCCCTTCTCTGTCCTCTGTCTCTGCCTCCTGCTCCCTTAGGCTTTCCCAAGACCTCCTGCCCACTCAGCCTCAGCCCAGAGCCCCCAGGGGCTGGCCAGCACCTGCCGGCCCCACTGCCAGGGTGGGCTTCCTGGAACAGTCCTTAATCCTACCCCCAGGCCGACCCCTTCACCTTATGCCTGGCTCTGGCTCCCCAAGACCCTGGAGCTCACTCTTCTGGAGGCAGAAGGGCTCCTGCAGCTTCCTGGGCTGGGAAGGGGGTGAGAGTGGGGGTGGGCATTGCTCCTGAGCTCCCAGCACCAATGGAGGAGGTGCCGCTGGTGTGATATTCGGCTCAGGGTGTGATCTCACTGCAAAGGGGCCTCACCCATGTCCCAAGGCTTCTCTGCAGCCAGAAAGGGAGCAGCCTGCTCCCACCCAAGCCTCTGCCTGGTGGGGGTGGCGGGGAGGGACAGGTGCCCTGGGCAGAGCTGGGGGATGCATAGGGCCCTGGCCTTTGCCTATTTCTTGACCTCTGATCTCTGCTCACTGACACCAAACCACAGCCCTGTTGATGCCTCTATAGAGTAGAGAATGGGGAGATGAAAAGGGGTCCCTGTGATGAGGAAAGTAAAGGAGCAGAAACTGCTGACCATCCCCCACCCTCGTACTCATAGGCCACCTGGTATGCGCCAGGCAGTTTGCTCAGGTCCTTCCGGCCACCAGCGCATTCGGTCGTCAAAACAACCTTACGAGGTACGTGTGGCCAACAATGCTACGTCACCATTCTCCTTCGCTTTTTCACCTATAGAATTCAGATTCTGTTGGAGGTGGTGATGTGCCCAGCTTAAAAAACTGCTATTTCCCCTCCCTCCCGTGCAGTCGAGGTGGCTCAGGTGTGGCCAATGTACAGGCAAACAGCTTTCAGAGATTTCTATGAGAGTGTTGCTTTCCTGATGTAGGCGCTACCGTTTCCTCCTTCCACCCAATTTCTCCTTCCTCTTGCCTAGAATAAAGTCACGATAGCTGAAGCCAAAGCACCTACCTTGTGGCTGTGAGGGAGAGGGCAAACCAACACAAAAAAACCCACGAGACACAAAGAGCCCCAAAGACCTTGATTCCTGACGTCCCCCAGCTGCTAAACTAGTGCCAGCCGCTGCTTCGCCCGGATTTCTCGTATCTCTGTCTAAATTAAGCCGCTGTTCTTTGGGGTTCGTGTTATATGCAAGCACAGCCAAGTCAAACTATTCCCTCCCAAGTGAAAGACGAACTTGCACCTTGCACTCCCAGCTGGTAAAAGGAAGTGCAGCGTTGGATGGGCCACGGGTCAGCGTGGCGCTCTAGACCGCGCCCTTTGCGGACAGCAAGCAACGGCTGTGCAGCAGGTCGGGCTGTGTACCAGGAGCCTGCAGGTGACCCTGCACGTCCGCTGGCGTACACTGTGTTTAAGGCATGGTAGCACGCCCTGCGGGGCCAAGGGCAGGCCCCCGTAGGAGCCCTGCATGCTGTCCCCAGGGTTTGGAGCAAAGCCATGCTTTCTTTGGCAAAGATCTTCTCTTCTGACATGCAGCTGGTGGCTCGCTACTGGGCTCTCATGGACATGGAAGGCCTGAGGGACACCAGGTGGCCGTGGACCTCAGCTGCCCATCGGGCTCTGAGGACCGACCTCTCCCCCAGCTCGGAAGGCCCGCGTGCGTGTATGCAGTGCTCCTTCGTCACGTGCAGGTGCTATGTCTGAGCACAAGGTCGGAGCATCTGGAAGCCTCAGGTGAGTGTGTAGGAAGTGACTCAGGCCCCCATGGGACCTGCCGCTCTGCCAGCTTCCCCTCGATCCACACCAGTGGCCCCGCAGGGAGTCCCAAAGACCATCTGAAGAGGAAGAGCGTTCATGTGTAATTTCTAGATGCTGGCAGCATCTCGAGGTCGGCCTGGTGGCCCACTCGGCAGGGAAGGATGATGGAGAAGGGGAATCTTTTCGGTGGGCGGATTGTTGGACACATCTGCTGGCCCACAGTGCCTGGGAGAAGACAGGGCCTGAGCATCATCACTCGTGGACGGTTGCTAACCATTTGTTCAGGGGTCAGGGAGGAGAAGGGAAGGAGACGGCAGGAGAGGTGACTGTTGTCCAAAGGGCGCCTAGACCTGAGAAGGAGCTCAGTAGTCAGGTAGACAAGACGGCCTGCCAGCCTCTCTTCCTTGCTGCCTGGCACTGCTCACCCACAAAGTGCCGTGTGGACTAAGATTACTTATGGGTTCTATAGAAACTTCTCCTCACCAGGATGATGTAGCTACAGCTGTTAAGTTCCCAGCCTGCCAGCAAGGTGACAAGCCAGCCGCCGGTTGGCAGGTCAGTTACACTGTGTCCCCTTCATCCTGGCAGAGACAAACCACTTATCCTCTCTGGAGCTGACACTCATTCTGCACTTGGGCCTTCCCTCCTGCCCGCCCTGCTTCTGCCAACACCATCACCCAGCATGGTGTCCCGCGCGCGCCATCGTCACTGACCGAGGGACTCATCTGACAACAAGCGGTGTGGCCAAAGGCCAGCGCTTGCCTGACCCACCGGCCTCCTCCGGTTCCCCATGCCCAGGGGCAGCCGGCCTCGCCGAACAGCGGAAGAGCCCACTGCGGACCTGGTCCCGGCACCTGCCACGAGGTGACTGCAGATGCTGTCCTGTTAGATGCCGGACCTGCTGCTGATGGTGCCGCTTCTCTGGCAGAATAACGGGTCCGGAAGCCAAGGGGAGCGGTACCAGTGGGCCCTCACGCCAGCCCTCAACAACCCCCTCGCTGCATTTTTTGCTTCTCATCTCCATACTTTGGGCCCCAGATTAGACGTTTTAGACCCCAAATCAAGAATGCTTCCTTAAAGGGAGACGCCAAGTGGACCTCTTGCCCTGGAGGCTAAGGCTGCCTCCTATTTTGAGCTCCCCATGCCACTGAGACCAACGGTCGGAGTGGGTGTTGGGTGGGTTAAGGATCCTGATCACCCAGGGGAGAAGGTTCTACAGCGGCACGAGGTGGGGGAAGGGAGCACTAGGTCTCAAATCTAGTGAATTCTCCAGGGAATTTATTATTGCTGCCACGTACAGGGATAAAAGTTAGCGGGGTGTCACAGGCAGGAAGGCCAAGAGCTCAGGTCACCTCAGCAGTGAGAGTTTGGGTCACTCCACCCAGGACTCTTAGCTGAGGCCTCTGTGGTGGTTTACAGACAGTTACATGTTTGCTACGACAACTCCATGCAAAGGTAGTCTATTTCCCTTTCCCTCGAATCTGGGCTGAGCTGGGGACTTGTTTTGACCAATAACAGTCAGTGGAAATGCTCCCGGGAGCCTGGGCCTCAAGAGCCCTTCTGCCTTTTTTTTTTTTTGGAACAGCGCCTCTCGGAAGCCAGCCCCCTTGCATCCTGAGACTGCCGTGCGGTGAGGAAGCCTCCGCAGCCCTGGAGAGGGGCAAGGGCACTGAGGTGCCCCCTGGGAGCGGAACCTTGTTGGCCCGGCCCAACCACCAGTTAAACAAACGCAAGCGAATCACCGCAATCAGTGCCACGTGGAGTCAAAGAGCCATCCAGCGGAGGCCTGCCTTCATACCTCACCCACAGACGTGAGAGAAAACAAAATGGCGGGATTTGGGGGTGTTCCCCCAACTGAAACAGCCCTCTCTCTCAACGTGGGGTTTGGACTCAACACATTCTCTCCAGAGAAATCCTCTTCGCCAATCATCTCCCCCTCAGACTCCGACCACTCAACTTTCCATACCTTCGGTGAGGGCGAAGGCTTAAGAGCCACGTGGCCAGTTTCCAGATAAATCCTGGCATCTCACTTTGAAACATAATGTTGTGCGTCTCTTGGTGCTTCAAACACCTTAAAATTCTGTCAGCCTATATTTATATATCCTTATAGACTACTGACAAGTTAATTTACCCTTTTCTCCTCAGACCTTTCTACTACCGTTCTGTGTATCAGGGTGCCAGTGGCGGTGGCAGGTTTATGACTTTCTGTGGGCTTGACGGAAGCCCAGGAGAAGTGATGATCCACCCAGAGACGGATGGAGCGGCCGACGAGGAGTTGGGTCTCCACTTTGGGGTAGGGGGCAGGAGTGTGTCCGTAGGCGTGAGGAACGGTTGCACATGTCACACAGGCGCATGTACGGCGAGGGATGTGAGGGCATTTCCCGGAGCGACTGGCGGGGGGCCCTGGCCTCGTCACACCCAGGCCTCCTTCTCTGGTCTTCTAGAGTTTCTGTGAACTTCCCATCAGTCTGGACTAGAGGCCTCTCCGGACAAACCGGCTAGCCTGGACTCCATGGTCTGCTGCCAAGACCCCAGGTGACTCTGTGGGGGGTTTTATTGTTACAGTTTTACAGTTGAAGAATCCCAGTCCTACTGCGCTCATGGGCAGCCGCGTTTGAGAAGCGAGTCTATCCAGTTGGGAGCCTAGCCACGCTCCTGGAGAGCTGTCCAGGTGTCCCAACGGGAAGGACGCTTAGATGCTGGGGAGACGTGCAGAGCCGGGCAGAGTCCCAGAGTCCTCTGGTCACTGAGGATGAGCCCCCCAGTATCAGCGAGGGACACACTTTCCAGCCAAGGAGTGGGGGTCCTCCATTCTGCCTGCCCTGTGCTCCCCAACTCCTGGGCCCATCTCAGAGGCCCCCGCCGCAGACCAGCTGCCAACTCCACGCGGGGGCCTCCACGGCCCAGGTGGGACGGCCCAGCCCAGCAGCAGCTGGGCCAGCCCTTGCCCTCTTGAACTCTGGCCCCTGAGTGCCACCCCCTCCCTGACACGGTTGCCTAAGCCTCGGGCACGTCCACATATTTTACTGGGCGTTGGCTTCTCCCCCCAAGCTGTCCCAGAAATCTGTCTCTGACCTGCTTCATCTGAATGGAAAAACCCCTGCCAACAAGGGTGCAGTGTCTCGGCCTCATGGCCGCCTTCCACAGGCTCCCGCTCCTCAGGACACCGCGGCTGGGCCCTGCGGAGCTCAGGGACACTGAGCGACACTGAATGGCACCTGTTGTTCTCTGCACCCGGAGCCCGTGAAGGCTCCTGATGGGGCGGAAGCACACAGTTTAGCATTCCACGTGCGCACAAAACCCTCAGTGTGACCAACCCGGCGGTGCCATCCTGGAGGGACACACAGAGGGCACATTTGGACTAAGGAGATTGGGTCTGGGAGCTACGTCTCACGGAGACGAGGGGTGCGCTGGGGTCTCGGCTCCTCAGTCTGTGAGGGCGGCTGCTGCCTCCAGAGATCCCTTACGGTCCCCAAGATAAAAGACATGGAAGACACACATCGGGGGGGGCACCGTGCGGGGGGCACCGGAAGAAGCTCCAGGTGGGAGCCCTCGCTCAGCCCCTATTACCCTGTGACCTGCCGAGTCATGTGACCTCCGTGAGCTTCAGCTGACTTTCGTAACACCGAGGGATCTGCAGGCCTACCCCACACGACGACATAGGATCTTATCTCTCCACGCTTCACGTACCCCAGGCGTGCCTGGCATGGTGTCTGGTAAACACATCCATGCAGGGGAATGCAGCAGGCTGGGCCTGAGCCACGGATGGTGTCCCGGGCCCTGCCCCACTCCCCGCCTACACCCCGCCCCCCACTCTGCCTCCTGTTCCTGCCGCCCCGCTCGCCCCGCTTGGGCGACAAGTCTTTAGCAAACACATCCTGACAGCTCAGCACAGGCATTAACACGAAAGATCTTGGCCTCCAGGAACCCGCCCTGAGCTAAAGGTAGGACGTGTGGCTGTGGCCCTCTTGGCCCCCTCTCCTTGTGACCTTGAACACACAAAGGCCGCCTCCAAGTTTGCTTTTCTCCATGCCCACCCACACCTGGGGGTGCAAAAGGCCTCAGCCGGGAGGTGGCCCATCGCACTCCAGCCCCGTGCTTCATACCTACAGACTGCAAGTTGGAGATGGCGCCCGCAGGCGCGAAGCCTGGGGTGAGATACGGGTGCTGGATGGAGAGGATCAGGGAGGGACAGACAGAGACACTGGGGGCTGGTCTCGTGCTGTGCCAAGAAAAGCCTGGAGGGGGCGCCCGGCTGGCTCAGTTAGCAGAACATGTGACTCTCGAACTCGGGGAGGGGGAGTCCGGGTTGTAAGTTTCAGCCGCAAGTTGGGCGTGGAGACTACTTTAAAAACAAAAGAGAGAAAGCAAAGCCTGGGGTGCAAGGCTAGGAGGGCATTTGAACCTCAAGCAACACAGGCCTTGTCAGTGGGGGCAGACTGACCCCATGGGAGCACACAGCTGCCCGCACCGGGGCGCCGTAGGGCCCTGGCTCGCCTCTGCCCTTGGTTTCTATCCGGATAGAAAACCGAGTCGTTTTTGCCCTGCTGCAAAAGAGACAGCACTGTAACGCTGCGGGCTTCCCAGGTGGAGCTGTTTGCACGAACTTTTAGTGACTTCACGTTTCTGCCACATGCAAAATCTATTCCCCCGCTGTTGCCTGAGATGTTGGGGAGCACACGTGGACCCCACCTGTGTATTCATGTGCACTAGTGCTTCTCTGAAAGGCCTGAGCACGGAAGCGGGGTGGGGAAGGTTGGGAGCAGATGGCAGCAAGCGGCACAGATGGGCAGGGGCTCTGGGGGCAGCGGAAGGGAGGGGCTGGGCCCGTGCTGGGAGCACCCTGAGCGGAGTTAGCGGCAGCCCCTTCCCCCTCACACACTCCACGGAGGTGGCTGCCAGCCGTTTTGCCTGCTCCAGGCCCGGGCCATCCCCTCCCCTCTCCTCCCATTAAGCCTGGGAGCCTGGGGCCATGAGCTATGCCCATTCTCCTGTCAGAGGGACTGAGGCTCCCCAGGAATCCTGCGGAGAGTGTCTGAGACAACAAACAAGACAGGCCGCCAGGGCTCAAGTCTGCTCCTTCCGTTAAAGGCAAAGAGGCAGTCTCTCCTGCACGCCTTGTGCATGTGATCACACGCGTGCGTATGGGCGTGCGTGGGTGTGAGTGGTGTGTGAGCACCCCCATGCTCATGGTGGGGGGTGTGCACACGCTCCTGTGGGCTGGAGGACAGGTGTGTGGGGCGGTGTGCACAGGTGGGTGTGCAGTGTGCGGTGTGCGTGCCCGTCTGTGCGAGAGCGCGGAGGCTGCCTGGGGCCACCTCTGCATCTCCTGCTCTGTCACACTCAGCAAACATCAGACGTCACCACCGACAAGCGCGAGGCAGCCATTGCTGCGTTCCCTCAGGAACATCCGGGGTGCCGCCCAGGGAAGCCCCAGCCCCTGGGGTGCACTGGGCAGGAGGAAAGAGGGGCTAGGGCCGGGGCCTGCTCCTCGCTGGGCCCCTGCACACACTGCTGCCCGTCCTTCTTACAGAGGACTTAGGAAGGATGCGTGAGCAGCCCAAGGTTACCCGCTGAGGGTGGGCAGAGCGAGCTGGGCCTGTCAGACTCTGACGCCTGGCTCTATCCTCCCGGTGACCGTGGCGGAATACCCCAGCATGGTCCCAATCCTCTGTCCCCCCTCCAGGGGTCCTGCTCTGAGCTCAGTGCCTTGCTTGGATTAACGGGCGAGAGCACGAATGAATGAAAACATCATCTCCCAGTCTAGGCAGAGGTAGGGGTCCCAGGGTGGTCTCTGAGCCCTCAGATGGAGCAGAGCTCGGAACAGATGCCCCTCCCACCCCTGCCCTCCTCCCGGCCCGCCCCGCCCCTACCTGAGCCCTGTGGGGCCGCACTGGACAGGATCCACTTGACCAGGCAGCACCGCATCAGGGCCTGGCGGGTGAGCCGCGGCCTCTGCCACTTGACGCCCTCCTTCTTGCTGAGCGGTGTGCGCCCGGGGTCCCCCAGGAGGCTGCCATCTGACACCTTCATCACTTCCTGCAGCGGAGACAGGCAGAGCGGCCCTGAGCCCTTGCTCCCCGAGAGGACCTCCAGGCCGGCCCCAACCTCCTGGGCAAGGTCGACTTTAACTCCACCATGGTCTTGACCTCCAGGCGTGCATGCCCAGAGACCCCAACTCAGCTGGAGAGTTCCCAGGGCACCGTTACTGGTACTGGTCTCCCCTGCCCAGTCTTTCTGCAGCCCCCCTCTCTCCAGGAGCTCTCAGCCACTGCAAGCAAGAGGCAGCTTCGGGCACACACGGTGAAAAGCAGCCTAGGTGCTCCGGGATGACGGAATGGGCTCAGAATGACATCCAAGGGCACTCCAGGGCTCTGTGCACTGCGTGCCTCCCACGCACAGTCCCCTCCAGCCACATCGACCTGCTCCGGGAACACACCACTCTTTCCCATGTCTGCACAGCCCAGTGAGCCCCACTCCCACTTCCAGAGCCAGCTAGCAAGTCACCTCTCCCAGGCAGCACCCCCAGCTTCTAAAACCAAGGGATCAGGACCGTCCTTGCGTTCTGGTTCCACAAAAACAGGACCATGCCGTGACAACTTGCTGAAGGAACTCCTGGACGAGGGCGGGGCTAGGGGTTTCCCCACTCTGCACCCTGGCTTGGCGTACGGTGGGGCCCCCCAGAAGGAGGCAGGTGAGGGTCCACACTTGCTCATCGAGCCCCCCATCCCGGCCCAGGCCTGGTTGCCAGAGACCGCAGTCCAAACCCCTCCCTGGACTAAAGCCCAGAGACGGGAGTGGATCCGCACAAGGTCACACAGCAAAGCTAGGGTTCCTCGCTTGGCTGCAAAGCCCTCGAGCTTCTTCACCTTGCGGCAGGCAGAGGCTGCGTGGAGAGCCCGGCGGTCTCCCCATGAGGGGGCACATCGATGGAGCCCTCTCCTCCGAGCTCGAAGGAAGCAGCTCGAACAAGACTGGAGGAACTCTGCAGCGGGGAGCCGCCGGGGGGATGCTGGGAAGTGGGCTCCAGTCAGCGTGGCTCGGGAAAGGACAGCCTGGGGTCCCGGTGGAGGCTCTGGAGTGGCGAGATTGGTTTTCCTACAACAGTATTTGGAGCATCATCATCCTGGTTCCCAAACTGCGCACTGTCCTCGGCACCGATGCAAGCAGCAGGCCAGCCTCTCAGGGACCGGGCCTAGGGGAGGGTCGTGTGTGGCAAGGGATAGTGGCCACAGTGGCCCTTCCGGACATCTGCTGGGTCTAGTTTGCTGCCTCTGTGAGACGCCCTCCTGCCTGGGATGGCTGTGCCATGGGTGTGGCGTGGCGCACTGAACCCCCCAGGTTCACTCTGCCCATGACGCATGGCCTGAGTGCCCGGCATGGGAGGAAGCGCTCCCGTGTGGGCCCTAGTTCTGAGCGGGTGGCCAGGACAAGGGCCACTGGGGTGGCAAGTCGGTGCTATCCTTCCAGGGTCGTGGAATTTCACGTGCGTTACGTTTGGACAGTCCCGGAAAGACGTGGCCCCCCCAAATAAACACACGTGCCGTTGGGGAAGTTCTGCAGGCCCAGGGCTGCATCGGTCAGCTCCCAGGGGTAAGAAGCAGAGACTGACCCAGGCTGCTGATAACTGGAAAGGAATCAGCAGTGGGGGGGGGGGGGTCCCAGGCCAGCCACAGTCCCCCCCAGAAAGGACAGAGAGCCAGGCTCGGAAGACAAACCAGAGCCAAGAGCAAGCAAAGGGACAGCCAAACCTCAGCCATAGTCACCCCCCGGAAGAGGCCAGCCAGAGCACGCCTGCTGCTGCTGAATACACCGGCACCTGCTGCTGGCCCTGCCAGCCCAGGGGTACTGGGCCTGCGACCCCCCCCACCGGCCTCATGGTGCCGCTGCCCCTAGGACCTGGAGGCTGCTATGGGGGACCTTCTCAGCCAAGTCACTAGCTCAAGGTCAAGAGTGGTGGAATCTGATTGTCCCAGCCCAGGTCTTATGCCTAACCCCTGGCTGCAAGAGGCGCCAGGAAACCAAGCATCTGGACCTTAAGCCTCTCTGGTGTCCTTGGCAGGGGCTTTCATGAGCAAGAGGTAGAAGAAAGTCCCCACTCATTCCTTCCCTTCTCCCAGGCTTGCCCTGGCAGTGAGGGGGGTCAGTGGGGCCCAGAGCCGCAGCGAGGGTGAGCACACACCATCCTGGTGGGGCGTGACGGGGTGCCGAGCGGTCTCCGGGTGCCAGGGCTGCTGGGGGAGGCCCCCATATGCACGCGCTCACGTACGCACAGGTCCTGCCCAGCCTGTGTCAGAGGCATCTTCTCCATTATTAATGATCTTATTCACGAGAGAAATGGCCTCAATGAATAAAGTCTTTATTTCGGTCCTGGAGGGGGTAGGGGGAAGATTGGCAGCTGGTGCTTGGTTACTTTGCTGTAGACTCTGCAGCTGGGGCCGGTGGAGAACGTCGGAAGGAAAAACCGCAGGGAGCGTCAGAGCCTCTGTTGCGACCAGGAGCTGCCTGCTGGGACCCCCTCTGTCTCAGGACAGTGCTGGGGCTGGCTGGCAGGGGCCGTCCTCAGGGAGCCCCTGCTGGTCGTGGGGGTTCGGTCCTGCAGCCTAGGCCTAACTAACACGGGGGAGATGCGGCCGGGGGGCGGGGCCCAGGGTTCTGCCTCCAGGGAACGCTGGGAGGGCCCCGGGAGGGGCTGCGACCTCCCTTCATGCATTTCATTCTGGGCCTTAGTGTCATGAATTGAGGTTGGCAGCGCCACTCCCATTTTAAAGATGAAACTGGGGCATCTGGGTGGCTCAGTCGGTTCAGCGGCTGCCTTCGGTTCAGGTCATGATCTCGTGGTTCGTGAGTTCGAGCCTCCGCATCAGGCTCTGTGCTGTCAGCACGGAGCCTGCTCGGATCCTCTGTCTCCCTCTCTCTCTGCCTCCCCTGCTTGTGTGCCCTCTCTCTTTCTCCTCAAAAATAAACTTTTTTTTTTTTAAACAGGCCACCTGTCTGGGAGAGGGTCTGACCGGGCTGTCAGGAAAGTTAAAGGCCACTCTGGGATTCGGAAGCTCTCAGGCATGAAGGGAGGGAGCCCCGAGAGGAGACACATTACACCCTTACCCCCAAGCAGAGGCGACAGAATTGAGGAGAGCTGAGTCAGTGAGGAAACCCCAACAAAAATTCAATCCCCTCCCATCCCTGCTAAGGACCCCCCCCCCATCCCACTGGCTTCCACTGCATTTCACATAAAACCCCAGTACCTTGATCCTGCCTCCAAAGCCCTACTCAGTTGAGCCCTGCCGGCCCCTGGACGGCCTGTCTCATCTGCCCACTGCCAGCCTCACCGCACTCTGCGCTCTTCACACATATAGGTCAAGTTCGCGCACCAGCTTTGCACCACTGGCCCCTCCACCTGCCCCTCCTATGCGGGACCTCTCCATATTCTCTCTCACAAACCACCCGTGATTCTCCAGTGATCTCAGTAAAGTTTCAATTGGAAAATACTGTCATACACACACAAAAGAGTATTATATATATATTATATTTATACCCAAAATATATATATGAAAAAAATATATATATATGAAAAGCTCAAGAAATATTCACAAATGACTGGGTGAAAGTCCCCTGATGCTCTTCCTAATTCAGGTGAGAATTTCTCTCTTCTCACTCCTGCTTGATCCTGGTGTCATTTCAACAGGGGACGGAGCCATCCCTCCGTCCTCCATGGGCCGCAAGGGATGGCCAGGGTTGGGCGACAGGGACTGATGAAGCCAGAAGACCTGTGCCCCGAGGTCGCATGCAGTCCCCAGTGGCACATCTGAGTGTTCTGGCCCACATCCCAGAAATGGCCCTCGGCTGGCCCTGGGGACCTCAACTAATCTGAAGCCCACAGGGTCCCTCGAGGGCAGAGGTCGCAGGTAGGCGGGGCCGTTCCCTGACATCCCCTCGCTGAGACTCACAGCTCCTGTCCAGCCAGATGGGTCAGGGGCAGGTCTTAGCTCACTTCCAAGCCCAAGTCTGTGAAAAGCAAGGGAGGGACAGAGAGGACATCAATCTGGCCATGTACCTGCTATGAACCGGGCACTGGGTTTGTGTAGACGCTGCTTTGATGCTCACATCAACCTATTGAGGTCCCTAAGACCCTCCTCCAAATCACCCCACTGAAGCCTAAGTCCCATAATAGGCTTTCTCGCACCCTCTTGCCAAGCTTGCCCGGTTCCCTGCAGTGTGTGCGCTCTCACTCAAGGTCAACGAGGAGTCAACCTAACTGTTCAACTTCAGGTGTGTCCTGGTGACTCTGGCTGGAGGTCATGGGTTCCAGGGGGTGGGGCTGTGCCCCAGGGCACCTGGGAGATGCTTCCATCTGGTTTGGGAGATGACTGAGACTCTGGGTGCCCAGACCGCCCCTCTACCTCTACTTCCTCTTTTACAGAGACGGGGTGTGGCTTCAGCTCAGAGTCTCAGCAGGCCATGGGGGTGGGTGGGGATGGGGAGTGGAATTTAATGCTGTTGGTCCGTTCTCATGGCATTGTTATGGTTACCTTCTACTTCATCAACAGCGACCTTCTTTCCATTTACAATGACGATTTAAAGATGCCCCGCAAGGGGCGCCTGGGTGGCTCAGTCAGTTGCGTGTCTGACTTCAGCTCAGGTCATGATCTTGCAGTTCATGGGTTCAAGCTCCGTGTCAGTCTCTGTCCTGACAGTTTCAAGCCTGGAGCCTGCTTTGGATTCTGTGTCTCCCTCTCTCACTGTACCTCTCCCACGCATGCTCTGTCTCTCTTTCAAAAATAAATAAGCATTAAAAAAATGTTTTTAAGATAATAAAGATTCCCCTCACAATGAGTTGATTAGAATCGAAAATGTGAGTTAATTTAAAGAAAAAATGAAAAGCAATAGCACAGATTGTGGCAGACAAGGCAAAGTTGGTGAAGGCAGGGTGTCAACCGCTGGGAAACTTGGGAGACCCAGGGGCCGGCTCAGTGAAGCCAGGCTGAGCCTCAGGTCTGAGCCGTCCCAGGAAGTGCCCGCTGGCTGCATGTGACTGTTGAGAACTTGAATTACGGCTAGTCCAAACTGAGGTGTGTCATCAGTGCAAATACACACTGGATTCAAAGCCTCACTTAGAAGAATGTAAAAGAAGGGGTGCCTGGGGGCTCAGTCAGTTAAGCATCCGACTCCTGATTTCGGCTCAGGTCACGATCTCACAGTTCACGAGTCTGAACCCTGCCTCAGGCTCTGCTCTGACAGCGCACAGCCTGGTTAGGATTCTCTCTCTCCCTCTCTCTCTGCCCCTTCCCTGCTGGCATGTGCGCGCACCCTCTCTCTCTCTCTGAAAAAATAAACATTTTTAAATAATAATTTTATATGAATTATATATTTAAAGGATAATATTTACATTGGGTTAAATAAAATATATTATTAAGAATAATTACACTTTAAAAAACAAACTTCCTTTAATGTGCCAACCTGAAACATTTACCGTGACGTCTGTGGCTCACAGTACATTTCTATTGGCTAGCACTGTTCTAGACGGTTCTCAGACCTGCCAGTTGGAAGCTTTGGGACAGCCTCCTCCTGCCAGGGCATACCCTGACCCTAACTCCTCTCTCCTTCTCAAGTCCCGGCTAGAGTTGGTCAGACTTGTTTCAGAAATGTGGCCCAGGGGAGTATGGAGGAAGGCTGGGGGACTACGAAGCAGGAGGCCAACTTGGGGTGGGGGGCTGCCCAAGCCCAAGGGAGGAAGAGGGGGTGCTGAGCCAGGCCCAGGCAGTGGAATGGGTGGTGGGGATATAAGTGGGTATTTAGGATCTGCTGTAGGTGTGGAGAGTGGTGGGGGAGGGGAGGTGACTCCTCAGTAACTATGACACCTGTCACCATGGAGATGAAGAAGCAGACCGACCCCTCAAGCCTTCCAGCTGCCCCAAATTGACGTCTGGACTCTCCACTAGGAACACCATCATCTGGGGCGCCTGGGTGGCTCAGTCGGTTTAGCATCAACTTCGGCTCAGGTCATGATCTTGTAGTTCACGAGTTCGAGCCCCACATCAGGCTCTGTGCTGACCGCTCAGAGCCTGGAACCTGCTTTGGATGCTGTGTCTCCCATTCTCTCTGTCCCTCCCCTGCTCGCGCTCTGTCTCTCCCTGTCTCTCTCTCTCCCTCTCAAAAATAAACATTTAAAAAATTAAAAAAAAAAAAAAAAGGAACACCATCTTCTGAGAGTTCTCACCACACCACAGAGAGGGTCCAGATCATTTTAAACAAACTACGAGGACCTGGGCTGCCACATGCCACCTGGTGACTCCCCACTCCCTGCGGGCAGCTGCCCGGCTCACTGCCCCATGCACAGTGGGCACAGCTTCATCCTGTGGGGGCCCAGCCCATCTGGTCAAGCCACTAGGGGCGCACTGAGGCGAGTCCTTAGAGCAGCTACTTCTGTCTCTGTGGTTCTCATCAGCTGGGCCCCAGAGAACCGCCAAAGGGAAGCCCAGAGGCGCAGTGGTGGTTACCTGTGGGCACGTGGCATCATGTTGGAGGGGGTGCATGACTGGAGGCCACGGAGGGTCCTGGCAAACCCGAGTTAAAACATCCAGGCTCCCTTCTTCACAGGTAACGTCATACAAGTAAACGCATAGGCAAAAGGCAGAGCTAACTTCTCCCAAATATTTACAGACATCTCTGGATGAGAAATAGCATGAATGGTTGCGTAAGAAGCACCAGGACCCACCGGATGCTGGCTCAGAAGACACACTTAGCTACGGAGGGGGCGTTTCAGGTAGGTTAATGTTATTTCAGTCCACCAAGTACAGTGGGAAGAGGGGACTTGAATCCCGGGTCCTCACCTCTTGGCTGGGCAGCCCTGGACAAAGTACTTGACCATGCTGAGCCTCAGTTTCCTCATCAGTAAAACAGGGTTAATAACGTGCCTTTATAGGACCGTGGGGAAGGTTAAATGAGGTGATATACACCAAGCCCCGGCAGGAGCACAATTATCGGTATTGTTCATCCTTCTGATGCTGAATAAGGTCTACTGCCCAGAGCCAGGGGCGGGGCCAAGCGATGGCCCAGCGATGTCCAGAGAGACCCAATTCGCTCCACTCAGCCGCTGCGTGTCAGAATCACCTGGAAGCTTCCTCCACGTCTGGCTGCCTGGGGGCCGCGTTATTTGATTCCCTGGGGCCTGGGCCACTCTATTTTTTTTTTTTTAAGTTTATTTATCTATTTTGAGAGAGACAGAGACAGCGCCAGAGGGGGAGGGGCAGAGACAGAGGGAGGGAGAGAAGATCCCAAGCAGGCTCTGTGCTCTCAGCACAGAGCTGGATGCGGGGCTCGAACCCACAAACGGTGAGCTCATGACCTGAGTTGAAACCAAGAGTCTGACGCTTAAGCTTAACCGACTGAGCCATCCTGGCGCCCCTGGGCTGCTCTATTTTTATAAAGCTCCTCAGTAGATTTGAAAGTGCGGCTAAGGTTTAGAGGGCTCATCCCACCAACTGGGAAGTTCGAGACCTCGAGACCTCGTCTGTTGGGAGGAAGGGCTCTCAGGTTCTCAATCTTCCTCCCCGCCTCCCTCCTAGGAAGGCTGCCTCGCGTGGCTGGCGTCTGGGCCAGCTGGAGATACTCAGCGCTGCTCAGATGTGGGGCTGCTTGCCCCCCGCCCCCAACCCTGTCCTGGGGACGGCAGCGCGGGCGGCTCACTGAGCAACCACTCCTCACTGCTTGCTCTATTTCCATCACTGGGGACAGATGGCAGGAAATGGCGGTGGGCGTCGTGTCGTGCAGGCCCCAGGGATTTGGGGTGGGGAGGCTTTGGGGAGCCTCGGTTCTCCACCCACCCCTGGGTACCTACAGATGCAGGCCAGGCAGCTTGCCTTGTGAGTGGGGAGCTGAGACCGTTCTGATCCCCTGCCACCACTTGCACACGCACGCACACGCCGGAGCAGGGGAGGGGAGGGCTGGGTCATCCCTGCCCTTCCTCTGACGGCTGCCACCTGGGCTAGGACACGAGCTCCCCACCTGGCTCTTGCTGTGTAGGCAACGAGGGTGCTCGTTAACCCAGGGGCGGACTTGACCTGCTCACTGACAGCATTCTCCCGCGGGCCCGCCCTTCCCAGCCTCTACTCGGTAATCAGAAAATAGTAACATTGACACTCCAACCATTTATGGAGCTCTTGCTACATGCCCGGGCTGTGCTAAACAGGCTGGCGTCGGCTCATTTATCTAGGAGGTGGATGATACTTCTCCCAGGAAAATGTGGAAATCATGGCACAGAGGCACTAACTCACTGGTCCAAGGACACACAGGAAGGGGCTGGGTATGAGCCTGTATCTTCCTGACGCAGAGCCAGGTTAACAGCTGACAAGGGGTAGCATGTTATCTCCCCAGGCCACCACCCTCTCCTGGCCGGGGCCCTTTGGACACCAAACAGTGGAGATGGAGCTCTGTTCTGTAACGAGCCCGCAGGCACATGTGCGTACCTGCGGGATGGGGCGTGAGATCTGCCTCCTGGCGCTTGTGCTGGTGTCCCCCACCTCTCCCCGCAGCCCCCACGGGTCAGTGCAAGATACTGACCTCAGGGGACGGCCCAGCACAGTGAGTGCATCCAAGGCCCCAGTGGGGAGACTGAACGTCAGAGAGGGGACAGACCCTGCCCAAGCTCACGGGGTCAACTGGGTGGAGCTGGGGATAGGATCTAGCTCTCAGGGGTCACTGCTCAGAGCGCTCATCTTGAAAGAGGATCTTAGGGGCGCCTGGGTGGCTCAGTTGGTTAAGCGGCCGACTTCAGCTCAGGTCATGATCTCACGGTCTGTGAGTTCGAGCCCCACATCGGGCTCTGTGCTGACGGCTCAGAGCCTGGAGCCTGCTTCAGATTCTGTATCTCCCTCTCTCTGTGCCCTTCCCCTGCTCATACTCTGTCTCTATGTCTCTCAAAAATAAATAAACATTAAAAAAATTAAAAAAAAAAAGAAAGGATCTTAAAACAGAGTCAGGGTGGGCTGGGCACAGGAGCATGGCACCAGCAGCAGGTGGACTCGGGTTTACCCCTTGCTTGCCCTGGAGGCGTGTGCTGGAGGGGGGGTAGAGCTGGAGATGAGGCCAGTGAAGGCCGGTGGCTGCTTTGCCTCATTGCGCATGGCACAGGCCCATGCCTATGGGGTAGGGGGTGCTGGGCAGAGACCTGAGGCAGGGGACCAGAGATGAGAGGCTGGGCCAACTGGGAGGCGGGACACGCCTCCTCCCGGCTGTCCTGCCAAAGCTCAGCTTAGCTCCCCGTCTCTGGCACCTGCAAACTCCTTTGGTTCTCTCCCTGTCACATGGCTGCTTTGTGGCATTCTGGGACGTGGGCTGATCACAGCGGACAGATGCACCTGTTCGAGGGAAACATCAGTCAGCTGGGGATGGGGAGCGGGGTGGGGGCACAGCACACAGTGACTTACTCCCCACTCTGCCCTCCTTCCCGTCCCGTTTCCTTCCTGCCCTTTGTCCGGAGGACCAGCTCGGGAGGACTTGCCAAGTTCTCTCTCCTCGTCTTCCTTTGCCTTGGAAACCAAGGTTGCCCTTCTCCCTCACAGAGGCCACATTCAGGGCGCCACAGCTGCTCCTGGGCGCCGCCAGAGACGCCGCGGAGTGGGGTAGGGAGCGCAGATGGGCCCCGAGCCAGCCTGAACCAGCCGCGCGCCTCCCACTCCCGTGGAAGATTTTGATAAGAAAAAGGATCCTGAAATTCAGATGATCGGGACCCTTTCCTTGGCAGTTCTGGATCGGCAGTCCAGAAAGGGACCCGGGGCCGGGTCAAGGTCACACGGCTAAACCAGGGGACGTGGCCAGGGGTGGGGTCTGGCTTGTGTGTGCTCGCTGAAGTTTTCAGAAGGCACAATGGGCCGCAAACCCATGGAGCCAGCCCCCAGCTGGGATGGGGCACCTCCCCAGCTTCCCGGTTACAGGCATGCCACTCTCCCTTCCTCGTCTTCTCCCAGGATGTCCCTGGCCCTCCCACCCAGCCCTGGGTGGGCACCGGGCTTTGGAGTAAGATGGAGCAGGGTTCAAATTCCAGCTACAACACGTTTGAGCTTGCCATCTAGGGCAGGCCTCAGTTTCCTCGCCCATAAAGCGGGCACAGTACCAAGAGCTACCTCGTGGGCTGCACAGGGGTCCAGGGAGATGACGCAGGTGCAGGGCCTGCTGGAGGGGCCAGGCAGGGAGAAGCCGCCACCTCAGCGATGCTGCCCCTCGGCCCTTCTCTCGGACTCCACCTGGGCGACAGTCAGAGCCACTTCCGTCCCTATCTCAATTCGGGGCTTTGATCTCTCTCTTTGAAAACGGGGGAGCCAATTTGGGCCCGCCTCCCATAAGCGGCCTGCAAGAAGGTTGGAAGCTGGGCAGGTAGCCGTTCCCAGCGTGTGTGCCGGGCCGCGAAGACATCGCTCCCTGAAGACCCAGGACGGCAGCTCGTGTCTGCCACAGGAGGCCCTGTGGTTCTGTTCGTTCCTTTCCCCTAAGAGCTTGCGGAGTTCAAGCTGCACAGGCTGCCCCCTCTTTGAGCCTCAGGTCTGCAGAAGGGGAAGGGGCAGCGTCTGCTCTCCTGGGGCGTCACAAGGATCCACAAAGGACGAGGTGGTGCGTGGAGAGGCTAAGGGACAGAACATCCACAGCGTGTTATTGACGGGCAGCCACTGACCATGGCTGACAAGCAGCTGAGGGCAAAGGAGTTGCACCGTCACCCAGACTGTGCCCTGAACCGCAGTCCCGCTGCCACTAGAGAGGAAGATTATTTTTCACAGTCTCCCTGCTGACCTTGGTGAGGGACTCAGTGGTGGCTTCCCTTAGGACCTCTGTCCCTGCCTGGACCAGCACCAGAAGGCGCGGGACCCTTCTCCAGTCTCTGGCCAGGACAGCCACAGGAAGGCCACCAGCAGGCATACGGTACAGTGAGATCCACCAGGGGCTAGGAGCCTGCTGGACTTCGGTCACAGGCAGTGGACGGGAGGGACCTCCGGCAGTTAGGGCCAGCAGAGGAAAGGAAGGACTGTCTCCTGTTCGGTGGATGGAGCAGGCCGTGTGCACCCATGTGCAGCCCGAGTCTCGAAACCCCTGCCTCTGGGTGCGTGCCGGTCATGCGTGCAGCACAAGTCAGCTGTGGGCACGGTCACAGGGCACGCTCGTGCATGCGTACTGAGACTGACGCCCGTGCCCACACAGAACCTGGGTTGGCTATGGCGTGTGTGTGCAGTAAGTGCCTAGCGTGTATGCTGGTGACGCGGCACTAAGTTTCTCTGCTTCTGGAGGCTGCTGGGGGGACCCGAGATGACAGGAGAGAAAGCATCTTTCAACGTGGCCTGTCACACGCTTGAAGGGTTTCATGTCATCCATCCCCTCTGCTGAGCCTCCTGGCGCCCCTGGGAGCTGGATCAGAGAGGGCAGGGGTGGCCCAGGCTCTGGGGAAGTGTGATCTGGAACTCTGGGCTGCTGGCCTCGTGGGTGAAAGAGAGGCAGGAATCCACCTCTGCCGGGGGGGAGGGGGGCGGCAGGGGGAGCGGGTGAAGGTCAGGGGAGATTGCAAGATGTCAATCCGATGTCTATCCTTCCTTGCTCACGAGACCCTGATTTTATTTGCGTCATTTTGCCTGTCCTCCTCTCTACTTCCTGCTGCCTACACGTGCTGGCTGGAGCTCCAGCAGCCGTGTTGGACTTTAAGGTAACCTCAAGAATGGAAGCCAGCGAGACAGATGGAGCCTGAGTCCCTGCCGACCGCGGGGCCTCCGTGCCAGCCCTCCATCGCCTCCCTCTGGACTTGAGCCTGAGAGAGAAATGTGACCAACCCTGTTCAAACCGCTGTGAGTCGGGGTGCTCCGGGATGAGCAGCCGGCTCCCACCCTGATGCTTCCTCCTCCTTCCCCAGCAAGACGGTCCCCAAACCTGTGAGGAGCTCGCAAGGCATCCGGACAGATTTTTCTGAGTGTGCACGGGATTCTGGGATTCGGCTTGTTTTCCTTCCCCTCGTTCTGCTTCACTTGTTCTTCAGCCTCCCAGCACCCTGCCACTAGCTCTTGAACCCTATCCCAGGCATTTCCCTTGCCTGCTCTCTTCCAACCTCCCAGCAGCCCCTGCGGAGTGGGAACTATTAGCACTATTAGCACGTGTCCTTGCGAGGGGGCTCATAGCCCTTTGGGAAGTGCCGTTCATTAATTACTGGAATAATTAAAAGATGCACCCGTTGCCCCGCCTTCAGGCCTAAGACACCCCTCTTCCAACACTCAGCCTTCCCCCACCTCGAAAGGTGGGGGGCCCAGGTTCAGGGGTCAGCGGCCCTGGCACTTGCCCCAGGGACCTAACTGACCCGACGTGCCTGACCCCAAGCTCCTCCGTTGTCCAACCTCTATGCCACAAACACCTAAAGCCCCTCCAGTCCACGGGGGGCCCCAGAAGTCTAGCCTCCCAGACAGGACACCTCAACACTTACTTTTTTCCAAAGTGACCCTACAGGGGACAACAGGGCTCGAGGTCAAAGGAGGAAGCAGAGCAAGGCTCCCCGGCCCAGGGCCACCCTCAGAAGCCCTCGCTCCCCACCCCTGGGCGAGCCCCCAGCCCCTGCGGCGCCTACCTTGGCCCGCTGCATCCCGGGCGCTGAAGGAAACTGTTGCCGGCCTCCCCTCTTCGCAGCTGAGAACAGGACTGCCGGGCGGGCTGGCAGCTGCCTCATGTTTGCTTGGACCCAGACGTAATTGCTACGGGCGGCTCCCCGCCCGCCCCCTGCCCACCCTTCCCTCCCCGCCCCGCTTCTCCCCGCTCCACCCCTTCTGCTCTGCCTCCTGCCTCTCTCATCCCTCTCCCTCCCTCCCTCTCACTCCCTTTCCCTGCCTCCCCCCTCTCTCCCTCTCTCCCTCCCCACCCCTCTCTGATAGATTCTCAGTCCGCCTCCCAGGCTCTCCGTCCCGCTCTGGGTATAAACGGTTCCTAATCCTTTCCTCCGAGCCTGCTGAAGCCCCTTTGCCTGGCTCTTGGCTCTCCCCGCCTGCTCCTGCTGCGGGGCTGGCGTCTCTCTCTGCCTCCCCCGCTGTCTATCTCTTTCTCTAACGCACACGCCCTCTGCTCCCCTACCTTGGTCACAGGAGGGTGGAGTGGTGGGTGCAGAGAGCCTCCGCGGGGGTGGGGGGGTGGGGGGAGGAGAGCTCCAGCACCAACAGGGTGTGGGGCAGGGAGCCAGGAGAGCCTCCCCCTGAGGCATATCCAGAACAGGTCAACCCCTCCCCTCCCTGCTGCCCCCACGCACATGGGCTGCAAAGAGGGATCTGGCCCCACCGAGGCCTGGGGTCTTCCTGGTGCCCCGCCAGCTGCCCTGCAGACATCCTTCGGCCACCCCTGGTGCTGGCCATCCTTTCCAGAGACATCATTCTGGGTCTCCAGACCGGAGATGGCCTCACTGATGGGGGCTTTTCACTGGAAAGGGTGACCCCACATGTGGGTCACATACAGGGGTCCTTTCACCTCTTTCATGTGTCCCCTCACCCTCAACTGCCTCCCTGCTGCCCTCCATGGGGCCTTGCGGAGGGGAGCCCTCCTGAACTCCTTAATATTGCCAAGGCAGCCTGTCTCTCCAGGGCCTGACCTCTGTCCCCAGCTGGGTCCGAGGCTGGGACCACATTAGGGAGGCTGGGGGACCTTGCCAGATCTGCGGGGCGGTGGGGTGGGTGGAAGTAGAGGAAAGGGGCGAGGGTCCCTGAGTTTGGGAGGGGAATCCTTCCTGCCCCTCAGGAGGGCAGACTCCTGGCCACTTGCTCAGTCCCGGGAAACCACCCAGGAGCCAGGTGCCCAAAACCTCCGCCAAGTTTCCCTTTTATGCACCCCGAGGAACCAGCCTGTGCCAGTGGTTCCCATGGAAACACAGCCCGAGACACCCCCCTCCTTTGCAGCATGCATGGGAGCCCTTGCCCTCCCTTCTCTTTTTTTCTTTTTCTTTTTCTTTCTTTTCGTTTTCTTTTTTTTTTTTTTTTTTTTTTTTTTTGAGCCAGCCAATTAGCTCCAACTCTCAGATCCTCTGGGGAAGAAAATAGTCTGGAACTGTTGACCCACTGAGGCAAGACAGACTGCTTCCAGCACGGGAGACAGCCCAGGGGGCCCGTCCTGCTGGGACAGGCCGGCCCTCATGCCAGGAGCCCCAGGGAGAGGGTGAGAGCCCATCTGTCAGGGGCCAGGCTCTCTGGGGCCAAGTCTTTGCACGCTCCACCCGTATTCTGAGGAAGCTCCCACAAGCAGGGACTCAATTGAGCATTCTGTCTTCACAGCGGCCTTGGGAGGAAAGGGTCATTATCTCACTTTGCCGATGATGAAAGAGAGACCCAAAAAAGTGAAAGGATTTGCCCAGGGTCATAGGCTAGAAAGTGACAGAGCCGGTACCCAGAGCCCGTTCCTTTCATCCCAAAGTGACCAGGTGGATCCCGCCCCCACCTCTTAGGTGCCACACATCAGCTAGGAAACACCCGCCCCGTCGTCCAGGATAGGCCTGGCCTGACTCGTGGCATGGCGTGAGGAGGCTGGACCAAGGAAGCCCACTTGCCAGGCTGGCACCGCCCTCCGCAGAATCACCCACCTGCTGCCTGGGACGCCCACTGGACTTCCACTACTCACGATGCTTTCTTCCGAGGTAAGGAGCTTTGAGCTGCAGCAACCCCCCTCCCCCCGCCCCGTCAGGCCCCCATGCCATGGGCCTTGGGGACCTCCCACTGCAGCTGCGGGCAAGGATGTGCCCCTCACACAACACGCATTTGGACTATGTGCACCCCTTCCTCTCCCCTCCAGCCCCCCACACCTGAGGGCTATTCCAGAGCCCCAGGCGCTTCCAGCCTGGTCCCTCCCCTGGGCCCTTGGGGAACGCAGGAATGACACGGGGCAGGAGGGAATGGAGCTGGGGGCCTTCCCGAGCAGGGCTCCACCCTGGGCCTCAGCGGGGCCTCGGTGTGGGCTTGTGGGCATCGGCAAATTTTCCCCAAGAGGGAGTCTGGGAGTTTCCAAAGATTCTTTGGCAGCGTATCAGACCCAAAAAAGGTGAAGAAAGGCTGCAAGAGAGCCTCACCTTGTGGGCTAAACACTTCAGCCTGACGGATTTCAGCTGTGATTTTCCTCACACTTTGGGGGAACCCAAAGAGGGGGGAGTTTGGGAGGGGGGAAGGAAGGGATCATTTTAAGCCCGGAGGAAGGCTGCTTCCTTGTGTTACATTTGAGAGGAGGCAGTGGTGAACCCCTTCAGGTGGCCAGGGGCCCTGTTCTAGTCCCACCTTGGTCAGGGGCTCCCACCACCTCCACCCACGAGTCTTGGGGGTCTTCCGGACCTTCCTCAGTTGCCGCTCACAATTCTCTCCACTCCAGGCCCAAGTTCAAAGCCCTTATCCTCAGGCGCGCCAAACCTGGCTCCATGGAGCCCCCCGGTCTGTATCTTTTCTCCTGGGCCCTTTTTTGGGGGCCCTGGTTCTGCCGGGCCCTGGTCAAGGGGGTGGTGCAGAGAGAGAGAGAGAGAGAGAGAGAGAGAGAGAGAGAGACTGAGACCCTCAGTACAGTTTCAGGGTTTGGGCCCTCACCTCACCAAGAGCCTCTGCCTGTGAGGAAGGCCCGTCAGGGTTGAGATGAGTCTGACCACACACATGGAGTCCCCTCCCCACAGGAGCTCAAGAAATGAATGCTGCCCCCAAACAGCCTTCCCCTAGTCGCCACGGCACTCAGGGTGTCACCATGACGCTGAGCCAGCTATCGGAAAGCTACCGTCACCTCGTTTGTGTCTACCGATCCTTGAAATCTCTTCTGCTGCCCACCCTCCAGCGGCGCAGGCCCAGGAAGCTGCTCAGCGGGGAGATGTCACGGTCCTCCATGACTTCGCCTCACACAACAGTGTCTCGCTCTGGCAGAGCGCAGGCTGGCCCGCCGGGAACAGGAGTGGCCCAGCCCCGAACTCTGCTCTGGTGTGGGAGGTTTAAAGCTGTACCTCTCCTCCAGTAGACACCTCCACGCGGCCCCAGAGCCTGGCCACCCCCCTGACCGGGCCGTCTCACGTAGGCCCCAGGGGACTCCCTGCGACAGCTCACCTCCCATCGCTGTGGTCTGTTCACTCCTCAAGCAGCCTCCTGGGACCCGGCCTGAGAGCCCACACGGACCCCCTCGCACGATCCGTCGCCTGGGCCAGCAGCCCTCTCCTTGGCTCTGCCGGCAAAGCGGCCGGCCTGTCTCGTCTCTCTAGAGCGTGCAGGTAGAGGTGAGGCATCAGTCCCCCCGATTTCTCAAACTGGAGGGGACACCCGTGAAGCTCTCTCTGAAGCCCCGTTCCTTCTGGCTTCAAGTGAAGGGTGGGCATTCCACCCACTCCCCTCCCCGGACTTAGTTCACCTCAAAATCTCCCTGGTCTAACCTCAACAATGGACTCTTGGGTGTCCTCAGTGTGGTGAGGGTTCCGGTCACCGAAATTCTGCATCACTCATGGGCAGAGGTCAGGGCTGGGGGGGGGGTGGGGGGGCAGTCATCTCTCTGCACGCGCCCCACTTTCCTCTAGGGTGCAGCAGTGTTTGGTCAGCATTTGTAAGGTGGGGGAGTGTGAGTGCTCGCTGCTGCAGGAGCAGGTCATTCGGGAAGTACAAGGAAGGATTGGGGACCGGGAGGAGGAGGCTTCAATCCAGCACATGGTATGTGGACCAGACTGGCCACCGACCTCCTAGTTCACTCCCTGGAGGTTAGGCCTGGGCAGACAGAGCGCTAGGAGAGAGAAGTAGAGAGGGCCTGACCCTGGGAGGTTGGAAAAGAGGGACACTGTCCATGATCCCCCGGAGCTGGGCCTCAGGCTGACCCCGGAGAATTCAGATACTGCCCGAAATGCCACCATCAGGTGATGCCTTGGGTTAAGTTGTGTCCCTTCTACTCAGCTCATACGCAGTCTCTGTGCCTTAGTTTTCTCCGCCATCCATAGGTCAATAACAGCGCCTGCATCTGAGTTAATTCACGGGAAGTCCTTAGCATGCTTCCCGGTTCGTACTTGGAAACTCAGTACATGTTAACTCCCTTTGTCTGTCCCCTCAGGTAGCCTGGGCTGGCCCCTAGCCATGCGGCCCTTCCTCTGCACACTGGAGCCAGCTAAAACTGTCCTGGCCAGCCACCTGGGACCTCAGACGGCCTGGCCCATGTGGCGTTTCTTTGGCAGAATCTGGCACTCGTGCCCCACGGGGCCTGTGCTCTGGGATGGCCAGGCTGGAGCATCTGGCAGAACTCCCAGGGCCTCCCATCTGTCATCCCTGCTGCCACAGGGACAGCAAGGACACTTGGATCAAATCTCCTTGGAGACAGGGCCTCCCTCCCACACACCCTTGGGGAATGGGGACTGGCAGCATGCCCAGAAGGAAACCTCCAGGGCCACCAGATCAGGGGACCTGAATCCAAAGCCCGGCTAGGCTTCAACTTGTGAGACCTTGAATCTGCCACAGAGCTTTCCAGAGCTTCATTTGCTCAACCGTGAAACAAAGATGAAAATCCGCCCTCACCCCCCACCGCCTTCAGGAAGCATCGTGAAAACGGGAGAATGGGACCACAGAGGGGCTTTGTTTCACACTTAAGTTGGATTAGCATCTTAGGATCCCAGCATTTTAAAACTGGGAGAATATGTAATACATTTTTCTCTGTAGCTATTTTTGCCTCTCCGTCACCTGCTGAGTGCCACCCCCATCCCCGGTTACCAGAGCCTACAGTGACACTCTCCAAACTAAGCTCCTTTGAAGAGTCAGTGTTCAATTGGCTGGGCCAAGGTTTCCGGATTCTAAATTCAAATGCAGCCTTTCCCAAGTCACAGCGAGGAGAATCAGTTAATTTTGCAGGACTGCTACTTCTGATCATGGTGACCTAGGCAATTTGGTCTGAATTCTCAACTAAGGACAACTTAAAAGCTATTCAAAATATGTATTTTTTAAAAGTTTGATTGGAGGTATCAGAGAGCAAACAAGGGAGGGCCAAGATCTGGAAAAGAAGGAAACCCAGAGACACGTGGCTTTGGGGCTACTTCCTCCTTGGGAGGACCCTGACCCTAGATGATACCCCTCAAAAGTGCTGAGCAGAGCTGTTAGCTGTTACCTAAAGGGGTAAAAACTAGGTCCACCAAGAGGAGAGGGTACCTGGCAAATCTTTCATGCTTGGCATTGGGACCCCAGGGGAATTCACCCCCAGAAAACATAGGAACTGGGACTAGACCAGCACTCCAAAGGACTGCAAGTCTCCTCAGTCCTGAAAGTAGATTAAAACAATCCTGGTTTGCCATCCACCAGATGTAAACATAATCCTCATGGAGGTAAACTAACTTCATTCTATGCCTCAGATTATTTCTACGGGTTTTCCGATAGAATATGCGGCATTCAGTTGAAAATCGCCATGTATGTGAGGAGACAGATGAAACTAACAAAAACCAAGGTAAACAACAGACACTAGAAATAGACTCAAAGAGGTTCCATATCAGGGAGTTATTAAAATAACTATGTGCAGCACGCCCACATATATGAAGGATAAGCTAGAGCGCTTTGATGGAGAACCAGAAATAATTTTTAATCATTTGCTCTTTCTATTTTTATCCCGTCAACCTCATTCTTAACACGCAGGGTATCACAGTTCCCCCGCACGGGCCAACAGACGAGAAACAAGTCAAAAAAGCTTCGGGGAAAGCCAACAAGAAGCAATTGCACTACACTCGAGGATGCCTGTGTGGAGGGTGCTTGCAATAATGGCAGTGCCTTGTGTATGGACCATCCTAATTTCTAGTGGCAAATCCATTGCTGCTTTGTAAGATGCAATTAAACATAGACACCCTCCGAAACGCAGCAGACTACAATCTTAAAGGGCTTTTCACCTTTGAACAGGGACCCATCTCCCTCCTCCCTTGTGCCTGCCAAGACCTGGCTTGGCCCCAGAATAGTCATGGTAAAAAAAAAAAAAAAGAAAGAAAAAAAATATATATATATTTCTGGATTCTAAATTCAAATGCAGCCTTTATATATATGTGTCTGTATATAGCAGCATCTGAGCATTTGTTTTGTGCCAGGCTCCTACCAAGGGCTTTCCACGCAATGCCACAGCCCTAGGAGGTGGTTGTGACTACTCTTTCCATTTTATAAGTGGAGAAACGGAGGTCTAGGGAACACACATAACGTGTTCGAGGTGTCCTAGCTACCTCGCGTTAAAGCCAGGTCTGCATGCTCCTAGAGCGGGTCCCACTCCCCTCCTGCCGATTGCTGGGGCGATCCTGGATGTCCATGGTCAGAGGAGGCCTTGGCTTCTCCTCTCCAAGAAAACTCATGAAACACCAACTGTGTGTAGGGCCGTAGCCTGGGAAAGCTGGTGTCGAAGATCCAAGGCCAAGGCTTAGGAAGTGAGAACGCTTTAATGGATCTGAGGTTTTGTCCCTCTCTTCCCTCTCCTCCTCCCTTTCCCTGTTTCTAGAACTCATATTCCTGCACGCACAGAGGGCACAGGGATGGACTAGGTCTCCCTAGGCCACGTGCATAGGATAAAAGGAGTAAGGGCCACATGGAGAACTGCTGTCGTGGCCCCCAGAGCTCTCCTGGAAAAGATGGGTGGGGACTGTCAAAGAGGCTACCTTCTGGGGTCCCAGGTCCCTTCCTCAGAAACCTTCCTCAGAGAGGAGCTGCAGGACAACAGCACTATTTCCAACCTGGGGTGCAGGCAAGGGGCTCAGCCTTCAAACAGACCTCTCTCACCCCACTGGGGAGCCAGAAATCCAGGCCAAGGCCTGTGGAGGGTCCAGGGCCCTGGGCAGTGGAGGGCTCAAAGACTGTGAGGCAGAGCCCTGGTGACCCCTGGGCTATTTGGTGGCTTTACCTGATTAGTGCGGTTGGGCAGGAGGGGATCCCTGGGTACCAGCAAGGTAGTGGGATAAGGTAGACAGGGGACAAATGGGAGAAAGGGCTTCCCTGGGGAGAGGATATAAGGGCTGGGGCAGAATGAACCTGGGACAGGTGGGCGGGTCAGATGAGGAAAAGAAGCAGGAGCTTGGAGAGGAGTGGGGGGAGGAGTGGACAGCAGGTGGGGTAGATAGTGACAGAATGGGGTTGGGCAGGGCCTCCGTCTCCCCCAAGGGGCTGAGGAAGGGGTTCCAATAGGCGGAGAATGGGCTCTTCCCGCTGCTAATATATTGCAGCGGGGAGGATAAGGGATGGACACCTGGAAGAACCTGTTGGCTCCTGTAGCTCAACAAAAGTTACACGTACATTCGAGAATGAAAAAAGGGGTTCATGAGCAGCAAGGGGATGGGAAAGAAATAGGCAAAATGGAGCCAGGTAACTGGAGTGGAGGAATAATCCAAGCCTGATGCCAGTCTGGGCTCGGAGCAAGAACAACCGGCGTCCTCCGGTCGAGTCCAAGTCAAGGGAGGAGGGAGGCGGGCAGCATCAGACATCGCCACGCAGCCAGCAAATATCCCTGTTATGGATTAAGAGCCAAATAGGTGAGGTGGGGACGGGGGCAGGGCTCAGGCTGGGTGGGCCAGATCCAACACTCAGACCCCATCAAGTCCCAGAACCTTCCTGCCCTCCTGGGCCCTAGAGACCCCAGATCCCAAACCCTTCCTTTCCCTTCTTCCCCCAACTCATGGCACTCACCCACTGGGGTCCTACAGCTTCAGGGAGGTGACCCGGGGGATATGGAAGAGCTGAGTCTCCTCAGAACTGGTGGAGCTGTGACGTCACAGAAAGAGTGAGTGAGCACCCAGGCGTAGACCCTTAGCCCTGGCACAGGGACCAGCCCGAAGAGTCCTGGTTTTCCCACTGCGGAAGCTCTCCACGGGTAGGGAGGGTGCCTAAAAGCGGAGCCTGGGTAGATGTGTTGCAACAAGAAGGATGTGGGCAGACATATGAAAGAACTTTTTGGCCCTGGAGTTCCTCAGAGTGTGTGACTCTTCGGGGCTAGGCATGAGCCTCCTCTGCCTGGGAGGCCTCAGGACAGGGTGTGGCAGGTGGGCAGAACCCAGCAACTAGAAGCACTCCCTCCTGGACCCCTGCTGTCCCCTCCTCGGTCCTGGGAGCCTCCTCACCTGAGGCGTTTCCAAATGGGACGAAAATATTTGGAGGTCTTGACAGCAAAGACGATGCTGGGGATGAGGAAGAAGGTGCACCATGCCAGGCAGAACCAGAAGGCATTCTAGAACAGAGGATGTGAGGTCAGCTTGCTATGGCTAGGCAGCAAAGTCTTCCCACCCTGCTCTGTACCTCTAGTCCTCCCATTGACTCAATGAGGGGCACGGGCTGAGGGGAAGGGCTGGTGGGCAGGCCTGGAGGCAAGGGTCCAGCTTCACCTCATGCCCTCCTCATGCTGCCCCTCCCACTGGGGCCTGCATGTCCATGAGCCCTGATGAGCTTGAGGCACTCACCCAGGGGTCAGCTACCATGTCACACAGGATCACACGGCCATTGTCCAGGGCTCGGGAGAGAGGCTGGCAGGTAGCAATGTGCTGAGTCACCTGTGGAGTTGACATGAGGCAGGTACACGCAGAGACGCTCAGACCCACAGGTGTCCACCCCATATTCAGAGAAAGAGGTTGACAGGAACGAGCTAGGTCCAGGGACACAGTAGGGGAGCCACTGCACAGTTGTACAGATACATGGATGCAGGGACATAAAGATGAGGACACATTGATATAGGCTCATTGCTCCACTCCTATCTTTTCCATCCTATCCACCAGCCTATATTAGGCCCCTACTGTGTGCCTGGCACTGTTCTTTAAGTTCGCACTCTCACTGGAGAGGCAACACTCGTGTACATGCGCACACACACACACATGCTGCATACACGTGCACATACACACACACTCAGGGTTGAGCAAGACCCTGCCTTCCTAGTGTGGGTGCCAGATAGCTTGCAGAGGCTGTGGTTGGCACAGGCTTGCAGGAGGAGGTGGACTTGGAGAGCTGGGCAAAGGGACCAGCATGAGGAAGGGGATGGGGGCAAGGTGTGGACAGCATGTTCTAGAGAGCCATGGCCAGCCCAGCTCACATTCAGGCTTCAGAGAAGGGCCGTGGCAGAGGCTGAGTGAGCAAGCCCAGCCAGGAAGCAGGGGTGCAGATTTGGGAGTTTGGGCTCAATGCTGAAGGCCTAGGGCACCCCAAGGGGCTCTCGGGGCGGAGGAGGGATGCAACAGTGTGAAGAGCCGGTGATGCTGGGAGCGTGCTTGAGGCCAGGAGAGCTTGACCCCCCACTCACCTCCTCTCTTACCCAGGCCACGTACTGAGAGAAGTAACCCATCTCTCGGGTCAGGAAACACTCGCTTTCCTGCAGGAGACAGAGGAGCCCAGGACTGGTAGGTGTTCCAGGAACCAGCAACCCCGCCCTCCCATGCTGGACAAGGCAGGCTGAGCTGGCTTTCCTGGAAGCCACGTTGAGGGGACAGGGTTGGAGAAGCCTGGGTGGAGGAGGAGCTCCGTGTGCCTGAGCGCCTCAGCCCATCTCTGACTACGAGGCAGCCCCCCAGCCCCTGCCCCATCTACCACTCACATTCCTCAAGATACTGGTGGCCCAGGTAGGCAGCTCTCCTTTCAGATAAGTGACCTTGTCCAAGACACCAGAGGTCTCTATCTGGAGGAGAGAAGAGAGGCTTAGCTTGATGCCCTGCTCATTCAGCGAGAGCTATGCATTTATTCACCCATTCACCCATTCAGTGTGTAAAACACACATACTTACCTTGGGTGGTGGGGTGTTAGGCCCTAAGGACACAGAGGCCAAAGATGGCGGTCTTTAAGGATCTCCTCATCCACCCCCATTTCTTCCCATCCCTTACCCTCAACCTCCAGTGGGACTGGGCAAAGCAAATGAAATCCCAAGCCAGCAAGGCCTGACTTCCTTTTTCCCTCTGTGGCCCACCTCCTCTATCCCACCCCTACCCCACCCCCCATCCCCAGCAGCCACCTGGAGATTCGGCGCTGAGGATGCCAGGGCCCTGACAGAGAGGTTGAGGTTGGCCTGTGGAGAAGAGAGCAGGGAATGGTTAAGGGGAGGGACGGGTAGAAAAGGAGGATTCCTGGCCCTTCCTTCCTCTTCTACCCCTCCCCGCCTCTCCTCTTCCCCAGGTTCCAGGCTCCCTGAGCCTCCAAGCTTACCACAAGACTCTGCTGGGGGAGGACCTTCTCCTGATAGAGGTGTTTGAGCCCTCGGGCCTCCTCCTGCAGCTGCTGCCCCAGCACAAAACTGCCCTGAGGGGAGACAGAGATGAGAATGGCACTCTGCCAGGGACAGGCCAGCCTTCGCCAACATATTCTTTACCCAACTGTTCAGCCAGACATAGTGAGAAGATGTGGAACGTGCTGGGCTCAGAGGCAGAAAATCAAGGCCACCTTAAGCTTCTGGGCCTGATCCAGGTTTGGGGGCACTAAGCCCAAGTTCTAGGTCCACCCCGAGCTGACGGGGTGCCCCTAAGTCAGCCACAGAGGTCGTCTGAGCTGCAGTGGCATCTGCTGAAACAGGAATACTCCTTGTCTACCCATCATGCAGAGTTGGCGTGGGGTCTATGTTTCGAAGAGAACTTTTTGAGCTCTCAAGACTTATAAATACAAAGTGCTATTTTTTTCCGGTAGAGTTTAAGCTCCTCGAGGAGCTATCATGCTATCTGGTCCATCGCATCGTCCTCACACCTGTCCCAGCGGGTTCCGTGAGCAGCTTGCACTAAGAAACGCTTGCCCAACTGTGTGATGTCAGAGCAGTTGCTCCGTGTGCTCTGAGGTGGGAGGTCATCCACTTCGCAGAAGAAGAAACCGAGGCCTGGAGATGCTGAATGATCCGCCGACGGCCACCCAGCCATTGGTGGTAGAGCTTGAGTCAGAACTGATTCTGCAAAGCTCTTAAGCCCAGCCAGGGGATTCAGAGCCTCAGCGGTCACTGGTGGGAGCCCTCGATCCATCCCCTGTCCTCGCCTTCATGCCCTCCAAGCCCTCCCACCATCTCCCTCCTCCCAAGCCTCCCTCTGACTCCTGCCTGCCCAGTGAGGTCTCTGGTCCCTTCTCACTTGGGTCCGGGCCAGTCCTTCCAGTTCCTGGGCCAGCTTCTCCACACTGGTGTTCACCACAGGCTTCTGGATCTGGAGACAGACAGGAGAGGCCAAAAGGGGATGCACTGTGGCTCCCGCAGCCCTCAAATTCCCAGTCTATTCAGAAGTACCCCAAACCAGCTGAGTCTATCGTGACACATCGGTCACAGCGGGTCTGACCTGAAACTGTAAAGTAAATCAGGCATTTTCCATTAGGATAGAAGGGGAAAAAATGAGGCGCCTTCTGGTGTAACCCAATGAAGAGGCCACCTCCCGCCAGCATACGGTCCACAGCAGTGGATTCAGGACCACGAACAGCGACACATGCTGCTGGGTGGGAGCATGTTCCGTCTGGCCCAGCCCAGATGGTGGCTCCAGGACAGGCTTGAGGCACATGGTGTGCAGACATCCCCAACAGGAAGAGGCCCCAGGGCCAGGTGGAGAGGTGAAGGGAACGGGGAGGGCTGTGATGAGACAAGACACCACACCCCACCCCAGCTCTTCTGCATGCCCCTCTTGTTCTTCTATGGTCTGGACTGAGGTGTTCTCTGCTGACCTGAGCAAGGAAGCTGGAATAGTGGATCTTCTCAAGCCCACTGCTCTGCAGGGCTTCCAGGTCCCGGTAGGCGGCTGGGCTCAGCAGGTCCAGATTCTTCATGTCTACTTTAATGTTCTGCAACTCCTGCTGCAGCTTGGTGGTATACTGAGGGGGTGGGAGACAGGGTGAAGGCATGCCCAGTTGCTGAGCCAAGACCCCAGAGCTGCTATGCTAGGTGAGGGGTCCCCAGGCCCTCAGGGCCCTCCTTCTGGATATCCAAGGCCCCCACCTTGGACACTCCCAGCCCCAGACAGTCTCCCACGAGGCTTCTGCTTCCCACCTGCCCCCACTCCAACCCACCCTCACCAACACCTAGCTCTCCTCCGCATCTATCTGGCTAGTGGACAGAAACACAGCCCTTCCCTGGCAACCCCATATAAAATAGCTTCCCTGGCCCGTCTTTATCACATCACGCTTGTTAAGGTCTTCAAAGTATCTGTTGTTCTGCAATTATTTGTGGATTTGCTTATTACCATCTGCCCCATGAGAGTGGCATCTTATCTGCCCATTCTGTACCAAACCCTCAGTATGGAGCAGAAGCTCAGGTGTGGTAGGCACAATACAAGTTTGTTGAGTGTGTACAAATGAATGAGTGGGTAAACACAGTCACATTTCCAAGAGAGACCGCAGTTTAAAAGGGGACTCTTGAGGGCGCCTGAGTGGCTCAGTCGGTTAAGTGTCTGACTCTTGACTTCAGCTTACAGTTCACGGGTTTGAGCCCCACGTCAGGCTCCACACTGACAGCGTAGAGCCTGCTTGAGATTCTGTCTCTCCCCTACTCTCTGCTCCTCCCCCGCCTGCTTGAGTGCTCTCTCTCTCTCAAAATAAATAAACATTAAAAAACAAACGGGGACGCTTGGCATTTCCCAACCATTGTGAGAAAAGACTGGGCATGAAATTCAGCCCCAGTGTTTAACAGATGAGAAACTGACGCGAGAAAGCAACAGTCACTTGCCCGAGATTTCACAGCAAGTTGGCCAACAGAGCCCAGCCCCGCTCACCTCTCCCCATCCCACCACCCTGCTTTCCTCTAATCCTCACAGAGGCAGGGGTCTTATGCCAGTGTTTCAGGCATAAGGGTGTACCTGCTAGGTAGAGCATAACAGACAGGTACATAGGAGAGGCTTGAAGGCGAGCAGAGCCCTCCTGGTGCCCTGGAAGGCACACCTTGTCATATTTATTTCTGCATCATCAGCTTGTTCTTATCTCCTTTGAAGACAGGTGCTCTTAAGGTCACATTTGGTGTGTTGCCAGATGGCCCTGAAGGACTGCCCAGTCCCTCTGAACCTGAATGAAGCTTGTCCACAGTCTTCTGTGAGCTGGACCCTCCCCTGAGAACCATGACATCCAGCTAGCAGAGCAGGGGTCCCCTCTGCCCAGGTCCCCTGCTGCAGCCCTCCCTGGCCAGCCTTCATCCATGGGGCAGTATCTCTGGCCTCACACAGGGATGTCTGCTCTGTGGACCTTTCTTCTGGTCAGAGATGCAGAAGGGGGCGGCAGCTAAGGCAGTGTGTAAAGTACTGTGGGATTACACCTCCAGACATGGAGTTGGAACTAAAATCTGAAACACTTGGCTGCACTACACTGTGGGTTGAGAAGGACTGGTAGATTCAAGAGGAGTTGGAAGGGTTTCTGGAGAGGATGCGGAATCAGGAGTTAGCATGCTAGGAGTGTGGGTCAGGGGGAGAGGCAGGTGGGAGACATGGGCGTCTCCCAGGACATGCTTGGGAAAGGCTCCCCAGGGGTCTTGGGAGTCCAGGCAGCTGTCCTCACCGCACTTAAGTGCAGAGAGAGGAAAGGAAGAAAGGTTACAGCTTCTGTACACACTTATGAAAACCACATTCTCAAAGTACATCCCCTCCCATGAAGTAGCTGTCCCTTCTCTCTTGTCCTAGACCTGTCTCTTGCCAGTATGGATACAATTTCTATACACCAAGCTCTGGCAAAGTCCAATGGTTAACGGAACAGGCTTGAAAGGCAGAGATCAAATCCTGTCCACCTACTGGTTGTGTGAGCTCAGCCCAGGGCCTCCGGTGAGCCCTCCCCCGGGACACCCAACTTCGTCACCATCATTTTCACCATCAAACCCCATTCCCAACCACCTCACTACTGACCGCAGTGTCCCAACCAATGCCTGTCCTCTGCCATGAAACACACACCTTAGCCCTCTCATTCACTCTCCCCATCCTTTCCTGCCACAGCTGTGTTCATTTCTTCTCAGAACACAGCTCTCAGAGCCGGTCATGGCCTCCAGGCACTCATCCATCCACCTACACACCCTAGAAACCTCGCCCTGGGCCAGGCCCTGAGCTTTCACCTGGGGCCTCTGCCCCTGAGGCGTCTCAATCACTCTAGCCGAACTCTCAGGTTCAATAAGATGGGCCTGCCACAGAGGCAAGGTGGGGGTGGGGGGTGGGGTGGGGGGTGGGGTGGTGGGGGGGGTTCTACAGGAGGGAATCCCCATGACCTTCCAGAAGTTTCCATTACCTGGCTGATATTCAGGTGCTTCTCCAGGTCATAGGAGTCATTGAGCTGCAGGACGCTCCAGAGCGCGGCCCCTTCCCTGCACTGCCTGGGGAGGAGTAATGGGCATCGAAGACAGGAGAAAAGGACAGCAGGCGGGGGCTGACATCACCCACCCCAGCTCCTCCGCACACCCTGTCCCCCAGCCCGGACTCCCCACTCACTGATAGGCCAGGAGGATGCTGATGTTCTTTTTCAGGCCAAGAAGCTGAGACAAGTTCATGGATGGGGGCAAGTTCCCTGGGGTGTCTGCAAACTGGAAAAGGGGTAAAGAGACACGGGCCTGGAGCAGGCTGAGGGCAAGGCCACCCCATCTCCCCTAGAGCCTGGCCGCATGCCACCCTGGCACAGGCACAGATGAGACCACGACCCTGTGACTGCAGCTCAAACCTGCCTCTAACTCAAATCACCCTTGGGCCGTAACTCCTTGCAGGGAAGCTTCTCTGGGCCAGCATCTTGGCTCACCTGCTAGAAGGACTGGAGAACCAGGATTTCCAGTTTGCAGACTCAATATTAGAACAGAGGGGCTCGGGTCTGGGTGCAGCCCCTGGGGTCCCTGCCCTGGCGCCTGGGCATTATTCCAGGGACTCATGGGTTTGTTCTCTCTCACACCTTTTCCTGCCTTTCCTTGGCCATCTCCAGCCATCCTCCTGTCCCTCCCTCCCCTTACCCCCTCTGGCCCTCACTTCCTTCTAGCCCCTTGCTCTGCCCTCATCCCCCTCCACCTCCCTCTGGGCTGCAGAACAGGGCGCGCTCACCTTGTAGAGCTCCCTGCTCTCCCAGCTCCGGCAAACCAGCGTCTGCACGTTGCCGCCCACCAGGAAGGTGGCGAAGACAAGGAGGATGAGGGGTGCAGCAAGGAGGAAGCTGAAGCCCACACCCCTGGGGGAGGCAGCGGGACAGGGTTGAGATGGGAGAGAGAGGCTAGCTGGACTGGACCACACCCTCTGTCCCCACCACACCCAGGGGCCAGCGTGGTCAGCGAGCTGGCCCCGGGGCAGAGCCCCTTGAGGGCTCAGCCTCCTGAGCCAGGGGGGAGAACTCAGAACTGCTGGCTGTCCCCTTTCCCCCTTCCCCCTCTCCCCCCATCACGGGTGTCCTAAGTGGCCCTAGCAACCTAGAGGAGAAGGTAGCTGCTTTGCTGGAACAGACAGGACTGCCTGCCTCCGAGACTAGGGCACATGGAGGAGATGGCCGCAGAGCTCAGCCCTCAACAGAGCCACCTGGCACCGCAGGGGCCACGATTTAGAGGGGCTGAATAGGACCAGTGCTGACCTATAGGGCTTCTCTGTGGGAGAGGCACAGTCCCATGCCAGGGTTTGGGGCTTGAAGACCAAAACAAAGGCTACATTTCAGCCTCCACTCACCCTCTTTGGTCAGGCAGATTCTACCTCTGGTGCATTGGTAGTGCTACCTAGATACTGGGTCAAGAAGGATTCTGAGGCTATGTTTGGCTCAGGAGGAAAGGATGCCCACTAGTTACTATAATGGCCACGGGTGTGGAGGAGAGAAGTGCTTCTCATTTGCCGTTCCTGCTCTAGTCCGCCTGTTTATGCAGACGAGGACAGGGAGGCCCGGGTGGGTTAGTAATTTGCCCAGAGCCATCCAGTGAGTCAGTGAGGGACCAGAGCCACAGGTAGAGCTCAGCCTCTCAATTCCCAGGACTTGCTTCTGTAGCCACACGGGGAGCTGTCCATGGGCATGAGGGGAACCCGGGCGGCCCAGTGGGAGAGGCCCTTCCCCTCTCCCCAGCCCTTCTTACATCATGAGGAAGCGGGCTCCAGCCTCGCCCTTGGCTTCCGAGTGGCTGGGGTCCTCCCTGGCAGACAGCCCCCAGATGCCGAGGTTGAGGCCCAACAGATTACAGACCACCACGAGCAGGACTGCGGAGCAGGACACGCAGCCCAAAATCCACCTGCCGCGGAGAGGGTGCAGTGTCACTTGCTGAGAAGGGAGGCTCCAGGATGGGCTGAAATAGGACCTAGGGACTAGGTGGGGCCCTGCTGCTCCTACAGGGTCCCCAGGCTCAGATCCCAAGGGCACAGAGCCAAGGTGGAGACAGAGGCCCAAGGAATAAGGGCTCTTGGCTTAAATGGAGGCAGATGCTTAGGACAGCCAGGGGTTGATGGGGGCTCAAAATCAGGCGCAGGGTGGGTGGCTGAGAGGCTGGGCTGCCTATCCCATACCCAACCCCATGGGCTCCCGGGCACCTGTATTTCTCGTATCTCTGCACCTCCTTCAGGTAGGGCCGGCTACTCTGTTCCACCTCCTCCAGCGCCTGGCTCCAGCGAGAGGCTGCCTCCCAGCCTGGGAACTCTTCGGCCAGTGTCCTCAGCCCTTCGGGCTTCTGGGCTACCACCTTCTTCAGCTCTGCCCAAAGCAGCAAAGACTTACGGGAGGGGAGGAAGAACATGGGGGACCCGCGCAGAGGGCCCACTCTCTGACTGGGCCCAGATGGAGGACGGCCTTCACCTTCCACCCCACCCCCACTGCCCCACTCCTCTCTCGACGAGTCTCTCTGGTGGGGGCGACCCCTGGACAGGGCCTCACCTTTGACCACGTCGGCCGTCTGCAGGGCTGCCAGGAGCGGGAGGGCATTGAAGGTGCTGTTCTCCTGCCAGAACAAAAGGCAGCTGTGCCTCCTGCCTTCCACCTGCTGCCCCAGCTTCAGGGACCCTTGACATCACCCGGCCCAGAGGCGGGGCATTCCTCCTAGTGCTCCCAGCTCAGGAAATCAAGAAACAAGCTTCCCCTTGTTCTCTTGGCCGATGGCTTCTTCTCTCCTCCTTCAGCCCAGCCTGACTCAGCTCCCCAAAACACTGCTCCTGGCAGACCCCTCCTTGCTATCCCACCTCTCTTGCCGAGACTGGGGTAGCCTCCCAGCCATCCTCTCTTCTCTTCCATCCATCGTACACAGGACGCCAGGCCTAGGTCCGTAAAGTCCAGCTCCAACCTACTCTTCAGCCTCAGCTCCCATTTCCTTCCGCCCGGGAACTTCCGCTCCAGCCGCCCAGCACAGGTGACTCACCGTTTCCCCAACTCTGGCATTTTCCAGGCCCTGGGTCACAGGGGCTGACTCACGCTGCACCCTCCCCGACAGCCCATCTGCACAGAGGGCTGTCCTTCCAGGGCTGGGCTTGGGTCCTCTCTCCCTTGCCACCCCAGCCCCCTCCACCCCCTCGAGGGCCCAGCTCTTCCTTCTGAGTTCCAGGCCAGCCTCCCCTAACAGAGAGCATGCACTTGAGAACTGGCATCATGAGCCGCCAGCCCAGGGAGCCATACGGGAGGTAAGGCCCTGATTTGACCCAGATCTTAGGCTGAACTGGGTTCCCACCCCAAAGGGGGGAAATGAGGTCCCTCACTTGTGAGCTCCCACGTGGTGGGGAAGTCAGGCAGGCTGGGCAGGCACTCACCTCCTGGACCATGCTGGAGAAGTTGGCCTCTGGGACACCCTTCAGCCGATGCAGGACGTCGTCCACTGGGGACACCTGAAACAGGGTGGTGGTGGCATGACAAAGGCCATAGAGAGGTCTGATGGGGTTCCCGGGGGAGCATGGGAGCAACCCTCAGTGTCCCTGTGTGCAAAATGGGGGACACCTCCCTAGGTGGCAGGGAGCTAATATACACGCAGCTCACAGCACAGCGCGTGGCCCAGCAATGCTCTTGCCCCCTGGCCGGCATGGCCATCACGAATCGTTGGAGAGGGGAGGAGCCTCCGAGGAAAGGGATCAGGAAACATCCAGGGATTCCTGGAGCAGCAGGCTGAGCCGCACCCCCACCCCCACTTCAAGGGGCCCTGCCCTGGGCCTGCACCTGGTCGAAGTCGGCTCCCAGCTCCAGGGCACGGGCTCGGCTCTGGGCGTCTGTGCAGCCCTGGCAGCCAGGCTCCTGCAGCAGGGCGAGGAGGCGCTCCCGGCGCTCCCGGACGGCTGGCCCCAGGTCCCGCTGGCCTTCCCGCAGCTCCACCAAGGTGGTATTCAGGGCTCGGAGGTGATCCATAGAGAGCTGCAGGGCTGAGAGACACCCCTCTGGACTGTGCAGCCTCCACTAGTATTGGCACAGAGCATCTCCCCCTGCCCCCAGCCGAAGGGATGTGGGTTTTAATGGAAACTGCCCTAGGGCACATTAAGCCCGGTTGTGGGCAGGGATGCCAGGGGGGATCCTAGGAGAAAGCCATGAGAAAGTCATGGGCGGGGCTTGCTGAGGCAGCAAAAGAATCCAAGGCTGAGCGAGGGGGGGGGCCTGCCCCCAAGAGACAGCCACCCAGGACGCTGGTCCCACTCACCCTGGCCCAGGCTGCTCACAGAGGCCAGCCCTTCATACACGGTGCTCTTGAGCTGGGCGTGGATCGTGCTCCCAATGCTATTGCCGACACCTGGAGAGCACGGGGCCGTCTGCAGGGCTGGTCCCCAGAAGCCTAGGGGCCCTCTTCACCCAGCCAGCCAGCCTCCCCAGGTCCTGCACTGGGCTTTGCACGGAAGGTCCTGGCTTCTTGGTCCTGTCGCACAGTGACTGCTGTGCTCCCCAGCTGGGCCCAATCCCTGCCTCTTCGAGGGGGTGCCCAGGTGGAGCCCAGGATGAAGAGATGAGAGGGCCCCCGAGGCAGGTCCCCCGGGGGACCCAGGGGCTGGCCACCCTGTCAGCCAGCTATAACTCTCACCATCAAGTTCCTCCAAGACTCGCTTCTGGGGAAGGGAGAACTGCTGTGCCACGGCCTGCAGCTCCTAGGCAAACACAGGGTCATGAGGCTGCTCTTCCTTGTCACCTGACAGCCGCCCCCCCCCCCTCCCCGTAGTCCCTTCCCCAGCCCTCCCGGGATTCCACACACAGCTGGGCAGCCGGCCATCCAGAGGATGTCCCGGGTGTATTTGTGTATTGTAGCAACTGTCCAGCAGGGGGCAGTCAGGCGCGTGTTGAAAGGGGCACCCTTTCTAATTTACAGGTCCCGTGATGGGTTACTTGGCACTTACCTGGGGGACATCAGAGATCAGGCCCCGGAGGCTGAGCAGGGTCTCAGGCACGGCCTCCACACTGGGGCCCATCTGCTCATGCATGCGCTGGTTGGTGACAAAGGCACAGACCACACCAATGCTGCAAGGATGGGGGAGGAGGCAGGGGCTTGCTGGATGCCCATGGGCACTTCGGGCCTCCGCCCACACCTCCCACCTGGCCTGGGCGCCCCTCACAGTAGCACGAGGGTGGTCAGCAGCAGGAAGGCCATGAGGGTGCCTCGCTCACAAGCCATGGCCTTGTGCTCCGTCTTCACTCGGCCCCCGCAGCGCCGGCGGCAGCGGCAGCAACAGAAACAGAGCCCGGCGATGGGCACCAGGAGGAGGTAGAGGCCCGCGATCACAGCACACACCACGTAGCCAGCCTCATACCGCACCACCTGGGCAAGGTGGCGGGCCGTGAGGGGCTGGCCTGACCCTCACCACGCGGCCTCTTCCTGTCTGACTGCACAGGGGAACCAGAGGGGGAGGGGATGCGTGCACCGCGGGCCCTTTGCACACGTCTCCTTGAACCCATGCAAAGTGCACGGTGTCCGTGTTGTTATTTACCCTCTCGTAAAGGAGGAAACTGAAGCCAAGGTTTGCTCGCTGCAAAACCCCAGGACCAGTTCTTGGCAGAGCCGTGGTTGGAAATTAGGTCCACGGATTGCAGCGTGAATGGAAGGTGGGGAGGGGACGCCGGAGACCCCCATCCTGAGGGACACCCAGCAAGGTGGCCTGAGCTGAGAAGGCCTTTCCACCTCTGCCCCTCATGCTCACCCCGCACTGTCCCCCAGGGCTCACCTCATCCACCTTCACGGAGGACGGCTCATTCAGCAAGGTCTTTACCAACTCTAAGGAAAGAGTCAAGCTGGGGATTTGAGGACAGCAACCGCCCTGCCCCTGTGTCCACCCTCACTGCCAGGCCAAGGTGGGCTCTCTGGAAGCACTCCTCCCACCACCATGGCACCCTAGGAGAAGCCCTGTGCCATCATGCCCAGGCCTCGGGGCTGCCATAGGAGGGAGTGGCTGCGAGGAGGCCTGGCCGACCCCTCCTCCAGAACCCTACAGGTGGGCCCTGCGGCACCGGCAGCCTGGTTAAAAGCAGAGAAGGGGCCCAGCCTAGCAGCCCTTCCCCTCAAGAGGTAAGGGACAGGCTGGGAGGGGCCCTGCAGCCCCTCCTGGCCCTCCCAACCTCTAGCACCCCTAGACCCAGAGAAAATCTTAGCCAGGTCTTTGAGAACTTCTCATGTAATTTCTTCTACTTGAGGACAGAGAGACTGAGGCTCAGAGAGGAAAAAGGGCTTGCCCAAGGTCACGCAGGAAGATGGCCAGGTGATGCCCGTGGGCCCCCGGGGGCTTCTGGGAAGGAAGCCGGGGGTGGGGAAGGCTGGGGACCCTGCCCTCCAAGGGCCCGCTGACGGGGTAGGCGCGCCCCGCGATCGAGGAGGAACCCACTCTCTCCGAGCCCCGCCCGAGGGAGGGCGCACTCACCGGCGGGGAAGGGGTTGAACTGCACCACGGAGAGGAAGCGGCGCACGGTGCCATATAGGGGGTTCAGGGGTCCCGGCGGGCGGACGCGAGGGGCCAGCCAACGGACCCTGGCCGCCGGGGCGAACGCCAGGTGCTCCGCGAGGCCGAAGGACCCGCAGTCCGCGGCCGCCGCCCCCGGCGGGCTCAGGATCAGCCCCAACTCCAGCCCCAGGCCCAGCAGGGGCGCCAGGAGGCCGGGTGCGCGCGTCATGGGGTCGGCCGGGGTACTGCGGGGCAGGCAGGACCGGGCTCAGGCGGCCGGGGGTGCGGACGGAGCGCGGGGCAGGCCGTGCATCCTTCACCAGGCTGCGTCCCCGCCGCTCTCAAAACCGGCCCGACAGGTTTGGGCTCCCGAGCTACCTGGGCGCCCGCCCGCAGCGCTGGAAGGACAGGGGCGGAGACCTTGGGGAGGGGGGCCGGGCCTGGCCCGGACCCGCCCCAGCGGCCTGGGGTGGGAGCCTGGGCGGCCTCTCCTCTTCCCAAATCCTCCTGGGAGGGCTGCCTCCGAGCTGGGAAGGGGAGACACCGCGCTAGCTCTGGATTGCTTGGGGCGGCCCAATTTCAAATATTGTATTCCATAACCCAGACCCAAGAGCCCAGTCCGGGCCCGGGAAAACATCCACCCAGTGAAGCGCTGGCCCAAGGGGCGGCGGGAACCGCGGCACGGACCCAGGAGCCAGGCTCCTCCCCCAGCTTCCTCTGGGGCCCCCGCTCTGTCCCCTGGGGTCATGCCTGCGCCTGCTGCCAGGCCAATCTGGAGCAGAGAGGCCACCAGGCTTTGCCCAGCGTGGCTCTGAGGAGCCCCTGGGACAGGCGCAATCCTTCCGGAGGGGGAGGCCCAGCTAAGGTGTCCCCTTTGGCCCGGCAGTGCCCCATCCAGTCATCGGCCGAAAGAACTAATCAAGGATATGGCCAGAGATGTGTCTACACAAGTCTCTGCTTTGTAAATGGCTGTATGCCCAACACCCAGAGGGTGCCGGCAGCTGAGCCGGTTGTGGGGAAGTATTGCTAAATGGTTGGGGGATGTTTCTGGCAGTGTTGTTCATGATACAGAAACAATCCTGATGGCCCGCCACTACCAAGGAAATGGTGAAATGAGCATCTCACAAGACACACAGGGCGGTCATTAAAGAAAATGGTGTGGAAATGGCTCTTTTGACCTGAAAGATATAACGCATTAAAAAGCGCAAACAGCCGCTTACAAAACGTATGTGGAATGAAGGTATAAGACCCTGGGTCGTCTCTGCCAGGTGGAATCGTGGCGATATTTAATCCTTTTCTGCTCATTTGTACTTCCTAATTTCTGTGCAATCAACATGTGTTAATTGTGTGCAAAGAAGGAACAGACGTTTGTGAGTTCCACGACAGCCCCGTTCCCCAATGGGAGCCCCGGAGGGAGGGGCTGAGGCTGGGGCTGTCACCCCTGTGACCTCTCTCCAACGCCTCCCCCCCCACCCCCCCCCCCCCCCCCCCCCCGCCCCGCGCCCAGCCTCTGCCCTTCCAGTTCCGCCCTGATTTGCCAGGTGGGTGAGGGGCGTAGGGATTTGGGGCTGTTCGTGGTGGGTGGGGTCAGCAGTAAAGAAGTAACTTAAGTTCGAGTCAGGGCCGGGCCTGCAACAGAACCCTGACCCTTCCTATCGCTGCCCCTACAGTTTTCTCAGAGCAGGAACAAGAGTACACAGTCGTGGAAGGAATAGTCCATTTAATAACGGGGCGCAGACAGGAAACGGAACCTCACTGAAGGGTGACTCAGAGACGAGGATCAGGGCTCCAATGAGGAATGGGCTGGGGGTGCTGGCTCCTTGGGTCCAGGGAGGATCTAGGACCGGTTCTGCCCCTGGAGGTCCAACCCCAGCCTGTGGAGGCAGTCCCCTGGCCACTCTGCCCTGTGACTGTGCAGGACAGCTAAACTCGGGCTGTCCACACCCCTCACTATTGCCATCCCGTGCATTTGAGACCAGCACCTGGATGGGGGGGGGGCACCATAGCCCCCTGGAGGCTGCCTAGAGGAAGGACTGATCTCTCCAGAACCTTCCTGCTCCTCCTCTCTCTCCTCCAGCGTGAGCTGTTAGGAGGAACTACTCTGAGGGCCAGCACTGGCCCAGAAATAGCCCTTCCACTGCGGAGCAGTGACCTCCACTTAGGGTTTTTTTTTTTTTTTTTTTTTGGTATTCCCTGACTTGAGTGCACTGGTGGAGCTTAGACCCCAGTTTCCCAGGAGGTCAGGGAACCCCTGGGACTTTGGGACATAAACAGCCCTGCCCCCACCTCATGCGGTCTCCCCTCTTTCTCTCTTCCCAACTATTGTAATTAAGCCGTGAGTTGCTACTGCTATTGTTTTCATAAGTGTCTATAATAAAAGCACTGTACTTTGAAGGTGAGATTTCTCCAAGAAAAAACAAAGCATCCGAAGCCTCTTTTTCAGCCTAGGGGCAGGAGGGTTGATAGAGATACTGAATCGACGTGTTTGACAGGTGGACAAAGTGAGACTCCCAAGAAGGGATTTTCCTGAGTCAGTGGCCAAGCCAGGAGTCTCCTTGCTGAGCTGGATCCTAATGGAACAATCTTTCCTCGGAGGGACAGGGTCAGCCCCAGACTGCTCCCCTCCCCCAGCCCCACCTGGAGGGCGCCAGGCGGAAACTCCTGCTGTAATTAATTAAACTCCTTGGGGGAGAGGGGGCAGAGCCAGCCGCTGTGCTGGGGCTGGGTGGGCCGGGTTGGTTCGGCAGCAGGGAGGACCATGCGGCAGCCTCTTAGGGCACGGGGCTGGTAGGCAGCAGAGCTTTCCACACTTTCCAGAAGCGTGGAAAGGTGTTCGAGGGTAGTCCTGTCCCACCCCCTCCTTTTATTCACACATTTCTGGCATGCCTGCCTGTCCCTTCCTCCTGCTATCCACTGGGACCCTCTGCTCTCCACGGAAATTCTTTGGTTGACCTGGGATGAGCTGTCCCTGGGAATACTTCCTGGGGTCGCTTTCCTACCCCTGACTCGCAATCCTCAGAAATTTGATGGTCTCCAGTCCCCACAGCCCTGAGGTCGAGGTGGGGAGTGTGGAGGAGGAGAGCTGGGCAAGGAGAGGGGTTCTGCCCTTCCGAAAGTAGTAGGCCCCATAGAGCCTGAGGACACTAGGCTGGCTGCCTCGTGCGCCACCTGCTGGAAACAGAGAGGAAGGGATGCCCAGCTGTCAGGGAAAACAGCAGACCGAGCGGGCTCGGTTCCCTCCCCTTCTTTCTGGCCTCAGGTGTCCATGCCACGCCCTGGGAATGGGTTATAAACCAACCCAAGGGGACAGAGAGTTGAGGCTGGAGCACGGCATTTTCTTAGTCAACACCGTTTAGATGGCGAGAATCAGAGACCCGGTTGAGTTGCCGAAGGATTTGAAAAGTGAGAATTTTCTCTAGAGAAGCAGGGCATTTGAAGCACGCAAGCCTGGGAGGTGGAGCTGAGCCTCAGGAGAGCTCAGAGCCCGGAACAGGAAACCCATCAGGGTGCCCACTGCTCTGTCTCAGAGGGTCTCTCTGGGCCGAGGCCTCTCCCTACTGTGTGTTGGCTGAGACCCTCTGCAGACCAACAGAGAGGGCTGTCCTGCCCAGCCGAGGCTCCCTGTTCTCCCAGGCCTACTGTCATCAGAGCCCAGGCCACACTCTGAATCCTAGCACGAAGAACCAGATGGTGCCAACTTGAGGCAGTATTGCCACCATAGTCCATCCCGGGGCGACAGACTTGCATGGTACAGTGTCAGCACTGGGCCCAGCACGGTGGGCGGTGGGTGTGTGAGGACAGTCCCCTGAGCAGGAGGCAGCACCAAAAGATGGCAGTCACAGTCGTGGGAACAGAACACGTGTTCCAAGAAGCCGCCGCACACGCAGGCCACCCGGGGTGTACTATTCTGAAAAGCTTTGGGGTAAGAATTCTGTGAGAGGGGAAGAAGCTGTAACTTTGTGGGAATAACTTTTTGGAGCATTTCCACCACCACATACCCCAAGCCACGAAGCCATCCCTTGTCCCTCATTCCTGTGTCCGGCCACTCAACTGCATCCCACCTCCTGAACATTTCTCCAGAATGGACCATCAAAAATGCGGATCGGACCATGTGACCCCTTGGCTTCAAACCCTCCCGTGGCTCCTTCTCCAGCCTCGGGATGAAAGCGAATTCCTTAACTTGTCTCCCCAGGTGCCACCAGAGCCCTCGGTCTCCCTGGTGGTTCTCACGGTGTTCGGCTCTCTTCTTGCACATGCTCTGTCCTGGCCCTGCCCACGTGGTCCCTCTGCTGTATCCCACCCTCTACTTTCACCCCATTTCTGTTCATCCTTCAAGACTTGGCTCAATGTGGGGGTCCTGGGTGGCTCATTCGGTTAAGCAGCTAACTCGGCTCAGGTCATGATCTCATAGTCTGTGAGTTCGAGCCTCGCGTCGGGCTCTGTGCTGACAGCTCAGAGCCTGGAGCCCGCTTCGGATTCTGTGTCTCCCTCTCTCCCTGCCCTCCCCCAATCATGCTCTGTTTTTGTCTTTCTCTCTCTCAAAAATAAATAAACATAAAACAAAACAAAAGACTTGCCTCAATGGTCATCCTCTCTAGGAGGCTCCTGGACTCCTCATCCAGGCTCAGTTGGGGGGCCCTTCAGGCTGGTCCATCTCTCCTGGTCTCGAGTCTGTCACCCCAACATAGAAGTTGTATTTTATTCCCCCTCAAATGCTCCCCCTCCACCCCCACCCCAGCCTCAAGCATGCAACCCAGCACACAAAGTATTCTCCATAAATGTTTCCCTAGACTTGAGGAAAGGAGATTTCAAAACATTTCAAGATGAGACATTCTATCTCAGCCAGAGAGACTGAAAGTGAATGTGATTTAAGAACAGATGGGGAGTCCCCAAGCTGAAATTCTGTGCGTGCCCAGGTGAGGAAAGCAGGCGAGGAAGCGGTGGGGCACACGGGAAGGGGAGGAGGCTCTTGGGTGAGTGGCACGCCCCTGGGAACACCTTCATGACCTCGTCAAGCATTAAGGATGATGTGCAGCCTGAAGAGAGGCCACAGGGAGCACAAGGGGTTTGCAGCAAAGTGCTCTAGCGTCCCTGTGGTCACCGCTGCAGGCCAGGTGCAGCCTTCCTGGGCATGGCCACTCCCCGGAGGCAGCAGGTAGGTTGAGACAGGCAGCTTTGTCAGAAGTGGTCGGAGTCAGGACGGCACATGGAGATGGCCGCACTCTGGTTTGCTGTAGCAGGGTGACCTTCTAGAGGAAGCAGCCGGTGCTGGATAGACCCTCCAGAAGGACTTGCTTAGGAAGGATTCAGGTCAGCCGAAGACTTCAGTCTTTGCAGCCCAGCCCCCCGGGGTAGGCTGTGTACTCCCTGCATGGTCAGGTGAGTCCCCTTGAAACCAGAGGGTCGCCATGTTCTCCAGACGTCTTGGTCTCTGTGTCAATTAGGAGGACAGCATCTTCTGGCTCAGGCCAGATGTCCTCAAGGCTACCCAGCCTCCTCTTCCTCATTACCTAAAGACTCCTGGGCTACCCGTTCTCTCCAAGGCCAGGGGCAAGGGTTTGTCTCGAGGTCAGGGCCCAGGCCACATCTGCCATTGACATCTGCTCCCTCCTCAACCCATGGCACTTGTGGTCATGTGCCCCTTGGGGAGAAGCCTGAGTCTGGTTTGCAGAACCTCAGGGCAGTTGGGCCTCCTATGGTCCAGGAATACCATAGAAGCGGGTCACGCCCCTTCTAGAGTCTGACTTAGAAAGGAAACCGACCGACACACGTTAGAAATGAGCGGCTGGCCCAATTGTAACATCTTCTGCCCTCGAGTCTCTTCCAGTCACCACGTTAAGTGCAAAGGAAGGTTATGAATGTTCCCTCTTTGGAGATGTCATGTGTCCATTTCTTCCTCCCGGGCGCTCATCGACCAGACTCTCAGGGTCTCTGTGTGACCTCCAAGTCTCCTTTTGGGCGTGTCCTGCCCGGAGGCCCAGGAGCGCCATGGCAAAAGCCTTACCTAGAGAGAGCTTATACTGCAGCCAGAAAAAAGTGGCTTCTCCCCTTGTCCCCTTGAGAAAGCGCTGGGAGAACACAGGATGTAATAGCAGAGACTCCTCAGGAGTGCAGGCCTGGAAGGGGGCGGGGGGGGGGGGGCTAGGCTGGAAAAACGAGCCCACCCAACCACACCCAGGAGACCGAACCGCATGGTGTCAGGAGGGTCAACAAACAACATTATCGTCTGTGGGAGAGTTTCGGGTGGTCTGTCGGGTCAGAACCTGTCCCTCTGGCTCAGCACCGGCTAGACAAAACCGGGAGGAAAGGGGCATGATCCTGTTGATGGAACGAGGATTCAAAAGAATCTCGAGCCACTGGAATGGTGGGTTCAAGTTTGCAGCGTGAAATGGAAGCAGGAGAAAGGCGGCGGCCAATTCACAGATTCCTAGATTCATAACTCGTTTGTGGAAACAAAAAGACCATAATGGATCAGCTGACCACAGGTTAGCATGAGTCAGTAATGAGGCCGGACATCTAAGATGCCTTTGTAATGCTAGACAGCTCGAGAGGTCAAAGGTCCCCCTGCAGAGGCCCAGCGACGTTGTCCTGTGCTGCTCAGCCCTGCTCTGGAGCTTGAAGGCCCTGTCTAGAGGGCCAAGACCTACAGTAGGAACTCAGCCCTCACTCCCATTTCATTAGAGAGGCCAAATCCACAAGGAGGGGCTCGTTGTGACAAGTGTCAAGCGACGCCTTTATCCAGCGCACAAACACTGTTAACTGAATCATAGGTTTCTGGTGGTCTCCACGGGAGCTGTCATCTGAGCACGAAATTCGCTACTCAAGCAAGAACAGGGCAAGAGCAGAGAGAAGGCCTTCCACACCCCTGCAGTTGAGGGGGGTCTTGATTCGGCTGCCCACCGAAATCACCTGTAGATGCCTGTGGCGTGCGTCCCCCTAAACGTGAATCTCCAGGGCCAGCTTTCAGGGATCTGCAGGATTCGTGAGCTCCCCACGGGCTCTGGTGGGCCAGGGGACTGAGAGCCACTGCCATGGGCGGACCGAGCCCCGCTCCAGGAGAGCAGCCCTTATCCCGGAGGGCAGGGGCGCCCCTACCTCACACACTCCTGAAGTTTCCTGCGGGGGCATGGAGTGGGATGTCAGGATTCCACTCCTGCCGGTGGCCATCTCCAACCCCACCTTTCCCATCCATCATAGGCAGGTCCCTCTGTGCCAGGCTTTGGGGGCCAGATCAGTACAGGTCTGGGGGCTATACCTGTGAAGGAGGTGTGGGAGAGAGCTGGGTCCCTCGGCTGTTCTCGGAGTATGAGGGGCAGGAAGCAGTGGGTCACAGGGAGGAGCCTGGGCCCCAGAAAGGCCCCATAAGCACCTTTGGGGAAGCTTTCATTTAGTTGCGAGCAGCTGGGATTTGGGGACTAACACCTGTCCCCTGAATGGTTGGAGATGTAGAGAACTCGCTGACAAGGTCTGGGCGGCCTCTGGGGTTCCTTGGGTCCCCAGTGAGGCCGCAACAGAGCTCTTGGGGATGGGCTAATGTGCCAGCAGGAAAACAGACAAGTGACCAGAGCAGTGAGGTCCCCACCTTGCTCCGGCTGGTTCTTCCAGTGTAGACGACGGGTGAGGGAAGGGCTTCGAAATCAACAGGACAGTGGGGCAGAGCAATAAAATGAAGTGGACGGCACAGCTGTGACATTGAAATGCAAAAGGATTCGTGCACTGTCTCCAAAGGCAGAGGACACCGCAGCTGTGTCTTCAAAATGCACTGGCGAGGGGAGGAGGAAGTCCCGAGGGAGCAGCGAGAGCCACAGGGATGTCCAAACACGATGCACAGCGGAACACCGCCTCCGGTGCCGCAGCGGGGCTCACTGCCTTCCACACACAGAGGGAAGAGGGGGACCACCTCCGAGTGCAGGGGACGCTGGAGCAGAGATGTCTAAAATAGTTGACAATTGGGGGCGCCTGGGCGACTCAGTCGGTTAGGAGCCCCAGCTTCAGCTCGGGTCATGATCTCACCGTTCCGTGAGCTGGAGCTCCCTACGGGCTCTGTGCTGTCCATGCAGAGCCTGCTTTGGATCCTCCATCTCCTCTCTCTGCCCCTCCTGAGAGCACTTGCTCGCTCCCTCTCTATTTCAAACATAAACATTTAAAAATAATGATGAAATAAAATAGCCGACAGTGGGAGCAGTGCCTTCAAACACTGTGAAGCTGCGCCTTCTCAGTGCAGATGACGTAGCAGAGAGCGGTGCCTCTACCCGGGGTCGCCGTTGCCCTGCTGGCTGTCAGCCGTGCCGCCCTCAGCTTCTAGAAGCTGCTCTCAGCTCCCTGCACGTGGGCCCTGCCACCCCTCTGCCAGCAATGGTGCATCCGGTCCTTCTCACACGTGAAGTCCCTCTGACTTCTCTATCCGTTGTTATTCTCTTGCCTCTTCCACCTCCCCTCTCTGCTCTCTGGTCGACCTTCTGCTTCCTAGTCTGTGATTAGGGACTCACGTGGGGCCCACCTGGAGCTCTCCCGGAGAGCCAGCTGATTGGTAACCTCAATTACATCTGCAAAGCCCCATCACAGCAGCAGCTAGAAGAGTATTTGACTGAATAACCAAGGGACAGGAATCTCCAGGGGACATCTTTGGAATTCTGCCTGTGACAGGTTTTTTTACTGTAAAGCTTCTCACTGTCTTTAATTTGCTGATGTGAACTCCGACTTCCCCAGAGGAAGGCGTTTGGGTTGTTGTTTTTTTTTTTTTTCCTATGTCAGGTGTGTCTGTTAGGATCAGATTCCGTTGCATATTCGGAGAATCCAAAATAACAGTGGGCATTCTCACATGAGATGAGACTGGAGGCTGGCCATTCAGGGCTGGCCCGGCGGTTCCAGAAGCAACAATAACACAGGCTCCTTCTCTGTTTTGTTTACTTCTAACCTTGCGGTTGCTTCATGGAACGGATGGTGGCTGGGGGTCCAGCCACCACATTCACATTCATGGGCTGGAGGGGTTGCTGTCCTTCTGGTTGAGTCACCTTCCTCCAAGCGGCCTTCCCAGAAGTCACTTCCAGACCTTGAATGTACATTTCACTGGCCGGAGCTTGATCATAAGGCCGCGCGCAGCTGCGGGGAGGTGGGGACACACGCTCTTCGGGCTGGGCGATCTGCTCCCTGGAATAAAGCCAGGGTTCTGTGGCTTAGGGAGAAGGGAAGTGGGACATTGGGCGGATCGAGGCTTCACTGCCCCCCGGGTGTTTCAAGTACATTTGACGACAGATGGCTTTTTTCTCGAGCACAGTTCAGAAAGTGTGGCTATTTTCCCTTAACCTGCAGAGAAATGTATAATATCTGCCTGCCTCATACATTATGTTCTACTCTCCTAGTCCCAAAGCAGCGAAAGTATTCCTTTTTTTTTTAATTGAGTTTTTTATTTAGAGACGTGTGTGTGTGTGTGTGTGTGTGTGTGTGTGTGAGAGAGAGAGAGAGAGAGAGAGAGAGCGCACAAGCAGGGGAGGGGTAGAGAGAGAATCCCAAGCAGGCTCCATGCCATCAGTACACAGCCGATGCAGTGCTCAGTCTCACAAGCTGAGAGATCGTGACTGGAGCTGAGATCACAAGTCGGGCACTTAACCGACTGAGCCGCCCAGACGCCCCAGGAGTGAAAGTATTATTCTAAGACTGAAGTACATAGTACTGAAGAAAACGTAAGCAGAGTCAGAGGCTGAAACCCGAGAGACTGAGAATATCAAGGCTTTGGTGGAAGGGCAACTATTGCCCAGCGGGGTGACCCCTGGGATAAATTACTGCCATCTGAGGACACAGACGCCCCTCATTGGCCAGGTCGGGAGTACACTTGGGTGAAGAGGGCGCTGGGCCCAAACGCAAGTCGGTCCCTTCAGAAGTAAGTGTGATACATGGGGATTATGGGTGTGGTGTCAGAGGGGTCACCTCTCTGGCAAAAATCCTTGAGGTTCAGCAGCGCTGCCGCATCATGGAGCCGCCCTGGGTCTCTGTACCTCCATGTTGGCCGAAGACAGTGGACTGCCTGTCCAGAGCAGCCCCACCTTGAACAATGGCCCAGAGATCACCCCACCTGCTCCCAACGCTCCCCTACTTAAAATATCTCAGGGCTACTCGTACCGCCTCATAAAGTTCTGCCCCCAGCGTTTGTTAAATGCCATCACAAGGACGGTGTTCCTTGTTCATCCAGCCCCGTTTCAGCCTCCTCTCCCCGAGGCAGAGGAAGACTGCCTTTCCCAGCCTCCCTTGCGGTTGGGTCGGGGCCACGTGATGAATCCTGGAGGACAGGCTGTAAGCAGAAGTGAGGTGAGTGACCCCCTGGCTGACGCACCACAGAGCAGGTGCGAGGTCCCACAACTCTCTGTTCCCCTGCCTGGAGCTGCGGAAGGCGCAGAGCCGGATGGCCGTGTTACAAGATGGTGGCACCTCCACCAGCCTGGATCCCTGGGCCACTTGGCGGAGCTGCCAAACCCAACAACTCTCACCCCCGCACACACAGACCAAACCCCAGCCAGTACCAGATGTGGAGATTAGGCGCCGAGATCTGTAGTTAATCTCCTCCTGAAACATAACCGAGACTATCCTAACTAAACAACAGCCACCATAGGGACCAGGCGTTCTGTGTCTTCACATGCTGGCCAACCCTCTCACAACCAGTGACATCTGCCTCATCCCTCCAACCCCAGACACAGTCACCCGAAGTTGCTTCTGCCCCAACATGCCAGTCCGTCATGTCTGTATCTCTCTGCGGTTGAACATGCCTGCCGTGTCCTGACCCAAGTGCCCTCCTGTGGTTCTCTGTGGTTAAGCATTTCCAGGCGAGGGGTCTCCGGTCTCCCCTCTGTGCTCCGCCAGAAGGAATCTCAACACAGAGCCTATATTTTGGGGGCTCCCTCGGCACCTTCCCCAGGGTGCCTTCCATAAGGCACTCCTTCCCATCTGACGAGCAGGGGTCAGAGCCATCCCCCCACCACAGGTCACGATCTGCTCCCCTATCCTGAGACGGCTGGTTGTTTCTATGGTAATAACTTTCCAGACCTGACCCAAGGGGAGACCAGGTGACAAGCCAGTGTGTGGGCTCCCTATCCTGTCCTGGCTGCAGGAGCACAGAGTGCCCACAGGTGTCTGTTAGGAGCAGCCTGTCCCAAGCTGAGCAAACGGGCGTATTGAAAAGGAACAAAGGGGCGCCTGGGTGGCTCAGTTGGTTGAGCGTCCGACTTCAGGTCATGATCTTGCGGTTCGTGAGTTCAAGCACCACGTTGGGCTCGCAGCTCAGAGCCTGCTTGGGATCCTCTGACCCCCTCTCTCTGCCCCTCCCCCGCTTGCACTCTCCTAAAAATAAGTAAATACTTTTTTTAAAAGGAACAAAATACTTAAAACGTACGTGTGTGTGTGTGTAAAGCTGAAACAAAGAGCTATAATTTGGAATCCTTATAAGAACCTTGGATAAAGGTGTGCTTCCCCAAACTAAAACCAAAGGCTATGAATGTGACGTGAAGTTGTCCCTAGGAAAAGTGCAAAACAACTAGTCCAACAGAGAACAGGACACGCCACATAATGAGGCAAACTGAAATTAGAGCTAAAAATAATTTCAGGTGCATTTTGCCGAGAATTCAAACGACTGTTCAGTCCACGAACCTTCACCGAGCACCTGTTGGACGTCCACCGCCATGCTGGGAGCATGGCTGAACGGAGGGATATTTCCGCAACCCTGTTCACTTAAAAATAAGAAAGGAGCAAACCTAAATTATTAGGGGCTCTTGAAGGGACGAGGGTACACAGATGTGCTAGGCAATGACAGGAAAATCGAATCATTTTTCTTGTTGTTGTTTCTCTGCAGACGAGGCTTCTAAAGAGACCAATCACCTCATTTTCTTTTGAAGCAGACAAGCTGGAGGTCCTGGATCAACTGTCAGCAAGTCCATGGGAGGTACTAAGACCGACAGACGCAGAACTGGTGAAGTCTCTCCGGGGTTAGGAAGCCATGAAAAGCAAAATGTCACCCCGGAAATGTCAGCCCAAACACGTCTCCTATGGTTTTACACATCCGCCAGACCGGGAGAGTCCCAGGTCCCCTTGTCTGGCTTGTGACTCTGGAGTGCCACCTCCGGGGGCTCCAGCTCCATTTTTACTTGCCGGGACATCACAGAACCCCTTTTAATCTGTTTCTTCACTTGGAAGTTTGGTGTATTAGTAGTCCCTCCTTCCTCAAGCGGAAGTGATCTGATGACTATTCAGCACTTAAAGGAGTTCCTGCCATGTGGCAAATGTTCGACAAATATTAGTCATTATCAGTGGAACCTGGGGCTCATTAATACATTGAAAGTCATGGTGGCATGGCTCTGTGAAGGAGGAAGCTTCACAGGGAAATCATTCAGACTTTTCCAGACTCCTCCGAGGGCACTAGGCCACAAGTCAGCCACTCTGGGAGATGCCGTTGTCAGTATTTGGGGACCTCTTCTCCAACCCAGCTTTCGACAGGGCCCTAAGCACCTCTTGAACACCTACTGTGGTGGCACATTTGCGCCATCATTTCTAAATTTTGGAAAAACATAGAAGTTGTTTTCAGCCCAGGCAGGTGAATTAAATAGGCAATCGAGATGATAATGCCATCTATTCAAAAGTGGACTGTGACGATGACGTAAGGAAACCAGTTGTCTCTAGTGGCTCCCGAGAGCACTGGGGTCTCTAGTGATCTGAGCCTTCCTCGGCACCTGAATGACTGAGGCAGCACTGCCACCTGGTGAAGCCTAAGGGAACTACAGGGCTGTTATCAAAAGGCCAATAGATCCCTCAAAGCACCAAACGGAAGGCAGAGCTCCTAGACAGCAGCGTCCTGGAGTCCGGCGGTGCTGCCGAGCTCTCCTGCCCCTCCCTGCACCAAGTGCTCCCCTGAAGTGAAATTAATATGATCTACTCAGCTAACTCTAAGCCTTGGTCAGGCGATTAGTATTTCCTTCCTTCCTTTTTATTTCTTTCTAAACCCAGAGATGTGATCACACACACACACACACACACACACACACACACTCACACACACACTCACTCACATATATTTAGAAATTTCATATACATTGGATGCATAAATCTTAACTGTACCATTTGGACAAACAGAGACGTACTGTGTCATCCATACCCCAGTTGAGATAAGGAATATTTTTATCACCCTAGAAAATTCCCTCGTGCCCCTCCTCTAAGAGGCAGCGACTCTTCTACTGTCTGTCATTAGAGATCGGTTTTATCTTTTCTAGAGTTCCATGTAAACAGAATCACATAGTCTGTACTGTAGTATTCTGACTTCTTTCACTACACATGATGCGTTTGAAATTCGTCCATGTATCAGGAACTTGTTCTTTTTATTGTAGAGTAATAGTCCATTGTGTGAATATGCCATAATTTGTCTTTCTATTATACTGCTGATGGACATCTGGGCCGTTGCCAGTGTTGGCTACAATAACAGCACTACATACGAGGAAAATCCCGTGGAAGTCTTTTCCCGAACAAATGGTTTCACATCTTGGGCAAATACTCGGGACTCAGCTTTCTGGGTCAGTGGGTAGGTATACATTTATCTTTGTAAGAAACTGCCAAACCGTTTTCCAAAGTGGCAGTAGAATTGTTACCTTCCCACCTGCAGTGTTTGCTTTTATTTCTAAAGTTCGAAGGAGTCCAATGCTACATGAGCGGCAAAACAAGGCGAATAAACCTTCCTAGAAACTATTATGTCAGCATGAGGTGAGACAGATGTTCTATAAAACTCACCACACTCTGAAATGGAAATGCTTGATTAAAACATAATATGTCTACTGATAAGAATGTAACAGCTACCTCCAGATGTCAAAACCATAAAAATAAAATAAAATAAAATAAAATAAAATAAAACAAAACAAAACGCATCATATCTCACTAAAAGGAACCAAGGATCTGTGGAGAACGTCTGACTCCAGATTTAGTGCAAGGAAAGAATAAAATGAGGGGTGCCTGGGTGGATCACTTGGTTAAGCATCTGACTTCGGCTCAGGTCATGGTCTCACGGTTTGTGAGTTCGAGCCCCGCATCAGGCTCTGCGTTGACAGCTAGGAGCCTGGAGCCTGCTTCGGATTCTGTGTCTCCCTGTCTCTCTGCCCCTCCCCTGCTCAGGCTCTGTCTCTCTTTCTCAAAAATAAATAAACATTAAAAGAAAGAAAGAAAGAAAGGATAGAATAAGCCTGGAACCTCCTGCTATGTCAGAAAACACAGGCATACTCAAAGGAAAGGATTAGAGGGGCCAGCCTGAAGGGCTCCCACTTACCTACATAACAAAATGATGGGAGATAAAATTCTCAGTACAACTATTTAACAAAGGACTTGTGTCAAGAACATACCAAGAACTCCCGCAAATGACTCAGAAAGATTGAATTATTTTAGAGGTGCCTGGGTGGCTCAGTCAGTTCAGCATCTGACTCTTGGTTTCTGCTCAGGTCATGATCTCACAATCTGTGAGTTCGAACCCCATGTCAGGCTCTGCGCTGGTAGGGTGGAGCCTGCTTGGGATTCTCTTTTTCTCTGTTCCTCCCTTTTGCTCTCTCTCTCTCAAAATAAATAAACAAAAATTTAGAAAAAAAAGAATTATTTTAAATGGAAAGATTTGAATAGTCACCTTTTAAAAAGTAGATATCCAAGGCACCTGGGTAGCTCAGTAGGCTAAGCATCCGACTTCAGCTCAGGTCATGATCTCACAGTTCGTGGGTTCGAGCCCCGCGTCAGGTTCTGTGCTGACAGCTCGCGTCAGGTTCTGTGCTGACAGCTCAGAGCCTGGAGCCTGCTTCCATTTCTGTGTCTCCCTCTCTCTCTGTCCCTCCCCCACTCACGCTCTGTCACACTCTCTCAAAAATAAATAAGCATTAAAAAAATGTAAAAAAGGTAGATATCCAAATGTACGGTTAGCATTTGAAAAAGTGATCGATATCCTTTGTTCTCAGAAAAATGAAAATTAAAACCACCATGAGAGATTACTACACATGAACCAGGCGATTAAAATTTTTAAAGACTAAAATTATAAAGTGTTGAAAAACTGGACCTCTCATACTTTTGCTGATGGAGCTGTTGTGAATTGCCACAGTCATGTGGAAACCCTTTCACATTATCTTCTAAAGTTAAACATATGCCTTCTCCAGGACCCAGGAATTCTACTCCTAAGTATCTATTTCCAAGAGAAAAACGTATGCCTACAGAATGCCTACAACAGAATCTATACCATCGGTAAAAAACCAAAAACAAATTACCGATACATGAAGATGGTTGGATTACACATAATGCGGAGTGAGGAAGCCAGATACAAAAAAAAAGTACACAAACCAAAACAGCAATTACCCCCAGGGGACAGGGAGGTGAGAGGCTGGGAAGATGAGGGGGGATGGGGTGGATTGACTGGAAAGAGGCGGCAAGGAGGAGCCTTCTGGAATAATGGAAATGTTCCGTGTCTTGACTGACAGCTGGCCAGCGGTCACGTCGATCTGTGCACTTACCATCAGCAGATCGTCACCAGAGTAACCTCTGAAAGATGTCATTCCGGAAGAAAGCAAATGCTTCCCGAAGGAACGTCTTCTGGAACGCGAGAAGGAATGGAGATAAACACGTGGGCAAATCTAAACAAACACTGATTATATAAAACAGTGACAATGTTGGTGCTTATATAAGATGGGGTGGTCAGGGCGGTCTGTTGATTGCCAAGACTGACCCAGTTCCTCACCCCTCCCTGTGTCCACACCCTTTGTGATGTGATCGTTCAGCTCCTTTAATTCGGAAGTCGAGTCTGTTTTCTCCACCTCCTGAATCCAGGCCGGCCTCGTGACCTGCTGTGGCCGGTGGAATGTGGGGAAAGTTTTGATGCGCTCGTCTTGAGCTGAGGCTTCAAATGGCCTTGCGTGCTTTTATTCTCTTGGGCCTCTGCCGCCAGAGAGCATGTCTGAGCTAGCCCGCTGGAATAGGAGGGAGGAGCAGAGCCATCCCACTCAAGGCCGTCCTCCAGCAGGCAGCCCCCCAGCCAACCCACCCCTTGACTGTAGACACTGAGATGAGATCAGCAGCACCACCCAACTGACCCATAGACTCGTGAGGAATCATACCTAGCTGTAGTTTTAAACCACTGAATTTCATTAAAAAAATTTTTTTTGTTAATGTTTATTTATCTTTGAAAGAGAGAGAGACAGCGTGTGAGCAGGGGAGGGGCAGAGAGAGAGGGAGACACAGAATCTAAAGCAGGCTCCAGGCTCTGAGCTGTCAGCACAGACAGCTCAGAACCCAGGAACCCAGGAACCATGAGATCATGACCTGAGCTGAAGTCGGACGCTTAACCGACTGAGCCACCCAAGTGCCCCCAAACCACTAAATTTTAGCACGCTTTGCATGTAGCAATAAGAAACTGAGACAGGAGTGATTGAAGCTAAAAACATCCTAAGGTCCTTACCTTTGGAGGAATTATAATGAAATTGATTAAGAGTATGAATTAAACATGCTTTAATATAATTCAGCTTGCTAAAATGTTAACAATAACCATTAAAAAGAATAGAAAGAGTATATACATTTCAAACCTGTAAAGTAATAATAAAATTTATTAATCAATCCAAAAGAAAACAAGAAAGAAGGGGGGGAGGCAAAAAGAAAGTACAAGACTAACTGGCAAAAATATACTAGGGTGATGGCTAATTTTTTTAAATACTTTTTTAATGTTTTTATTTTACATCTCAAAATGTATTTACTTTGAGAGAGAGGCAGACAGAGAACCCCAAGCGGGCTCCATGCTCAGCGTGGAGACTAAGGCAGGGCTCTATCCCACGAATGTGAGATCGTGACCTGAGCTAAAATCAAGAGTCAGAAACTCAACTGACTGAGCCTCCCAGGTGTCCCCTGCGATGACGGGGATGCCCAAATATCTGGTTAATCATTATTTCTGCACATGTCTGTGAGAGTGTTTCCAGAAGGGGTTAGCATTTGAATTGAGGGGCGGAGGAGATCAGAGTGCCCTCCTCGGTGTGGGTGGCATCATCCAATATGTTATGCGCCTAAACAGAACGAAAAGCCAGAGGGTCAAATTGGCTCTCCCTACCTGACTTTTAGCTGAGACACTCGGTCTTCTCCTGTCCTCTGTGCTCTGGGTTCTCAGGCTCGTGAACTTGGGCTGGAGTTTGCACTACCAGCTTTCCTGGGCCCCCAGCTTGCAGACAACAGGTCATGGGACTTCGGTCTCCATAAATGCATGAGCCAATTCCTTATAATAAATGTCACTATTTATCCAATAGAATATATACATCCTACTGGGTGTGTGTCTCTGGTGAACCCTGACTGATACAGAGTTTGGCACCAACAGTGGTTCTGGAGGAACAGAATTTTAAGGATAAGTTTTCTGAATTTGTTCTAGGGGTTCTGGAGTGAGCTCTCAAATCTGATTAGATTTAAAGACACTAATGATTCAGGGCGCCTGTGTGGCTCAGTCGGTTACGCATCGGACTCTTGGTTTCAGCTCATAATATCATGGTTTTATGAGTTTGAGCCCTGCCTCTGGGTCTGCACTGGCGGTACGGACACTGTAGGCAGTACGGAGCCTGCTTGGAGTTCTCTCTCTCTCTCTCTCTGCCCCTCCCCTGCTTGGGTTCTCTGTCTCCCTCAAAATAAATAAACTTTAAACATTTTTTAAAAAGACACTAATGACTCTATTTCCAGGAGTAAAGAGAGAGCTGATGTGATCTGGCAATAGAGATATGTAAACTATCTGCCAAACCAACCATTTGTAAGAAGCAAGGAACTAGAAGGAACATTTTTGGAAAACTAGCTGTAGTCTTAGTGCCTGGTGTTGCCCTTTTAGAAAGCCCTGGGTTACCTACATAACTGGCTGCTGGAGTGACCCCACTGTTCCCATCCTGTGCCCTAAGCCCTGCTGTGACGTTTCAAATTCACCAAAAGTGAACCCGAGATACCCTGGGCACCCAACCCTCAGACCCCAGTAAAGGCAGAGCCCAGGTCAGCATCTGCTCCCCACTCTCTGTCCCTGACCTATAAAGATTAGACAGAAATAAACAAACTTGAGAATAGATAAACAATAGAAAAAATCAATGAAACCAGTGGGGCGCCTGGCTGGCTCAGTCGGTTAAGTGTCTGACTTCAGTGCAGGTCATGATCTCATGGTTTGTGAGTTCAAGCCCGCATCGGGCTCTGTGCTGACAGCTCAGAGCCAGGAGCCTGCTTCACATTCTGTCTTGCTCTCTCTCTCTCTCTGCCCCTCCCCTGCTCGCACTCTGTCTCTCTCTCTCTTAAAAATAAACATTAAATTTTTTTTTTAATTTCAGAAACAGAAAAATCTAAGTAAGAAAAGAAATAGAAGATGTGAATAGCCCCTAAATTCAATCAAGATACACACTACAGACAAATAAGTCCGGTTAACTAGGTGAATGCAACTAAACATTCAAGGAACACAAACTCTTCCAGAAGTGGGAAAACTCATGAAATTGGATAATCCCCAAAATGCAAGTATTCTTTGACATTAGAAAATCTGTCATTGTAATTTACCACGCTGGGGCGCCTGGGTGGCTCAGCTGGTTGAGCATCCAACTCTTGAGTTTGGCTCCGGTCATGATCTCAGGGTTGTGGGATCAAGCGCCGTCTTGGGCTCCACTCCGCGTCAGGGTCTGCTTGGGATTCTCTCTCTCTCCTTATGCCCCTTTGCCCCACTAGTGCTCTCTCTCTCTTTAAAATTAAAAAAAAATTTAAATAAAAATTAAATAAATAAGTAAATAAGTAATTTACCACATGAACAGATTAAAGGAAACCATATGATCATGTCAAAAGATGGGGATTTTACTACTGTTCAAGAAAACTTATTTTTTAAAAAAGGTAAAAGAGACATTCCGTTATATCCATCGTCGTTTTTATTGGACTACACCATCATAGAGCATTCATGACGGACAGGTCACAAATGATTATATCCACAATACCTAATAGTTACGTAGCACTCAACAATACCTAATAGTACGTGGCACTTGATAGCTTGCCAATCACTTTGCATCCATTATCTACATAATCTAGCCACTCTGAAGGAGGTATTACATTTTCGAAAACATATAAATGAGGAAACAGATTTAATTATTTTCATTCCTTATTTTGTTGGTTCTCTATGATCTCCTGGGTTAAATACCAAATAAAAATGAACAGATTTCTACATAATAGGTAATACATAATAGAAAAAAAAAAACACTAAAATTCTTACTTAAATTCTCCAGTGGTTTTTACATGCTCTTGGAACAAATATAAATTAAAAAAATTAACCCTATAGTTTATATTCTTAATCACATCTATCTTGCCTTCTGAAATTTGTAATCTACAATTAAATACTAGTGTTTCCTCAACTTAAAAACTACAGTGCCTTAAAAGCTAGATGAAGCTTGCAGCCTGGTAGTTCCTACCTACCAACTTGGCAACTTATATTTGAGGAACAAGTAGGCATTCCTATTGGTCCTTAATCCTAACTGGTTGCAAATGACCAACACCACAAGGCTTTGACAACTTGACCTCTGATTTTGGTACCAAATGAAAGGATGTCATGGGACATACGTAGTATTTTTCCCTATTTCTCCAAAGTACGGACTTTATGTATAAAACCACATAAGATGATTCTGAAAGGTGGAGAGAGATAGATTTGTCCTTCTTCAGGCTGTGAAGAACACGGCACTAAGTTCCTTGGTTTTTTTTTTTTTTTTTTTTTTGCTTCATCTATCCCAGACCAGATTCTGACAAAGCTGGCAACTGAGAAATGTCAATGGCACAGGCCAAAAAAAGGCCCAAGACAAGTCTGTTCTTTCTAGACAAAGGATGAGGAAAGGAGTGGTTCAACAAGACAGATAATTTTTAGACAATACCCAGCCTACTCCAGCCAAACACCAAAGACCAACTGGGGTGACTACACTTCTACTCTCACCGGTCTGTGATGAGGTTCTTCAGTGCTCCACCCCCACACCACACTGGTGTCAGAGGGTCAAGTCAGGGACAGAATTTTCAAAACCAATCCCTTCCCCATTCCATGCTGGCAGTGTCACTGAAGACCATGTGGAGAGAGTAGGCCTCCAATTCTACCCAGAGACAAGATATTTCTCCCCTTCCGTACTGGTTCAGTGTTAGTAGAGGCCTAGTGGGGAGTTGGAACTCCCACCCCTATCCAGAAGTAGTTAGGACCCCTACCCAGGTGTCAGTAGAGGCTGATGAACTTACATTTCCGACACCAACTTATAGTAATAAGGCAGTCTCCCCGGAGCCCTTTCTCCAACATAGCAGTGTCAGAGGAAGCCTGCCCAAACAGAAGCTTTGAGCAGGATACAGAATCTCAGAACGTAACACTAAAAATGTCCAGATTTCAACTGAAAACCGCCATCACACACAGAACCAGGAAAATCTGAACTTGCATGCGAAGACAACCCACAGATGTCAATACTGAAATGACAGAGATGCTAGAATTACCTGAAAAAGATTTTAAAATAGCCATCATAAATGCCTCAATGAATAATTACAAACATGCTTGACACAAATTTTAAAAAGTCCCAGTGAAACAAAAACAAAGACAAAAACCAGAACCCACTGATGGATTCAACATCAGAATGAAAGGGACAGAGAAAAAAATCAGCGAAGTTGAAGACAGAACAAGATACCCAACCTGAACAATAGAGAGAAAATTACTATGGACTGAATTGTATGTCGACCACTCCAAAACCACCACCAATTCATGTGAAGCCCTAACCCCACCCCACCATGTGATTGTATTTAGAGAAAGAGCTTTTAGAAGGTAACTGCAATTAAATGAGGTCATAAGTATGGGGTCTTAAGCTGATAGGATTAGCAGCCTTGTAAGAACAGGAAGAGAGAATTCTTTCCATACCACGTGCATGCACTGAGGAAAGGCTGTGAGGACACAGCAAGAAGGTGGCCATCTATAAGCGAGAAAGAGAACCCTCTTATCAGAAACTGGCTGGCACCTGCATCTTGGTCTTCCCAGCCTCTAGAACTGTGAGAAATTAATTTCTGTTGTTTGAGCCCCCCAGTCTATGGTATTTTGTTATGGCACCCCCCCAGCAGATTAACAGATTTGGGTACCTAGGATAGGGGTGCTGCTCTAACAAATACCTTAAAACGTGGACATACCTTTGGACCTGGGTAACGGGTAGAGTCTGGCAGTTTCGAGGTGCACACTAGAATACTAGAAATAAGGATGTTAAAGGCCATTCTGATGGAATCTCAGACTGAAATGAGGAACACATCGTTAGAAACTGGAAGGCAGGCAATCCTTGTGGTAAAGTGGCAAAGTACCAGGCTGAACGGTGTTTTCGTGTTTTGTGGAAGGTAAAACTTGTGCAATGTGCAATGAAACTGGACATTCGACACAGATTTCCAAGCAAAGTATTGAACGTGCAGCCTGGGTCCTCCTTCCTGCTTATCACAAAATATGAGAGGAGAAAGATGAATTGAAGAAGGCATTGTTCAGCCAAAAACGAAACAAAACCCTAGAACTTGGAGATTTGGAACATTCTGTCCCCCCATACTGCAAAACTGAGAAAGCTGATTCTTTTTTATTTTTTGAGAAAGTTTGTTCTGAAGAAAACACTAAGGGCATGGCTGAACAACCACTTGAAAAAGAGATTATGGGTGTGACTCATGGGTGTGATTAAGTTCAGTCTTTTTCACAGAAGCCAGAAATAAATATGGGATTATACCAACAGAAACACTGCCAGCTGGGACTAAAGGGACAAGAAAACTAGACAGATGGAGGAAGACTGTCAGCTTCTTAGATCCTACAGGACCAGACAATAGGGCTACTCAGCTAGACATGCTCTGTGTTTCAGAAACCGAATGCCTTGAAAGTCTACTTCAGGACCATCAGTTAGAAACTACTGCCTCAGTTTCAGAGGAAACCATTTCACCATTTCACCAAGCCAGATGGCCAACAACCAAAGTTTCGGAGGCAGGGCTGCCACGGCCTTGGTGGTGGGACTGCTGTAAAGTGGGCCAAGAAAGTGGGATCATTGCCTCAGTGGGTCTGTAAGGTGGGGCATCAAGCCAAAGAGCATTGTTCTCAAGACTTAAGATTTCACGGAGTCTGTCTTGCTAGATTTTGGACTTGCTGGAGACCTCTTGCTTTCCTTCTTTCCTATTTCTCCCTTTTGAAATGAGAATAACTATCATATGCCTGTCTCACAATCATATTTTGGAAACACATAACTTAACACATACCTCGGTTTCACAGGTTCACAGCTGGACAAGAATTTTGCTGCAGGTTAAATTACACCACAAGCCTCACACAGATCTGATTTATGTGATATTTAAGTAAGACTTTGGACTTGATGCTGGAGTTAAGATCTGAGGGATTGCTGGGATGGAGCAAAGGTATTTTGCATGAACATGAATTTGGGGGAGCCATGGGCAGAATGCTATGGGCTGAATAGTGTGTCCCCCAAATTCATGTTGAAGTGCTAACTGTCAATGTGATTGTATTTGGACACAGAGCTTTTCAGAGGTAATTAAGGTTAAACAAGGTCATAAGACTGGGGTCCTAACCAGATAGGACTTACACCTTTACAGGAAGAGGAAGAGAGAGCTCTCTCTCCACATGCAAGCAACAACGACGAAAAAATAAATAAATAAAACATAAATGGCAGCGTGAGGACACACCAGAGGCCAAAGCTGACACCTTGATCTTGGACTTTCCAGCCTCCAAAACTGTGAGAAATTCTGTCTATGAGCCACCCAGTCTATGGTGTTTTGTTATGGTAGCCTGAGAAGAGTGAGATAAAATAAACTTGGGGCGAAGGGGGGGAGAAGGAAGAAAAACAGAGCCTCAGGAACCTGCGGGACTACAATCAAAGATCTAACATCCGTGTCATCAGGGTCCTGGAAGGAGAGAAAGAATGAGGGCCAAAAAGCGTATTCAAAGACATGATGGCTAACTATTCCCCAAACATGGCAAAAGACATAACCTATAGATTGAAGAAGTTCTGAAAACACAATAAACTCAAAGAAATCCACACCAAGACATACAAACTTGTGAAAACGAAAAACACAGTACTCAAAACGTGTGCAATAACAACCTTCGAAATTTCATTGAAAAAAAATATATACACAAAGACGTCATCTGCTGCTATGCAAGAGGAAAATGGTGAAAGGTAAGTATTTCAGAGTCTTTTCAAGTCTTTCACAATCCAATATGCAGTGTCAGTTCAGGTCTACAACTAAATTTTACTACGGTATAAATGAGCCTAAGGTACTAACTACAGACAACTGAGGTAACATCTTTATAAATAAATAAGCACATTCTCAGATAACTTAGCTTAAAATAGGTAGCTTAAAATAGACTGAAAACATCAAAGGTCCCTTCTGTACTTTCTAGGCTGTCAGTCTTGACCATTGGAGGTAACACAATTCTTAGTAGGCAGCGAATCAGTAAGCAAGATCTCAAAGACAGAAAGTGCAGAGGCAGACCGCCAGGCCAACGCTCCTTGGCTTCAGGGTGGAAACTGCAACTGACCAACTAACAAGTCTGAAGAATATTCCCCCAGTTGGGAGCACTCACTTGAGCAGTTATCTCAATCAACATTTTTTGAGTTTACTCCCCCGGGTTCTCTTTCTCTATCCTTCCCATCCACCGCCCAAGTGCCCTTGTGCTCGAGCCTAAGAACAACTTCCCTTTCACCTCCACTCCCAACTCTGGACAAACTCATTGTGAATTCTCAATCTCTTATTTCTGCCGCTGCAACTTCCCTAAAGAACCAATCATCTCTTTAAAACTCCATCTCCTTAGCATTAAGAGGCTACCCAGCCCAGACAAGATGTCTTCTTTCCATTATGGCACACCCTGTTTCTCTCTCAAGGATTTGAAAGCTTACATGCACATTAGGGTGCTGGAAATAATCTTCCTCTTTCCCCAGGGAAATTCCAAGTCCTCTGTTGCACTGAAAAAATGTAAAACTCCTCCTTCACATCCTAAGTAAGCTATGTCCCATGTCAACAATGACTTCTTAGTTGGTATCTTTTTTGTAACACATTCTTAAGCTTCTTTGTAGCCCTCACACCACGTTTAGTAATTGTTCAATAAGTATGTTCCAAATGCACCACATTTACATAAGTCTTTATCCAGTATGAATTCTCTTTTGCTGGCCAAAGGCTGAATGCTCACTAAAGGCTTTTCCGTATTCTTTGGTTTTCCCTCCAGTATGAGTTTTCTGATGTTGAGAAAGGGATGAACTCTGGCTAAAAGCTTTTCCACATTCCTTACACTTATAGGGCTTTTCTCCAGTGTGAGTTTTCTGATGCTTTGTAAGAGATGAGCTCTGGCTGAAAGCTTTTCCACAGTCCTTACACTTGTAAGGTTTCTCTCCAGTGTGTGTTCTCTGATGACGAATAAGGGCTGAGCGGTCGCTGAAGGCTTTGGCACAATCATTGCATTTATAGGGTTTCTCCCCAGTGTGAGTTCTCTGGTGTTGAGTCAGGGCTGAGCAGTAGCCAAAGGCTTTCCCACACTCATTACACTCATAAGGCCTCTCTCCAGTATGAGTTCTCTGGTGCTGAATAAGGCCTGATCGATCACTAAAGGCTTTCCCACATTCATTACACTTATAGGGTTTCTCTCCAGTGTGAATGACCTGATGCTGGGTAAGGAATGTGCTTTGGCTAAAGGCCTTCCCACACTCATTACACTCATAAGGTTTCTCTCCAGTATGAATTCGCTGATGTTGAGTGAGGTATGAGCTCTGATTAAAGGCCTTCCCACACTCATTGCATTCATAGGGTTTCTCTCCAGTATGAATTATATGATGCCGAATCAGGGCAGAGCGGTGACTGAAGGCTTTCCCACATTCATGACACTCGTAGGGCTTCTCTCCAGTATGAATTCTCTGGTGTAGAGTAAGGTGTATACTCTGGCTAAAAGCTTTACCACATTCATTACATTCGTAGGGTTTTTCTCCTGTGTGAATTCTCTGATGCAAGACAAAAGCTGAGTAGTAACTAAAGGCTTTCTCACACTCGTTACACTTCCAAGGTTTCTTTTCTGCACAAACTTTCTCGTGCCTCATTAGATCTGAATTTTGTTTTAAGTTCTTTTTAAATGAATCACAGTGATGTAGTCTCTTCCCTTGCTGTTGAACAAGTAATGACCTTCGACTAAAACTTCTCCCAAATTCATCACACTGGTAACTTCTCTCCCCGGAAGACTTCTTCTGAGTGACAACCTCCTGTATTAAATGTTTCTCATGGTTTTCCTGCTGACTCTCTGAAGAATCCTCATATTCACTGGAACTTTCCTTTGGAAATCTTGCTATTAATACCCCAGGGGCCAATTCTTCTTCCGAAATATCCTGCTCTGGAGTTAGGTCCTTACTCTCCGGTCTTGTCTCCCAGTCTGAAAGAAACAAAAATACACATGGATCATTTCCTACACAGGAAAGGAAAATAATTGCTGTGGTAGGAAAATAATGAAAAACAAACAAATGAAAAAATGCTTACAGGGAACACAGGAACTTGAAAGCTCTCAAAGATAGCTTTGCAATCTTAAGAGAACATGAGAAAAGAAAGATGAGTGGGCAAAGAAGTTCAGGTGCACAAAACGGAGAGAGTGGAGATGAGAAAGAATAACAGAGAATAAGACTAAACAGATGGCAGATAAGATTTTAAAAACTGGGTGTGGCAGAGTCAGAGAAAGACAGTCTTTCAGGGACTGTCCACTATTACCTCCTCACTGGAGCTTCTGCGCTTCATGCCTTGAGAATAACCACCATTAGCTGATCTCCTTGCCACCAATCCTTCCTCATCCTAGTATTTCCCAATCACTGCTAACAGACTAACCTTCAAAACTGTCGCTGTTAAACAAAAATCTCTGGAGGTTCTGTTGCCACAAGATGAGACACAGATGCTCTGAGCTAGCGTTCAAAGTAGTTCAGATCAAGACATTTACACCATCACAAAGTTTAGTGATTAAGAAGTAACTGATCACCTCTGACTGCCGCATACCCAACAAACTATAAACAATTAAATAGAACGAAGTTTAAAAAAGAAAATGAGAGGGGCGCCTGGGTGGCTCAGTCGGTTAAGCGGCCAACTTCAGCTCAGGTCATGATCTCACGGTCTGTGAGTTCCAGCTCCGCATCAGGCTCTGTGCTGATGGCTCAGAGCCTGGAGCCTGCTTCAGATTCTGCGTCTGCCTCTCTCTCTCTCTCTGCCCTTCCCCTGTTTCACTCTCTGTCTCTCAAAAATAAATAAACGTTAAAAAAAAAAAATGAGGGTCTCCTGAGTGGCTCAGTCAGGTAAGTGTCCAACTCTTGATTTCGGCTCAGGTCATGATCTCATGGTTTGTGAGTTCGAGCCCCTCTGCACCTGACAGTGCAGAGCCTGCTTGGAATTCTCTCTCCCTCTCTGTCTACCCCTCCCCTGATCATGCATGCACTCTCTTTCTCTCTAAATAAATAAATAAATAAACTTAAAAATATATATATGTTTAAAAAAAATGAGTAGCATGTAGAGAGGAGAAGGTCAAATCCCTATATGCTCAGATTGGTTCCCAACTTGTCAGGATACCTGCTCCAAATCCTAGGCTTCCCAGTTAGAGTTTTGGGAGAAAAGCTAAAAATGCTAAAAAATGTTTATTTCCAGGCTTAAACGGTCTTTAATATCCATTCCAACCATGACTCTACCTGAAATAAATCAATATAATTCAAAGTTCCCAGCTATACATCATAATGAGGGATGTGCCTGTGATTTTAAAAAGCAAATAGGTAGAAATAGGTTAAAGGGAAATGGACCTTCAGCTAAGGGGAATGGAGGAATTAAATCCCCAAATGTTCATGGAGAACACACAGTAGAGGAAAGTAAGAGATTGCTTGTCTGGGGTTAAGGGTTCAAGCTGGAGAATAAAGAAGATAAAAACGGTTGGGCAGGTAGTAACCAAAGCTTTGGAAGCAGGTAGAAGAATACAGAACTGGGAGAGTGGGGAATCTAAAGAAAGTATAATTAGCTGGCAGGCTATTGTAGTATCTAGTTTGATAGAAATGATCAGGTCAAATTCATGAGATCTTTCAAAAGGTTACCACGATTTAGTCAATAGTTATCTTCTGCTTAGCATTGGGCTAGGTACTAGTCTATGCATTTCTCTTGGATTATTTCATTTGGTCCTCACAGCAACCCTAGGAGTCAAGTGCTATCATTATCTCCATTTTACAGTCGGGGAATTTGAGTCACAGAGAAGGTAATCCACTTGTTAAAGCCACAGGGCTAGTAAGTAGTTGAGATTGGCTTTGAACACAGAGTGGTTTCAAAATCTGCACTCAGCCACTATACTATGCTGCCTCCACTTACATAAAGAGAAATGCAAGGGAAACTCAGAGATTGATTTTTAGTCAATTTGTGACAATCTGGTCTGAGACAAAAAGTCACCTTATCCTGCAGAGATAAAAAGTATGTGAAAAAGCCTAGTTTAAAACCTAACACCCAAGCATATAATTAACAAATATTAAGATGTTGATTTCATTATACCTTATTTGGGAAAAAGAATTGGTTTGAGGAGGTGGAAAGTATTACATTCTAAGAAAAAAAAATTTTTTTAATTATGAATTTTAATAGATGACCATTCACAGAGCTGGAGTGTGGCAATGGAGAAAGGGACTTCACTTCAACTTTTCCATGGGTCTAACGAAATCTGGAAAGGCTCCTTCACAAAGCGCCGTAAAGATGCTTTGGTCCATTTGATCCCACTGACCATCTGGGTTTTACATCATCACTCACCTGAACGAGTTGCTTTTGAGACTTCTCTCTCCAGCTCCTTTCCACACTCCAACTGAGAGATTGCATCGGGCTTGGAAATTGGAAGCCCTGTTCATGGGAAAAGAAAAAGTAGTTTGGTCAAGAGTTCAGGTTTATTTCCTTGGTTGTCAGGGGAGACAGCATAAGAGAAAGAAAGAGAGAGGGTGGTTCTGGATTTCTCCCTCAACAGTGCTCAGAAGAAGGTAGGAAGATGGATATGGGGTCTATTTGAGCAGAACAACTGAGCCACTTGTTTTTACCTCTCTCTATTAAAATAATAAGCACCCATTTCTTAAGAGGTCTCTTCACTAGAATTTCCTCTCAACATCCTTATTCATGCAGTAGAGAAGAAGGAAGCTACCACCTAGGCAAATACAATCAAAAGGTGTCCATCTCTAATACTGGGAGGGTTAAACGTATATCCAGAAACAAAAGTAGACATTGCCTGTCTCAGGACTTACACAACGATTAAGAATCCTTGAATCTAAGAACCTCAGAGCTCCCAGGAATTAAGGAGGCAAAGAAATCGCACTGGGTAAGTTCAAAGCGGGGGAGGGAGCCGTCCTTACCCAGCAAGACCAGATTCCTGTGCTTCTCAGGCACATCTCCCTGAGGAGGGTTCAGCTGCTCCCACTGGGTGAGAGCCTCGGCCATATCCCTGATCACCAATGACTCCTGCAAAACCAAACACATCAGTGCTCACCAAGGGATCTTCCAGAAGCCTCTGAGAAGCACTCAAACTGACAGCGAAGAGAAGGAAGAGAGGAAGGACAGGAGGGTTAGACAAAATGACCTCTAACATCCCTTCCAACAGTCAGATTCTCTGATGCATCTGTAGCCACAGACTCACTCCTTGGCTCCGTGCAGCAGAACTGCATGGAACCAGAAAGGGGGAAGGAATCTTCACTGTAAAATCTGAAGGTACCAAGTTATTAGTTTATGTATTGATAAAATATAGAACTACAGAAATCCTTACCATTTAGACATGGGAAAGTGGAGGAAATATAATCATGAGTTAACTCTGTTCTTTGTGCTATGGTTTTAAAATATCAGGGGTTCAAGAAATAGGAAAGATTTTTCTCTCTGGCTTTCCTTTGAGGACACAATCACTCCAATACCTATTAAAAATTAAGATGTTTGCTACACATGTCACAGAATATATATTTATTTGTAAAACAGTGTCTCAGGCCCAAATGATGAAAGTTCCCAAAGTGTGTTCTCACCATTTCTCATAATGGCCCTGATCAGTCTGATGGCCCCCAACCTGGTTCCATCTGCTTTCTACGGTACCTTACGCTACTCCCCCCCACCCCCCGCCACCGTACTCCCTGTGCTCCAGTCGGTGCTGCCTTTCAGCTGCTTGAAATGTGTGCCACATTCTCTCTTACCCCTTTACACATGCTGCTTCCTGTTCTTGAATGCTCTCCCCCTGTCTCATCCAGCTATTTTAATCCTACTCAGGCTTAGATCTCAGCTCAGGTGTTACCTCCTCAGGGAAACCTTCTGTGACTCTTTGGGTTGCAGTACCATGTTCTTTCCCTTCTCTTGGGGTTTGCACACACTGAGGGGCTTTGTGATTAATGTCTGTCTCTCCCCTTAGACAGTAAGCTCCATGAGAACAGAGGCCGGGAATAATTTTGCTCACTGAAATAGCCCTAGTTATCTGGCACAGCACAAGGACACTAAAATAGCTGAATTCAAACAGGTGAAGGAAGGAAGGAACCCATTAAGAATTAGTGGAAACAAGTTTAAATGGGGTGTTCTGTAAAAGTGTGCCTGGGAGGGGCGCCTAGGTGGCTCGGTTAAGCATCCGACTCTTGATTTCAACTCAGGTCATGATCTCATAGTTCATGAGTTCAAGTCCCACGTTCGGCTCTGTGCCGATGGTGCGAAGCCTGCTTGGGATTCTCTGTCTCCCTCTCTCTCTACCCTCTCCCCCCTCCCCACTTGCTCTCTCTCAAAAAAAGCATGCAAGGGAACAGAGGTGGGGAGGGGAACAGAAGCATATCAGACATTGAAATCCCTGCAGGAGTGCAAGCCAAACCTTGATCTAGATGACAGGCACCAGGCTCAGACTGTCTACTAAAATGTAGGGAAAGGGAGCAGAGTGGGTAACAGCCCTCTGAATCGATAGCTGGGTCAATTTCCTGCTAAGACGGATGTCTAATAATTTTTCTAAATCTCTACAAAAAAAATTTCAGCACAACTTGAATTCAATTGTGATACATTAAAACAGGCCAGTCTCTGGGATGCTAGCAAGGCAACAGTCTCTTCTCTCTTTGAACGCCACTTTTGCCATAGCTCCCTGAACATATAAATGAATACACTGGGTTATTTTGCTTATAGTCAGCATTCTAATGTTTATGACGTAGCCCTCCAAAAACAACTGGTAAAACGATTCACAGAATAAAATAAAGTTAAAAGAACTGCCTACTTGGAAAACTCCCTGCTTAAAATAATTTAACTCTTTATTTTAATATCTGAAGTATGAAATCACTATGCTTCTTTAAGGCATTTTTTTAATGTTTATTTATTTTTGACAGGAGGGAAGGGCGGGGGATGGCCGGGGAAGCAGGCTCTGTGCCGACAGAAGACAGCCCAATGCGAGGCTCAAACTCAGGAACTGTGAGATCACGACCTGAGCCGAAGTCGGAGGCTTAACCGACTGAGCCACCCAGGTGCCTCTATTTAATTTTTTATTTTTATTTATTTTTATTTTATTTTTGTTGTTGTTTTTTGTTTTGTTTTTGTTTTTTGAGAGAGAGAGAAAGAGACAGAGCACAAGCAGGGAAAGGACAGATAGAGAGTCAGAGACACAGAATCTGAAGCAAGCCCCAGGCTCTGGGCTGTCAGCACAGAGCCCGACATGGGGCTCAAACTCACAAGCTGTGAGATCATGACCTGAGCCAAAGTCAGATGATTAACTGACTGAGCCACCCAGGTGCCCTAGGAGCCTCTATTTAAGTTTATGGTCCCTTAAGACCGTATGCCTCAGGAGGGATCACACAGCAATACAATGTATATAGTCTTCTTTCTTTACAAACCATGCTAACAGTAACAGACAAACTGGCAGTTCCTTTAGTTCCAGACTTTAGTTTCCTGAGAACACCACAGCAACTGAACTTGTTTATGGAGTTGCTACCCAGGGTACCTGTGCTGGGGCTGGAAGACACAGGAAGATGACGCAGAAACTATTCGGTAGATGCTACTCTCTCTCCCTTTTCCTCTGAAAGAGATCTACGAATTCAGATCAGAGTCCCCGGCGTCTCAGACCAGTGTGCTGTGAGGCAGGTCTGAAGTTGTGAAACAGTCCCAGTGCCTTGACCACAGAGTCTGCCATTCTCCTGTCCTCGGAGGCCAGATCCTGCGGAAGCGTCTTGACTAATTTCGCTTCAGTCTGAGAGAGGCATGTTTCATCTCGCTGGGCCTCTACAAACTTTCGTGGGGCTTTATTTACCTTTGGAATGAGACTCAATGTAGGTTTTCTTGCCATCTGGCTACCACGTCCCTAAGCTTCCCTTACCATACCCCAGGCCACTCTACGGTGACACACTTACCCTCCAACTCACTTACAGACTTTTAGCTAAAGCTGTCCTCTCTCTTGGAATAATTCTGTATTCTATTCCCCAATTACTTACTCGCATATTTTCCAGAGTGCAGCTTTTATCCCAGTATTTTTATCCCAAGTTCTCTAGAGGATGGGGGAAAAAAAATGGAAAACCTCTTCCAAGGCCTTTTATGATTTGTCTCTACCAGTCATTTCTGTATGAAATGACTTTCATTTTTGCTGATTATTTTTTTTGTTCTTTTTTTTTTTTAATTTTTTAACGTTTATTTATTTTCGAGAGACAGAGCGTGAGCAGGGGAAGGGCAGAGAGAGAGAGAGGCAGACGCAGAATCTGAAGCAGGCTCCAGGCTCCGAGCCATCAGCACAGAGCCCGACGTGGGGCTCGAACTCACAGACCATAAGATCATGACCTGAGCTGAAGTCGGCCACTTAACCGACTGAGCCACCCAGGCGCCCCCTGATTAACTATTTTTATGCTGTTTAACTATTTTTCTTATCTCTATCTTATTTCCTCAGTAAATTTCATGAGGCGGAGAAACTGGCTTTTATAACTTTGCATCTGACCACGAGGCCAGTGACAATACCGAAGGGCTAGTAAGAGTGAATGGAGCACTAAATGCGTCGAGAAGTAATGCCAGAGGGAAAGTTCTGCACAAGTAAGAACATTTACTGTCAGGCTCATCATTCACCATTTTGTCAGGATGAGCCCAGTGGTCTAGGAATCAGGGCTGAGCAATTCCATAACAACGGCAGAAACTGTATTCCCGTTCTGAGGACAAAAGAAAAAAAGAAAAAGAAAACTAAACCCACCTGGGATGCAGGGGTCATACCATTTTCTTTTGGGTTTCCAGAACGGGGCAGGTCTGAGTCCTCAGAAAGTGACCCTACAAGTGGAGAATAGGAGCCATGACGATTTCTCTTGCCTCGCAGTAAACTTGCAGAAACTTCCATGCACGGCTACTTGTCACCTAAGAAAAGTCAACGCAGGAAATCAAGGGACAATCCCACAACATCCCTGAATCAAGACAAACGTGACCTCGTATGCCTCCTATCCTCAGCCCTTAAATTCTAGTAGAACTCTGCGGTGAAAATCTAGACATATAAATTAAATACGTATTTCTATCATCTGCTGAATGACAAAGTAATACTCAAAGTCTTTTTGTCCACCTGTTCCTCACTTAATGATTCATTCCTGTTCTATGCCAGAATCACAGGATGAAGGAAGACTAGTTAAATTCTTTCTGACCACTGGCTTTTCAGATACAATACGGGCATTGCTAGAAAAGATCTTATGGGAGAAAAAAAAATCCAGTCTTCTAAACAAATCTCGTGACTTCTAGAATCCTCACTTTCCCCATCTGCAAATGGGTATAACAATCTCCTTCCTACCACCTTATGGGGTTCCTGTGAGGACAAAACGATGTCATTATCAAAAGCCAAATTGTCATATCTGGTGATGTGTGGGACAAGGGAGGCACGCATCATCCTAAAGGCGCGCAGGGCAATGGTGTCACGGGCTCTCTCTCAAAACCCCAACGGGAGACCAACCAGCTGGAAAGGGCTGTCGTCTCACAGAGAAGACGTGATGCTTCTTTCAGAGCCTGCCCCAGCCAGAGGGCAGCCTTTCCCCTTTTCTCTCCAGCAGGCTCTGCGGTTGCATCCCTCCGAAATTCTCACCTCTGCCCCCAGGCTCCATGGAGACTCCCTCCCCTGGCCCGCGCAGGAGACGACTGCCGCGCGAGAAAGGCGCAGCGAACGCGCCCAGGGACCTCGGGGATCCACCGCTCGGGTGCACTCAGAGGCCCGGGAACGCGCCCGCGACCCTCGCGGGGCAGCCTGGCGCCACCCCGGGGCCCTCCCGCCGCCCTCCTTCCGGTCACTCAGACTTGCAAGGACCCGCGCTTAAGCCTCCTCGACCCCAGGCTCGACCTCCCGCACCACGCAGAAGTAGCCCCGGCCTAGCAACAAAGGCATCTAGGAGCCGGCCGGGCCAAGTTGCGCCGGCCCTATCTCGTGGCTGAACTACGACTCCCAGAATCCTCCGCGGAGCGCGGCTCACGTCACCGGGCGCAGCTTCCCAGAGGACTCTGCAGGACGCTGGCCAGGCGGCCCTCCTCGCTCCGGGCCGGAACTCTGCCCAAGTTGCGCAGTTATGGCTCCCCAAGAGAGTTAAGACCCTCAGAAACCCGTCTAAGAGTGTTAGGCCGCTCCTAGATGCGGACTCTGGGCCCCGGCTCCGGAAGATGCATTCGGCCGCACTAAACTCCCGCCTCGCAGAGAATGTTCACTGCCCCGTAACTGTGACCTGCCAAGGGCGCCACCCGCGACCTACCCTGGATTCCTCTTTACGGGTGGTGCTCTCTCGGGAGGGAGGCGCCCGGATCGCTTCCTTTCTGCGCCTTCATGGTACTATTAATTCGCTCATTGTGGCGGAGACAGAGATGCTATAAAGTAACCGGGGATGTGTATTCCAGGCTGCATCTCAGAATGAGGAAAAGGGAAATCTCAGTCCTGGAAATCAGCTCAACCCAAGAAGTTATTAGTTAATAACTGGTACCGCTGACCTCAAAATGACTGGAACATGAAAGACTCAAGAGCAGACAAGTTCTAGAAGCTGCCACCTGGGATTGGGTGTTACCTTCAGGATGGTGTATGTTCTCACGTATCTTCCCACAATAAAGTAGCCAATTTTCTCTCTAGGTCGAAGTACCAAGAAAGAAAACCCAATTAGCCTAACTGTGGCTAATTAGCCCAAAATATCCATTTGTCCTTTATCTAATAAGGTCCCCAAATTTTAGGTAGGCCTAAAGCTTCCTAGAGTAAAGATTACATCGATCATCCCTACTTCTTGCCAGAGCAAAGTGATTCTTAAGGAGGAAAGCTCCTACATGCTGGCTGGAACACAAGTCGTCATGGAGCACGTGAACAAGGTTAACACTCTAGAAATGGCAAACCAACAGGATAGAAGGAACGGAGCCCTTGACAATTTGGTGGAACAGAGCTTGGGTTTTAATGGGAGATGTAAACTTCTATTTTGTATAAGCCACTACTACACTGGGTGTCTGCTTTACAGATAGCTACACTGCTAACTGGTTTATAAGGTTGGCTGCTTTTGGTCCAATGACTGAGGGCTGAGAGGAGAGAGGGCATGTAATAGAGAACACAGCCTTATCAGCTCAAAGAACAACTGAAAGGAGCCCCCACCCTTGCCCCCTCCATCCGCAAGAAATATAGAGTGGGCAGCTTATTTCAAAAAAACTTGTGTATGAAAGGCGCCACTAGTTGACTTGTCTGGAACACAGGGGAATACCTCCCCTCCTTTTGTTAACCAGCCACATCACGGAAATCCTCCTTCTTTTGTTAGTCATCAACTGCCGGTTCTCAGCTTTCCTCTCACTTTACCCTTCACCAGCACTTGATAAAACTCAGTACCCCCTCCTCCTGGAAAAACACTCTGGTTTTCCTCCTTGACTGGTCACTCCTTCTCAGTCTCCAGGTAGACGCTCCTCCCCAGCCTCTAAACCAGTGGTTCTCAAACTGTACCATGATCAGAACCACCTGGAAGGCTTGTGAAACAGTGCTGAACTCAATCAACCCTTATTCGGGAGTCTGGAGTAGGACCTGAGAATTTGCATTCCTAACAAGTTCCCAGGGGATGCCGAAGCTGCTCATTTGGAAACCAACTAAATGTTGGAATGTCCCAGGGCTCAATCCTTGGGCCGCTCTTCATTTTCCTATGAACACTTCTTAGTAATCTTGTTCAGTCTAGATGTTCTAAATACCATTCTAATGTGATCAACTCCCAAGTTACATCTCTAGCATGAGTTTCTCCTCTGACCTTGAGGTGTCTCCTCAACTCCTTGCTTAATAAATAAATATCTCTAATATAAGACGTTCAAAACTGAACTTTTGACGTCCTTCCTCCCCCAATGCCATAACTCTTACTCCTGCAGTTTTCCCTACTTCAGTAAATGGGAACTCATCCTTGTAGTTGCTCAGTTCAAACACCTTGGAGTCATCATTCTTCTCTTTATCGCACAACCCACATCGAGTTCCTCTGCAAATCCTGTTGGCCGTACTCTCAAAATACATACAGAATCTGACCACTTCTCACCACCTCCAGTGCTGGCGCCCTGGTCTAAGCACCCATCACCTGTTGGCTGGATCACTACAAATGCCTGCTAACTGGTCTCACTCCTACTCTTGCCCTGTATAGCCTATTCTCAACACACTTGCTCTCTTATCTCGAAACAAAGCCAAAGTCCTTATGATGGCCCACAGAGCCCTTCAGAATCTGCATCATCCTCATTAACTCTCTGATATCATCTTCTACCACTTTCCCCTTATTTGTTCTGCTGCAGCCATACTGGTCTGTCATTCTTCAGCTGAGTGAAGCATGCTTTCACTATGGAGCCTTCGCTCTTATTCCTCTGCCTGGATTGACACCCTGGGTAGATACCCCCCAGGTAGCCACCGAGCTTGCTCTCTCACCTCTAGGCCTTTGCTCCCCTTCTTTGTGAAGCCTTCTCTGACCACTTCTTTATTTTTTTCCATAGCACCTATTTCTAACATATAATTAGTTTTGTTTATTGGGGGTCTTCTGACACCACAGATTAAATTCCATGGGAGGAGTATCCTAGAGTATTTACTACTACTTGGATAAACAATAACGGAGTATATTCTCTGTACTTGTAGAGAAGGTACAAATGCCTGAAACTAATACTGTACTCGTTGGTTTTCTTGGCTTTCATTTGGGTGCTTTTGGAAAACTTGGACTTCCTTCGTAACCCTCCTTTTATTTACAGAGGCCGTACTTTAAAGTTTTGGGTTTTGTTTTTGTTTTTTTAGAATTGGGAGGGGCAAAGAGAGAATCCCAAGCAGGCTCCCTGCTGTCAGCATGGAGCCCCAAGTGGGGCTCAATCTCACGAACCATGAGATCATGACCTGAGCAGAAATCAAGAGTCAGACGCTTAACTGACTGAGCTACCCAGGCATCCCCAGGGGCCCTACTTTAGAAATAACGTAGCCCTGGACACTACCAGGTGGCCCAAGCACATAAATTGGTGTCCCACAGAAGAGTGGAGTGGGAACACTTTAAAATAAAAATCCCTGATGAGTCCCCATTGTCTCTTAAGGGTGGATTGTTCTTGGGTTTTCCTAATTTTCCTGAGGGCTTCTGTTTCCTTTTAGTCTGTGTTTGTCACAACATCCCACCTGGAATGCATCTTTTTGCATTCCTTAAGAAGCTACAGTGCCTTTCAAGGCCATTTATTTTGATGTGAAAGTTGATATGCAGAGAGATATCAAAGGATATGCAGAGGATATCAAAGGAATCTTTTAGTAACCTTGGAAAAGGGAAAACTGGAAATGCGAAGGTAGGATTTGGGTGCCAAAAGGATGGCGGTGTCAGGGACATGAGATTCAATAGAAAAGAGACGTGCTAAAAGTCTCGGGTATTGAGAAAGGAAGGCAGACGTGAGACAGACAATCAAACTTGGGAGTGAAATAGCAAAGACAATAAATCAGGCCTGAGTCATTTACCTCGTTGTGTTACATGTTACCTTTGGGCACATACCCTCAGCTCTCTGTTCCAACCCAGCTGCCAGAGCGTATGGACTCACTCAGACATTTGACTGCACCACCTTTGGCAGAACAGTTATCTGCCTGGGAGTGCCAGCCTCTCCCCCTTGCTTGTCACAGGCCAAACAACTGCGCAGTTGAAGTTTCTGGTTCCTTGCACCATTTCCAGGCTTACTGAAGGACCACAAGATGGCTTGGGATCTGGCCTCCCTAAGGGTGGCTGGATGAAGCAACCTCAAAGCATGAGGTAAACAGGAGGAATCTGATCAGTTAAATTCCTTCTGCCCGTCAACTTTTAACAGGAATTTCCTTAGGCTGTGAATATAATGATTAAATACATAACGGTTTATTTTCTCTCAGTCAAGATTAGGAGTAGGCAGTCCAGAGCTGGTATGGAGTCTCAAGATCATCAAGGAATCAGATGTCTTCTGTTTTTCTCCTTTCCCATCCTTCAGGCATGGCAATATCCTCAAGGTCACAAGATGTCTGCCAGCCACTAAATGCATATTTCAGGTAGAAAAGAAGGGAAGGGTGAAGGCAAAGAGTGGTTTCTTAGCCTTCCCTCCCTTTTAAGGTGCCTTTCCAAATGTCTTGTCCAAAAATTCCAATTATATTAACATATAATTTGCTTGATATTTGATACATCAATGTACTACTGGCCTGACATTTGATATATCAGTATTTCATTGGCCTAAGAAAGGCTGAGAAATAAAGTGAGCACTCTGGTGTACTCAGAAGAGATTGGTTTCCTATTGTTAAGGATGAAAAAAAATACGACTACAGTTTAGGCAACTAATAGCTTCTGCCACAATAAACATTAGTCAATGCTTAGTATCAACACTTTAGCTATTGCAAGTTTCCTTAATCATGAGGTTCTACAAAGTGACTCAATAAGTTGATGCTGGGTTATTTGGTCAATTGCCTCTTCTGCAGACTTTGCATAGGTTTTAGACGCATGTGTGAAAGAAAGGAATCCACATCTTTACAGGATACCTATGGCATGTTTAACGGGTGGGACATCAGATCTTTGATCATGGGGACTGATTTTTTTTGTGGCCTCTGCTATTGGGCTTCACTATTAATTCCATTTGTCCTTTCTAAGGTTCCAGATTCCTGCCCATTAACAAGATTAAAGAAGGGAGTGCCATGCTCATTGTCTATCCTTCATCCATTGTAATGCCAATATGGCACAAGGAATTAAAATAGGTGTGCCTGGCTGGCTTAGTTGGTGTGATTCTTAGAGCATGTGACTCTTTTTTTTTTTAAGTTTATTTATTTATTTTGAGACAGAGAGAGAGAGAGAGAGAGAGAGTGCGGCAATCAGAGGAGGGGCAGAGAGGAAGAGAGAGGGAGTCCCAAGCCAGGCTCTGCACTGTCAGCACGGAACCTGATGCAGGGCTCAAACTCACAAACTGGGAGATCATGACCTAAGCCAAAACCAAGAGACGCTTAGCTGACTGAGCCACCCAGGCGCCCCAAGTGTGCAGCTCTCAGTCTCGGGGTTGTGAGTTCGAGCCCGACATTGGGTGCGGAGCCTACTTTAAAAAAAAAAAGAAAGAAAAAAAAAGAAATTAAAATAATTTTTTAATGCTTTTTAAAAAAAACACCTAGACCTGAGGAACCTGTCCTCCTCCTCTTGGTGCTCATGTTCTCTCAGCTGCTCTATGGAATTACTGCTTTATTACTAAGCAGGAATTCTCAAGATGTAGGTGTGAGGAAGCCAATCTACGTCTCCACCATGTAGGTGTGGGTAGAACAGTCTGCATTTTGGTTTCACAGATACTGATGAGGGCAAGAAGAACATCATGTCTAATAGGACATGGTGGCCCGGCTCTCAGTTACATCCTCACGTCTGCTACTTTAGTACTAAAAGGATGACTGCTCATGGATGAGCTATGCCTGGAGTTAACTTTGCTTTGTGATATTCTTTGAGATGAGGCATAGCCCCATCTCTTGGTTCACTGTGGCTGACTTCTTCAGCCTGGAACCCCACCCAGCTGCCATGGCTATAGCTGGTTTACTACTGGACTCAGAACTTTTAGCATCAATATTTTTCCCTTCAGCATTTACACATGAATACATTACGAGAAAGGGAAGGTGTTATGTCCAGAGTATGGATGGAATGGCAGAGCTACACGAAGGAATTAGAGTTATCAATGAGACTAAACACATATAACACAAAAATGCAACCACTAACCTAGAAACAAGGGTGATGGGTTAGTCTACTAGAGACCAAAGGTCAGGTTAGAGGGCAGAAGAACCAAAGTTTGGGGAAACTAAGGGTCCTGAGTGAAGAACAAGGGCATGCCTAACCCAGGGCTCCAGGAACCTCAAAGAAGAGTTGATTAAGAGCTAAGAGCATAATTATCATGAAGGTATTTACAGTCCTACATATGATTTAGCTTCATGTTAATTTTCTTACTGAAGTTTCTAGTTCTAGAAAAAGCCTTTGGTTGAGGACTCAAGTTCTCATGACTAGACAGGTATTTATTCATTGAGAAAATATGTAATAAGTAGCAGGCATCACACTGGAGACACAGCAGCACACAGATATGAAATGGTTCCTGTTCCTATGGAGTGGTCTACAAATAAAATTAAATAAATAAATAAATAAATAAATAAATAAATAAATAAATAAATAAAAACGTATGATGGTTATCTTTGGGTCCCTGTCAAACACTTACAAAACATATTGACTGGAGAGCTTCTGGCCAATTTGGGGATCCTCAGAGTATTATATTAAGTATGAGGCATCCCAGTGCAAGTCTATGGCATGGTCTATTAAGACTATTTATTGAGCCTCTAGTACCAGATGGAGACATGAGAATAAGCAGTGGTTAGAAGGTGCTCAAACACAAATCTTCATTATCGCGAATAAAAGCATCTTAAGTCTCTATGGGGGTCCCTTGCGGGCTGGAGCACCTCTATGATATTCTGTAGGCTGCCTGGCATAACGTCGTTGATGTTGGATGATAGATGACTTGCAGCTGAACACCTTCCCACACACGCTGCATTCGTAGGGCTTCTCTCCAGTGTGTACTCTCTGATGCTGAGTAAGTCGTCTTTTCTGGAGAAAGGCTTTCCCACATTCGGTACATTTATAGGGCTTGTCTCCACTATGAATTTTCTGATGCTGATTAAGGGATGAGCGGTCAAAGAAAACTTTCCCACACTCATTACATTCAAAAGGAGTCTCTCCAGTATGTGCTCTCTGGTGGCGAATGAGGGAGGAGCGGTCAAACAGGGCTTTGCCACAGCCCTTACATTCATAAGGTCGCTCTCCAGTGTGAGTGAGCCTGTGGCGAGCGAGGATGCTTTTCTGGCTAAAGGATTTCCCACATTCTGTACACTCATAAGGACTTTCTCCAGTATGAATTCTCTGATGGCGAGTAAAAGATGAGCGGACAAAGAATGCCTTGCCACATTCGTTACATTTAAAGGGCTTCTCTCCAGTATGAGTTCGCTGATGTTCAGTAAGGGTTAATCGGTCATAGAAAGTTTTTCCACATTCATTGCATTCAAAGGGGCTCTTTCCAGTGTGAGACATCAGATGTTTCTTAAGACTACTTCTATAGCTGAAGGCTTTCCCACATTCTTTACAGTTATAGGGCTTCTCTCCGGTGTGAGTCCTTTGATGGCGAGTGAGGGATAAGTGGTTATACAAGGTCTTCCCACATATGCTGCATTCAAAGTTTCTCCCCTTATTGTTGGTTTTCTTGGCAGGAGTAGATCTTTGCCTGGAGTCCTTCTCCTTGGGGGAGGATTCCTTCAAAGTCTCCCCTGATAAATGTTCTTTCTTTGTGCCCCTGTGGTTTTCTGAGCCAAGTACAGGACCCGGACGACCATCTTTCCTGAGTTTTTTCATTAATGTCTTTTGCAATGTTCCTTTTTTAGAAATATCCTGGCTTTGAGTTGAGTCCCAGCTCTCAAGTCTAGCATTATGGTCTAAAACAAACAGAAAATACAGATATAACTGGGTCTTAGTGCTAGTGAAAACAGAACATTATCTTTGTTAAGAAAAGAATGAATACAAAATATTTCCTGGTTTATTGGTAATTCCTGAAAAAAAAGAAAAGCATTGCAGAGAGGCTGAAAAACGGCAGAGGAACAGAGATGAGAAGTGGAAGGTGAGCAGTTAGCCCACTACCAAGTTTCAGTTATTCATTCGTTAGGTACTTTCTAGATGTCCACAAAATGCTAGACACAACAGAAGTCACTGGGACTCTAATGAACAAGACAGACATGGTCCCTGGCCTCATGATGTTTATATTCTACATGACAGAAGACAAAGAAAATACAACAGATGGTGATTAAGTCCAGTGAAGAAAATAATGAATGGAAGTTGGAGTAGGGTCTTCTTTAGAGGAAAAACTTAAGAATGGTCATCTAGACCTTCTAGAAGGTGTCTAGATGACTTCTAGGTCATCTAGAAGTGACAGTTAAGCTGAGCTCTGAAAGATACATAAACCATGTGAACAGCCAAAAGATCGTTTCAAGGAGAGAGACATGCAGAAAAATAGGCAATACACAAAGAAGCATGGAAATGACCAGGCAGTTTATTACAGGTCAGCGAGTTTAAATGGCAGAGAATAAGTGGAGAGACCAGTCTGGACCCGAGAAAGTGAGCTGTCAATGACTACTCAATGGTTTTTAAAGGAAGAGGAAGGACATATGGTAAAGGATAAGTAGGAAAGATTAAAAAAAGTGTTATCAGAGTTAAATAGGTCTCAACCTTCCCCCAACCCCCTCCCCAAAAACCCAACAGGTAGGACACCTTGTTACCTGTTCATTCATCTGACAAATACCTGAGTGTATGCTATGTACCAGGTACTATTCTAAACACGGGGGATACAGTAGCAAACAACATAAAACCTCTGATGGAGTTTACATTTTAATCAGAGGCTAGGTATGGACAGACACTAAACAAAGTAAAGAAATAAAGATATAGTATGTTAGGAGGACAGAGCTGGGAAGAGAGCTAGGTAGTGCAGGGACTGGGGAGGAGGAAAGTGATGGAGAAGTTCACCTATAGATAGGGTCATCAGGGCAGGCCTGACTGAGAAGGCAGCACATTTGAGCAAAAACTTGAAAAAGGGGACAAGAAAGCCACACGGCTATCTGGGGGATGAGTGTTCCAGACAAAGGCCCAGGACAGCAGTGAACATCTCCACAGGGCCTATGAGATGCCGAGGAGTGGTCTCTACAAGTGAACTTCTGTCGAAATCCTATCCGCCTAGTTCACACGTACCTAAAAAAGTACTTTCTTCATCTTCCTGAAAATCAAGCTTCCATGGCTCTTCACCTCTCTTCAACTGGAAAATCACATCCGGTTTAGGCACCAGAAGTCCTGCTCACAAAGGACAAAATAAGAAATGGCTGTTCGAGAGGGATATTTGCAACCAGCTCAGGGTTGAATGAAATCCCCTTATTCTCCAAAGAGGAAAATGGCAGCATCCAAAACTCATATGCTAATTTCTAAAATAAGATGCCAATTCTTCTTCTCTGAAGGGAGGTCAGTACTGACTTTCTAGAAAATCTGAATTAGATCTATTGAAGTAGTTCACTAATTTTTCTCTGATGTAGGAGCCTCCCCAAGATGGAACTAGTATTCTTAAGAGTTGAGGGAAAATTCTTAGTTTAGAGAAGTGGAAGACGGAGAAGGTTCTGCGCCTTAAGGACCTAAGGTGAAGCTACCTCATCTTCTTTTGTAGTTTTTTAAATACTAGATTTGTATCCTTTAACTATACTTCTGTGCAATTATACTGAATTTGATGCAACTAAATCAAACTGGAATAGTTTAAGAAATATTACTCAACTTCTGTGCAGTTAATAGTAAGCACTTAAAACTAAAAATATCTGAACAATTTTTTAGAAATCCTTAAAAATTGAATTATGTCTTTGGCTTTTAATGATTTAAAGTAATGACATTTATAAATGTTATATATATATATAAATGTATATAGTGACATACATAAATTTCCTATATTTATGTTTTAAGATGCATTACTAGATGTTTAAGACATACAAAAAGCATAAAGACTAAAACAAAAAGCTATGAACCCACCATCCAACTTAACATTAACACGAAAACTGAAGCCCCTCCCTCATCCCCTCTCCCTTCCCCTACTGAGGTACCCGCCATACTAAATATGATGTTAATCACTCTGCATTTAAAAATGTTTCCTCATCTTCGTAGTTTTAAAAATGTTATGTTTAGGGCGCCTGGGTGACTCAGTTGGTTAAGTGTCTGACTCTTGATTTCAGCTCAGGTCATGATTTCGTGGGATCAAGCCCCACGACAGGCTGTGTGCTGACAGCACAGAGTCTGCTTGGGATTCTCTCTCTCCCTCTCTCTCTGCCCCTCCCCTGCTCATGCTTTCTCTCTCTCTCTCAAAATAAACATTAAAAAAATATGTAATGTTAATTGTAGACAATCGAGAAATATAAAAAGGAGAAAAAGTCACTTGTAAGTCTACTAGTCAAAGACAATTAGGGGTAAAATGTTGGTGTAGATTCTTCTAGACTTTTTCTATGCATATAGATATATGTTATAAATGTACTCCGGTTCCAATCATTTTGTATCCTGCTTTTATCATTTAACAATATATCATTAATATCTTTCTAACTCTACAAATATCATTTATGGTCAAGGCCCGTACTATACCGTAGTCCATTATGGATGTACAATGATTTACTTTCCTAAATCCAACTACCAAGTACCTGTGTTGTTTCCATTGTTTCACAATTTTAAGCAAAACAGGGATAAACATTTATCTGATTTTTCCCCCATAGGACAATTCCCAGAAAAGGGGGTACCCATTTTCCGTTTTATATAACACAATTTTTTGCTTAAAGCCAGGGTCTCAGACCAAACTTCACTTATCCTTCAGACTCTATCCAGATCAAGAAGTCCATTTACTGACAGTACTGACAGCCATTAGTTAAACACAAACAAACAGCAAAAGGTAAATAAACTCAAAAACCACTCATACCCTTGCTAGGGATCTATCTAAAGATGTACAGTTCTGCCCCAGTCAGAAAAGAAGGGCCAGGGGCACCTGGGTGGCTCAGCCAGTTAAGCGTCTGACTCTTGATTTCAGTTCAGGTCATGATCTCACAGTAGTGAGATCGAGCCCCAAGGTGGGCTCCACAATGAGCATGGAGCCTGCTTGGGATTCTCTCTCTCTCCCTCTTTCTCTGCTCCTCTCCTGCTTGTGCTCTCTCTCTCAAAAATAAAAAAATAAACTTAAAAAAAAAAAAGAAGGGCCAGATTCTTTATGCACACACCCAAAGGCAGTCATTGAAGAAAGTCATGCTTACCCAAAGAAACAAACCCCTGATAATTCTCCAGCATCACCTCCCTGTAAAGAGCCCTCTGAGTAGGGGCCAGCTGCTTCCACTCATCCTTTGAGAACGTCACAGCCACATCCTTAAACTTGAGTGACTTCTGAAAAGACAAACATGTTCTTACTTACCTATGTGCCTTCTTTTATGTCTCACTGAGGAAGAGAAAAGACTACAGCACTGGAGGACATATGGAATAAAAAAGAGATCATTTTGATGATGTGAGGGCACTGGATATTTTAAGTAAGAGGTATAGGTCTGTGACCTGAGGCATGAAACTCTTGGTGATGGCCTCATGTCATCCTATCCATGACAGAGTCTCTAAGCTTCAGGGAGACTGTTACTGGACTCATTTTTTTAAATTATAAATTAAAGAATTAGATTAGATGATCTTTAAATACTCTTTCAGCTCTAATACTCATGGATCCATGAGATCCCAGCTTGAACAACTGGTTCTCTCTGTACAAAGAATAGAGGATACTTTTAAGAACTAAAACTGAAGAAAAAGGATAAAAAATATGGTGTCCCTTTGAAAGGAAGATAACATTCCAGACTAGAGGATTCAGAATTTTTATATTCTCATGAAAGTTCTCTAAGCACTCCCTGAGCTCATTGCTAAGGGCAGAACCAACCATTACAGAACACATGATGGGGCTGGTCACCAAGGCTTTATGAAGGGCCATTCAGAAGGAAGATGCCTACGGCTTCATTGTATGGTGAGACAGGAGAGAATCTGAAGCCAGAAAGTGTACTAGTCTTTTCTACAGAGCCCCACTTCTACCAAAATGGGACCAATCTCCAAGGCTGGCAAGGAAGCTCCAGACTGAAGAAAGTCCAACTCACCTGCCATCTGGCTGTTAGGGGCACAGCTGCCATTCTCTCCCTTCTATGTCCTCTTGGAAAAGGCCCAGGCCAGAGTTGGCAGAGCTAGAGAAGGAAACATGAAAAGAGACCACTCCCAGTTCGTAGTTGTCTGACCTAGACTAAAAATGTCTACATACCTATTAGGTGTGAAACAGCCCTTTCGCTCAACACCCTACTAAGAGCAAAGCAAGCCTGGAAGTAAATTCACCCGTTCCCAGGAGACAGAAATTATGGGTATTGCCACAACTCTGGTCCTGAGTTAGCAGCTTCCTGGGAACAGAGCTCTGTTCCCATATCAGAAAACTATTAAAAATCCAATAGTGTACAATGAAGTTGATTTTTCCTCCGTTTTATAAATCTATAATAAGCATTGTTCTCTGTGGCATTTTGACATAAATAAGCAACTTAATAAATAACTCAATTTGACTTTTAAATTCAAGATGACCAGGAGGATGCTTTTACTAGCATTTTTTAAAAGCTAATCTGAAGCCTGTATGGTCAAGAATGAAAAAGTAAAAGCAAATTAGTGTATTAGTCAAGTTTTGTTTAGTTCTATGGACCAGAAACGTGTTCAAGCAAGCTAAGGTATTATTTTTAGGATACAATGGGCATTATAAGGATACTGTAATTGAACAGCATCTAGGCTTCACGACATCTGTGGCCCCTACAGGGATGAAGAGGACTGGCCTCCTGTCCTAATTCCTTCCTGATTGTCAAAGTTCCCAAGTACAGGTTCAAGAAGTGACTGGGTCCCATCCAACCAAGAAACTGAGTCAGTGGCACCTGGATGGCTCAGTCGGTTAAGCATCCAACTCTTGATTTCAGCTCAGGTCATGATCTCACAGTTCCTGAGATTGAGCCTTGAGTCGGGCTCAGCGCTGACAGTGCAGAACGTGCTTGGGATTCTCTCCCTCTCTCTCTCTCTGCTCCTCCCCCACTCACACGCACATGCTTGTGCCCTTTCTCTCTCTCAAAAATAAATAAACTTAAAAAAAAAAGAATTAAAAAAATACCAAATGCTAGAAATTACAGCCAGTTTCCTTAGGGTCACCTTTTTTTGTTAGAGTCATTTTTTTTAAGTTTATTATTATTTTTTTGGTACTCTCTATACCCAATGTGGGGCTTGACCTCATGACCCCAAGATCAAGAGTTGCATGCTCCTCCGACTGACCCAGCCAGAGGCCCCTGTTAGAGTCGTTTAAAGTTTCCACAGAACTAGGAGGCTATACACAAAATGATACCCAGTTATTCAATTCAGTCCAGGACTGAATACAATTGCTTCTCCAGCAATAGAAAAAGGAGGCAACAAGACCAACCAGGATGGACTGACTGACCACTGCCCCTACAGCACTGGCTGGCATCACAGAAGATCATGGGAAATAAAGGATTAGCTGGAGCACTAGAGTGTCCAGAGTGCAATGGCCACCCACAGAGACACATAGACCCCATCTGAAGTTTGGTTTCAATATTGACAATGATGCCACATGCACAAACACAGACCAAGTATATAAAAAGGATTATTACTTACATAATTGAGGTCTCTGGAGAGAACACGGCAGGTCTCTCAAGTAGGCCCAAAATGGCTTAAGAGAGTGAGGAAAGGAGACCAGCCTGGCCTTTATTGTGGTTAGGGGGTAGGGCCAGGGTGAGCATTCCCACATGCCCACAGGAAGGGGCTTGGGTGATTGGACTCTCCCACCAATGCTCAAAGAGAGAGCATTCAGACTTCCTTATCGGCTTGTCCAGGTGTAAGACACAGGGGCAAGAAGGAGGGGTGAGTCTTAAAAGCTCTGCAAAAAGTGAAGGCAGATCACACAAAGTAACTATACATCTGAAACAGGAGGAAGAATCTCTGTCCTCTTCTCTCCAGGCCTACTGATCTCTGGGCCTGAGACGGAGACAATCTGTGACATAACAGTACCTAGAAGACACAAGAGGTAATACTATTCTCAAGAGAAAGATCCATTTATCTAACAGAAGTTTTATTCAGAGAATCCAAAAAATCCTCCCAGGAGTAGAGCCACGAACAGTGATCTCCCCGAACTTGCCCACAGGGAATGCCAGAATAATATTCTCTCAGGGTTTTGTTACAAAGGCTGTTGGAAAATGTAGTCCGTATCCAGTAGGGAGGGCGAAAGAGTAGAAAAAGAAAGAGGGTAAAGGGACCCAATAGTGCTCCAAGGCTGACTCTGTGCAATACAATCCATACAAACCAGTAGGATAAGGCACAGTTGGCACGATCTTCTGGATTCCAATGATAATGGGGATCCTCTACCAATCATATTTTATTATTTTTTTCATTAATAGACTTGTGTACCCTGCTGGATACTGAAGGATAATGATGGTGCTACACATCTCTATCTCTTGCTCTTGAGATCAAGATAGAGCAACTGATCTTGATAGAGAACCTGATATATCATCTTGGACATTTAGAATGGTCAACAGCAAGATTATATTTAAGATTTCTGTGTATGCAGGCCATCTGACATGTGCCTGGAGGTGACCACAAATGAGAACGGTGCTGGAACAAAGCCATCGAGGGCTACATGGGTCTTCGCCTCTTTGTCCCCCAAGAGAATGTTCTCAGAGTTCTCAGAGGAATGTTCTCAGAACATTCTCCTCTGCACAGACAAGGGTCAGTGAGGTCTTTAACTCCCAGCCCTCCTGAGCTTACTGATCTAATACCCACAATTAACTGGCCTTTTGGTTGTTAGCCATAGAAAGCCTAATGACCTTGGATCATGTTTCTACCTCTGGCCCACTCAGCCATTGCCAAAGAGCACAATGGTCTCAGAGAAATGGACTATGGCCAGGCCAGGCCTACTACTCTATATAAAGTAAATTTCTTAGTAGTCATATTTCAAGGTGAGTGAAAGGCAACAAGGAGCAGCTATTGTTCTGTCTCTGGAGCTCTGCCAACACTTCACACTTTTCAAGGCAGTACCTTTATTCACAGCCACACATTAATAAAAACTGTCTCTGGACAAAACTGATGGGCATCTGAACCGATTGGTCCTTCCCCTGAAATGTTGGAAGTGGAACCAAGAAAAAGAGGTCAACCTCTTCTCTTGAGGTTCCACTCGAAGGCATGAAAACCTGGGAGCCCTTGACAGTCACATTTTGTCATGCCATCTGAGAACAGAAAAAAGGCAGTCAGCAGTGAGAGGGAAATATGAAACACAAGTACATGCAGAAGTAGAGGCAAGGGGTTAAGAGAGGGTCCTGAATTTGTTCTGTCCCCGGGGCCAGCTTACAGGCACACCGCAGTCTTTTCCTTGGGTTCTATGACCTAACCAAGTATCCTTAAAATGAACCCCCCTCATACTGGTTTGAGTGGGTTTCTGCAATTTGCAACCCAAAGAGATCTAAGACAGGGAGCAAAGCCAAGCTTCTACCTTCTTACCCGAGGTTTCATTGTTCATGTTCTACTACCAGATTTCTCCTCTTAAGAGCTCTTTTGAGTCCTTGGGGTACATAGAGGACACAGCATCCAGTGTGGCTCACAGAACCAAAAGGCGGCATTAATCTTAAGATGCCTGCCAGTGTCATTAAAATAAGCTACGGGTGTTTCCAGCCAAGCCTATAAACTCTTTTCCTATCCATAACCAATGGATCCACATCACAAAACAAAGACTCAGGGTCATTACCGTCTTTGAACGCTCAGCATATACTATCTTATATTACGGTTACTTGTATCTTTCTATTTCCAAGTAGGTGGTAAATCTTGGGAATCAAATCTTGCTTTCCTTACACTAAGAAAGCTATTTCCACATATTTAGTACTCAAGAAATATTTGCAGACTAATTGAAATACCAAGTTTTGCAAGAAAGTCTAGCTGGTGTTGGAAAGCAGCTCTCAGAAGACGGAGCGCCACTGGACAGCTCCAAGAAGCCAGGTGGAAGGGGTTGAAACTCTGGCCCAGGGAATCGAGAGAAATGAGTAATCGAGATGCTTTCCGGGAAAGATGGACCCGCAAGATTCAGCAGAGTCAGTTCAATCCTGGTGCCCTGAGCCCCTAGCACGGGTAAGCAGGGGAAGGACCGCCTCGGGAGGAAACGCGCCATTCTACCCGGCTGATAACGCGCTGCGGAGCGCGGCTCCGCGCACCCCGGCGCACGTCATCTCACACTGCGGGGCCAGCGACCCACGTCTCACTTCTCGTTGCACCCCTGTCGTCACCCTGAGTCGCGCCAGGCCTGTGATTGGCGCCTCTTCCCCTTCCCCGCTGCAGGTCGGATCAAGGTCAGCCTGGGAGCAGCGGCCAAGGATAGTTCCAAACACCCTATTTCGGTTCCACCCTCACGTCACCACGCCTCGCAGCCCAACTTCCTCCCCTGCCCTTTCTTCAACACCTTTCTCTCGCCGCCGCCGCTCCCACCACACCCAACCCTGATCCTCACCTCGGGCGCCAACCGGCTCCCGGCGGCCCCACTAGGCGCGGGGACCACAGAGCGCCTGCGCAAGGTGCCCTCGGAAAACTACGATTCCCAGAAGGCCTCGGGGGGTAGTGGAAAACCCGAAGCCCAGCCCATTTTTGCAGGCCCCGGCTCCTGAGGTACGCTTCACGCCCATTGAATCTCAGTGTTCTTCAAGGATCTATCCTAGTTCCTAGTATCTTCCTACACTACACCTGCATAAGCTATGTCCCACCACTCATATGGTTTTAGGTGTCATCCATATATCTGAGATTGCTCTTTTCGGCTTCAGTCGGCCTGCAGAACATTGCCACATATGTCTGGATATTTCACAAACATCTCAAGCTCAATATGTTCAAACGAGCTCACTCTCTACCCTTATACCAAACACCTTGGGTGCACTACCTCATATTGGCCCCAATTTTACCCCAGCCATGCTGCAGCAACCACATTTGCACAAACATAATCAGACAACCCCTTGCCTCAGTGGTACCCCATGCTTTTCACTTTCCTCCCTGGAGTTAGTCTCTGACTCTGCCACACGGGATGACTACAGCAAGCCTTGAGGTTCATGCATCAACACTTAACCAATGGGGGATGGGAGCCAGCAGATAAATGCTCCCCACTTCAAGGGCAGATAATTCTGAGGTTTATTTGACATGACTCCCCATGTCCCAGTGGGACTGAACCTCAGTTGTCCATGGCAGTGACCAACTTGATTACACACTGTTTATTGGCTTTTTTTCCTTCTCTTATTTAACAGATACTGTCATTAGTGTAATGACTAATATCAGTATTTTAATTATTTAGATCTTGCTCTATTAGGTTATGGTATAACGCAAAAAAAAATGAATATCTCAGTGGCAGGACAAAAAAGCAAATCACTAGAGTGTTACGTAAAGTTAAATTTATACTGTTATTAGTGGATCAATTTAATGGATATGGAAAAGAATGTGTTAACTGGATCAATGGCTACATATCAGTCAAGAGGCAACTGACAGCCATCTTCCAATGTAGAAACAAGGTAAATTACAGAACTAGCTATAGTTGACTCCACATCATTAGTTTTTCTGTAATATCCGGGATAGTTAACTTCTAGAATCTTGCTTTTTAAGCAAACCAATCAAAGAATCAGAAAGGAAATGGTGGGACAAACCACTTCCAGGTCCTCCAACTTCACCATCATGCCTGTAATTTTCCTCACTGTTTTATATTGACAGTTTTGGAGTGGTGGGGGAGCTCCAGTAGTTTCCGCTGGGCACATCTATTGCTATTACCCATTCATGCTTTGCCCATTCTAATAGGATATCCTCCTCCCTCCAGAATCATAATAAATGGATTGTAATATCCTGCTCAGAAAGAGGTGGAATGATCACACAAAGGATCATTTACACTCACAACTGGCAACCTTAGATATTTCCTCCTCCATATCCTGATTGGGTTGTTAGAGGTTCATAAGTAACATCTCTTCCCTGAGATAACAAAAGATCCAATTCAGAACAAAAGAGTCAGGCACACAAAGATCCAAGCAGCTGTTTTGAGATCTGTTTAAAAAATGTGTCTGAGGGATGGTAACAACAGGCTTCCCAGGCTTGGACCTCACCCAGATGCTTGACCTACTGGAAGCAAAAGACTTCCTTCTGCAGGTGCAGAGTGCTTACCACATGGCCAGAAGCAAGCATCCCTCAACCATCTCCAATGATCAAAATAATCCCTGGGGTGCCTGGGTGGCTCAGTCAGTTACGGGTCCAACTTTGGGTCAGGTCATGATCTCACAGTTTGTGAGTTTGAGCCCTGCATTGGGCTCTGTGCTGAGAGCTCACATCCAGAAGCCTGCTTCAGATTCTATGTCTCCCTCCCTCTCTGTCTCTCCCTCTCTCCCCTGCTCATGCTAGGATTCTCTCTGTCTCAAAAATAAATAAACAGGGGCGCCTGAGTGGTTCAGTTGGTTGGACGGCCGACTTCAGCTCAGGTCATGATCTCACGGTCTGTGAGTTGGAGCCCCGCATCGGGCTCTGTGCTGATGGCTCAGAGCCTGGAGCCTGCTTTGGATTCTGTGTCTGCCTCTCTCTCTCTGCCCCTCCCTCACTCATGCTCTGTCTCTATGTCTCTCAAAAATAAATAAACCTTAAAAAAAAAAAAAGAAAGTAGTTTCATTAAAAAAAAAAAATAAAATAAATAAATAAACATTAAAAAAATTCAGGGGCACCTGGGTGGCTCAGTCGGTTAGGCATCTGACTTCAGCGCAGGTCATGATCTCACAGTTCATGGGTTCAAGCCCTGTGTTGGGCTCTGTGCGGACAGCTCAGAGCCTGGAGCCTGCTTCAGATTCTGAGTCTCTCTCTCTCTCTCTCTCTCTCTGTCCCTCCCCCGCTCATGTTCTGTCTCTCAAAAATAAACATTAAAAAAAAGTGTTTAAAAATTTAAAAAATTCCAAATAACTCCTTTATCTTTTACCTATAAAAGCCCCTGCTGGCTATCCAAAACCGTGCTGCACGATACAGTAGCTGCTAGCCACAGGGAGCTATCGAGCACTTGAAATGCGGCTAGTCTGAATTTGAGATGTGCTGTAAATACAAAGTAGTTGAAGATTTAGTTTTTAAATTTTTCTTTTTTAATGTTTATTTATTTTGAGAGAGAGAGCACGAGCAGGAGACGGGCAGAGAGAGGGAGACACAGAACTGGAAGCAGGCGCCAGGCTCTGAGCTGTCAGCACAGAGCCCAAAGAGGGCTCGAACCCATGAACCACGAGGTCATGACCTGAGCCGAAGTCTAATGGCTAACCAACTGAGCCACCTAGGCACCCCGAATTTTTAGTTTTTTCAAAAAGGATGTAACATATCTCAATAATTTTCAAATTGATTACATGTAGGAATGACATTGAATGAAAAATTCATTAAATTATTTTAAAATTAAAACAATTACAAAAATTAATTTCATGTTTCCTTTTTAATTTTAAAAATATGGCATTTTTAATTTTACAAATTTGACCAATTTCTGATTCCAAGGTTTGATACTACTAATGATCATTTGAAGCTAAAACCTGAAAATTTAAGGCCTCCAGTACTGTACGTCGTCCTATTGGGAGATAACAGGTTAAAAGGTAAAATGGCCCTTCCCTCAGAACCCTTAGTAGGTGGAATAATACTTCACATTTTTACAAATGCCCTCCAGATCACCAAATTTAAAAAAAGAACAAAGATGGGGCACCTGGGTGGCTCAGCCAGTTAAACATCTGACTCTGTTTCAGCTCAGGTCATGAGCTCATGGTTTCCTGAGTTCGAGCCCCACACTGGGCTCTGTGCTGACGGTGTGAAGCCCGCTTGGGATTCTCTCTCCCTCTCCCTCTGCCCTTCCCCCAGTCATGCTGTCTCTATCTTTAAATTAATAAACTAAAAAAAAATTAAAAAACAAAACAAAACAAAAAGGGAGCAAAGGGAAAGTATCAAATTCATACCCCCTTCTGTTTCACTTGTCACTGTACTCTGACCTGTGTCAAAATCAAGAGCTGGACCTTCAACTGACTGAGCCACCCAGGCGCCCCTGGTCCTCACTTTATTCTAACAAGGGAATAAATTAAACATTCAGAACTCTCAGATATAGTCATCAGTCAAAAGTTTGTCAATAGTCCCTTTTATTTTCTACTGGACATTAAATACCAAATAATACCAGATTATTATCCACTCTGATGGATTCTGCACTCTGTGAAGTGTTTTTCCTTAAGTCGCTTCAAGAGTCCACACATGAAAAAGTCTTCCCTGCCACTCATCTGCTCTCCGAAAGGTGGGCAACTAGGGTTGTTAGTAGGTGGGGAGTGGTCTGCTTGGCGATCTGCCTTCTTGAATCTGACTTTAGCTCCCAGGAGAAATGCATCTTGGTCCCCTGGGATTCATGCAGGGAGAACTCTAAGTTCCAGACAGCCTTTCGGAATCAAGTCCTCTTCCGGGCGCCTCAACCACCCTGGAAAGGAATGCAGACGGCTGGAGTCCATGGCGTTGCCTAGCGCCTGACCTTTGATAAAATAAAAAAATAGGGCTGGGCCCAAGGCATAGAGGAGTTTTTTGGGACTCAGAAGTTCAGATGTGGAACCACATCAAGGCAGACCTTAAATATTGAGAGATTTCATTAAACAGGGAGCTATTTTAGGTCTTGAGTAAGGCATTGATGGGCAGGAGAGGGTCCTTTAGAAAGACTAGACAGACTGGCCTAACAGTAATGTGCAAAATGTGAGTAATGTGCAAAACGTAATTTGTGACAGGCTGTTGATGTTAACCAAATACCGAGGCGCTTTCCTAGCCTCTGGTACTAGGTTCTGGCTTATGAGATGTGGACAGAGGCGTGGCCCTTAAAAATGTCCTAAAATAGGGGCGCCTGGGTGGCTCAGTCAGCTAAGCGTACAACTTCTGCCCAGGTCATGATCTTGTGGCTTGTGAGCTCGAGCCCCGCGTCGGGGTCTGTGCTAACAGCTCAGAGCCTGGAGCCTGTTTCGGATTCTGTCTCCCTCTCTGTCTGCCCCTCCTCTACTCACACTCTGTCTGTCTCTCTCTCTCAAAAATAAACAAATATTAAAAAAATTGAAAAAAAATGTCCTAAAATATCCAGCTTTCTCTTTCATGATAACTGTAGAGGCAACATGTTCTAAATGATGAGGATGGAGTAAGGCAGACTACTCACATCAGATTTCATGCAAGAAATAAATCTTTACTTGGGGGGTTACTTATTATGGCACTATAGCATAGCATACCCCTGTTCAATAGTGAAGAGGGAAGGATTCAAATTGGGAAATGACTACTGCAGTAATGGGAGCCTGAGATGAGAGAGGTGTAGGCTAGACTGAAAATTCAGAGAAAGGATATGAATCCAAGGATATGTTTTACATAGAACTTGGTAAGTAGAAAAGTCACTAATTCGGATAAATATTTATTGAGCACCTATTATGTGCAAGGCACTGTGTGAGATACAAAGACACATAAGTCATGCCTCCAAGTGTTTACAATCTAGTTGAGGAGATACTACATGTACATAAATAAGGAAACAAATCATATCGCATAATGGTTAAGAGAACAGACTTTGAAGGTAGACTTGTATCCGAGACTTGGCTTCACCTTTTACTAGCTGTGTCACCTTGGGCAAATTATTTCACACCTCTAAATTTCAGTTTGCTCACCTGTAAAGTGAGGATAGTAACAGTACCTACATCTACTTCATGGGGTTGGTGAGAGGACCAAATAATCTGCTCTTTGCCAAACTCTCCACTGAGTGCTTACCCCATAATAAGCCCTCAGTAAGTTGTAGCTAGTAGTGGTGGTAGTAGTAGCAGTAGTAGTAGCAGCAGCAGGAGCAAGAGGGACACAAAAGCTGGACACAGAGAACAACGTCGGTGCCCAAAAAAGCTCCCAGGGAAAAGGAACCCAGCTATAAAAAGAACTGTTCTGGAAACAACAGTGCTGCGCTGATATAATTTTGCCATCCCTCCCGCGCTGGCCTCCGGTTTTTAAAGTGCAGTGATACCTGGGGCCTCAGACAGGAGGCAGGCCTGAGGATCACCTCCTAACATGTATCCTATTGTCTGATAAACTTCAGCAAAATATCGACTCTTTAGAGTCACACCCTCGCTTCCGCTTCCAGCATCCCGCATCAGTTGTCATACAGTAGGTGGCGAATGTTTATTCACACTGTGGTAGCAGAGACGGAAAAGGAGCGTAGGACGGCCAGAATATATAGAAGACTCAAATGATGGGTTTGCCTACTGTGGGAAAGACCAATCTTGAGTTCCTACAGTGGTCCTCTGACTAAAGTTTTCACCCGACTCAGTCTATTCCTTGTTTGGCATAACGCCGTTGATGTTGAATGACTGACGATTTAGAACTGAACACTTTCCCACACACGCTGCACTCAAAGGGTTTCTCTCCAGTGTGCACTCTCTGGTGTCGTGTAAGCCGGCATCTCTGGCTAAAGGCTTTCCCACATTCGGTGCATTCGTATGGCTTGTCTCCAGTGTGAATCTTCTGATGCTGGGTGAGGGACGAGCGGTCAAAGAAGGCTTTCCCGCACTCACTGCACTGATAGCGAGGCTCGCCAGTGTGAGCTTTCTGATGTCTGTTCAGCGAGGAGACGCCATAGAAGGCTTTCCCACACTCGTTACATTCATAAGGCTTCCTGCCAGTGTGGATGAGCTGATGTCGAGTAAGAATACTCTTCTGGCTGAAGGCTTTCCCGCACTGAGTACACTCATAAGGACTTTCTCCAGTGTGAATTCTCTGGTGTCGAGTAAGGGACGAGCGGTCAAAGAAGGCCTTTCCACACTCGCCGCATTTAAAGGGCTTCTCTCCAGTATGAATTCGCTGATGGACGGTTAGGGACGACCGGTCAAAAAGGCCTTCCCGCACCCATTGCATTCGTAGGGGCTCTCCCCCGTGTGAGACATCAGGTGTCTGCTGAGACTGCTCCTGTGACTGAAGGCTTTCCCGCACTCGTGACAGTCATAGGGCTTCTCTCCAGTGTGAGTCCTCTGGTGGCGGATGAGGGATGAGTGGTCAAAAAAGGTCTTCCCACAGTTGCTGCATTCCTGGTCTCTCTCTTTAGTGAGAATTCTCCTGAGAGGGGTGGACGCTTGCTGCAAATTTTCCTTCAGGGAAAGGGACTTCTTGCAGGTCTGCGTGGCGGGGCTTTTCTCCTCCATTTCTAACTCGCCCTCTGGGGCAGGAGCTTCAAATTTAGGACACAGAGGAACTTTTCCTCCAAGCCTTTCCCTCGCGGTTCCTCCTGATTTTTCTTCTTTCGAAGCACCTTGAGTCTCAGGCTTGGTCCTCCAGTCTGGAACGGGCAGAAAATACAGACGCAGTTTCTTTCCTGGGCTAGGAAATATGCATACATCAGAAAGAAGAGACGCTACCGTAAATCTGAAAAGTACTGTATGGTGAGGTGACGGCTTCGCTCGCTCGCACAGACAGTTTTGTCCAGGCTGGGGAAAGACTGAGGTTTGGGAAGGGAGAAGAAGGCAGGGAATAGAACTGACAGTGGACATCTCAGAAAAAAGGAGACTTTCCATTGGGAGCACGGCCAGGATAACTAGGAGCGTACGCCGAGTGGAGGGGATGGTGGGGAATAGGAATATCCAAGTGTGAACGGACAGTGTGACAGATCTGAGAGCACAACGTTTGGTGGATAAAGATGAATAACGCTTTAAGGTGTGCAGAAAAAAAATCAAAGCTGGTGGATGATGAAGACTAAACACTAAAGCAGAAGATCTGAATGTGAGAAAAACGTGGTACCCAATCCTCCCCCCCAAACACCCAAATAACAACCGCAAAACAAGCCCAAACTCTGCCCGGCCCTGTTCCTACACAATTACCTAGGGAGACATTCTCTGGACATTCTCTCTCCTCAGATCCATGAAGATCAACTATCCAAGGCGCGTCCCCTCTCTTCAACTGAAAAATGACATCGGGGCGAGGAACCGGAAGTCCTGCTCATGGAGAAAGAAACAAGCCAGGTGCGTGATGAAAATACACCACGATTCCAAAGTGTGATCCCAGCCTCTAAGTGTTTCTGAGAGAAAATGCGAAAGGCAGAGGGCGCACACCAGGAATGCAGGGTGCGAACTACTACAAAAAAAAAAAAAAAAAAAATGCAGAAAGCTCAGAATGGAGGTTCTAAAAGGGAACGAGTAGATGAGGCGCCTGGGTGGCTCAATCAACTAGCGTCTGACTTCAGCTCAGGTCATGATCTCATCGCTCATAAGTTCGAGCCTGAACTCGGCTCTCTGCTGTCAGCGCAGAGCCTGGCTTCGGTTCTCCCTCTCTTGCTGCCCTTCCCCAGCTCGTGCTTTCAAAAATAAATAAAATAAATAAAAACATTAAAAAAAATTTTTTTTTTAAATAAAAGGGAACAAGTAGCACTTGATCAAAAAGTTGATAAAATCCATTTGAATTATGCATTTATTCCCCCGGTTGAAGTGAGTGGGACGTCCCAGCTTTAGCACTGGTAGATTGGGGGCAATGAGTCCTTGGCTCAGGGAAGATGAGAATGAAAACAATTCATCTTTAGTAAAAAGGTAGAATTCTGTTTGTTTACCCTTCAGTACTAAGCTGTTATTTAAACAAGTGGGTTGTGCTCATTGTAGGAAAATTAGGGGTAAGTCGGAGTGAAAAGAAAACTCACCTTTTGTACTTTGTATTCATTTTGAAACTGAAAGATACCTATAGATACATTCTGTTAAAAACTGGGTTATAAAACCATCCTTGTAAACTTGATTTTTCTTCACATAATAATAAGTATTATTTTACTTCAATTAACACAGATCTACCTTACCACTCTAATGGCTACACGAGGTTACCTTGTATGTAATAATCTAATTTATTTAATCTCCTGCTGACAGAAATTCAGACTGTTTTTAATGTTTTGCTATTAACAATGATATGATGAACGTTTTTGTATACCAGGGGCTGGTAATCCTATTATTTCCTTGGGACAAATTTCTATAAGTGAATCTATCCATTTCCGTGGAAAATAGAACCCATCCTAGAAATAGTCTTGAAGTCTAAACTTCTGTTGCACTGGGGCCCTCAACTTGGGAAAGAGAAATGCTTTCTTACCGAGACCAAGGATCATGTATCTGGTTGTATGCTGATTCTCTGCTGACAAATTGGCCACATCCGTGGCCTCCCTGTAGCTTCTTGTTTCTGACCTTCGCTAGGAATTCTATTTTCCCCAATAGTTCATCCCACCGAAGCCTGTGACAAAGGCTCAGCAGTCTCCCTAAGTGTTCCCTGAACATTTATCTGCTTTTCCTATTTGGCCTATTTAAATTCTTGATGTGTCTCGCAGCGAATCTGCAATGTAACTCCTTCGACTGCCACCTACTGCTCATTTTACGCCTGTTTCTAAATCTGTACACTCTCTCAGCCTCTTATTCTGGACGCTCCTGAGAGGTTCTCATTACCTACAGGAGCCTGACTTTACTTCTCATGAATATATCACATCAGCTTCCTTTTTTTTTTTCTTTTTAAGTAAGCTCTACACCCAACATGGGGCTTGAACGCAACAACCCTGAGATCGAGAGCTGCATGCTGTACAGACTGAGCCAGCCGGGCACCTCTATCGGCAGTCATTCTTAATTTTCCCTTTGTCACACAAGTCTCTATAATTGCAAAGTGCCTTCTGTGGGCCTCTAGGACTGTACTTAAGATAAATATTCAAAATCAAATGCATTTCTAGTGATCTAGTCTGAGGCATAGCCTTGTATTTCTATGCCCGTACTGCCCTCTTTTTAAAGGGAAACACTTCTTCCTCCCCTCCTCCACTTCTCTGAAAAGAAATTTTCCCTCAATAAGATGGCCCCTGCCTCCCACCCCCAACTCTTAATCCTCTGGATGGAGCTGGGTAAGTTACCTGCCTGAAAAGCTGGGGGAAGAACGGGGCATATGTGCCTCAGCTTCTTCCGTTTGCCTCCACTCTGGAGAGTGGGCCCTCTGAATTGCAGGGGCAGGCTGCTGAGCAAGGGAGGATGGGGTTGTCCAACTCGCCTCCGGCTCAGGGAGCAAGTCTGTCCAATGCTGGGGCTCAGGACTGAGAAGTCCACTGTTGCTGTACGTCTAAGCCATAGCCTTCTACTCCTCCATCTTGTCTCTCAGTGCTTTGGAACTCAGGTGGGAGAAGAGGTATCATTTATTAGCCCCGCAACCCCCCCTTAACGCAGCACAGAGTCTAACTTCTTGTGGGAAGCTCTCCTTACCCAATGAGACAGCGCTCTTATAGTTTTCCAGCATCACCTCCTTGTAGAGGGCCCTCTGAGGAGGGACCAGATGCCTCCACTCTTCATCTGTGAAAATCACAGCCACATCCTCGAATGTCACGGATTCCTGGAAACACAATAACATTCTCCCTCACTCATAATCCTTCTCTTGACGTGCACCAGACAAAACCGTCTATAAAGGTGACAGCCCTGAGGTTGTCGAGGGAGGATAAGGGACAAGGTTCTGATCAAGTAGGGCTTTGAAGCGCTTGGGGAAAGTGGCAAAATTCCCTGAGGCATGAAGTTCTTGGTCCTAATCCTTATGTTCACAGCTGAGCCTGTGAACACCAGGGGCTCTTTTTTCATACTTACAGAAAACTTGCAAGAAAAGAACAAAGAATTCCTATGTACCCTTCACCCCGCCTCCCCAAATGTTAACATTTTCCACATTTGCTCTATCTTTCTCCTGAACTTTTTACTTTTTCTTTTTTGAGAGAAAGTGTGTGCATGCATGCAGGGAGAGAGCAGACAGAGAGAGAGAGAGAGAGAGAGGGAGACTCTTAAGCAGGCTCCCTGCCCAGTGCAGAGCCTGATACAGGGGCTGACATGGGGCTCGATCTCATGACCGTGAGATCATGACCCGAGCCGAAATTAAGAGTCAGACACTTAACCAACTGAGCCACCCAGGTACCCCTTTCCTGAACGTAACTTGCAAACATGATGCCTCTTTACTCATATTTTATAAAAACAGAGATAATCTCTTGCATAATCACAGTATAATTATGGAAGTCAAGAAAATAGCATTTATATTAGACTATAATCTACAATCTTATTCAAATTCCACTAATTGTCTATATTTTTACAAATTCGTAAAATTGATGATGTTGATTTCACGCTAATACTTGTGATTCTATAAGACTGCATCTTTACCCTCGGTCCTAAAACCCCGGATGTGTGTGTCTCCAGCGTGCTTACGGACGTCCTAAGCCAGAGCATAGAGTTCAAGACGCCGGGTCCGTGGGCAGGAAGGAGGCAAGCCACGTGTCTCTGCCCACACTCATCTCTCTTGAGGACTCTTACCACCTCACTGAGAGGCTCTACAACATGTGTCATATTCCCTGGCCTACCCCCACACTTCCTGGAATACTTGGGGTCTGCTCTCAGTCCATATGCAGATGCACTATAGGGAAGTCGGGACTAGAATTGTTCCCCGAACCATCCAAGCAGACCAGTACCAACACTTTTTAGTCAAAACCACTCAGGGCAAAGGTCACAGTGTGCCTGGTCACGGGCTCATGGGCGCATGTTCAAGCCAAGAGAAGGTCACTGAAGGATACCACAAATCAAATGGGAAACACGCATTCCCTGTGGAGTCCTTCATTCACCTGGTTAGGTTTGATCGCAGAAGCTCCAGGAGAGACACAGAAAAGTGGTTACATTCTGGAGCCTACTAGAGTATTTCAGAAACACAAAGTCCACCTCACCTGGCATCTGTGAGTTGGAGACACAGCGGCCATTCCCTCCTGTGTGCTCTCCTTGTAGGAAAGGGCAGGGTCCTAATGAGGAAGAGGTGTGGGATGAGAAAGACGGATGAGAAAGACCAGTCTTGTGGTTTCCCACCCCGTAAGGCAGGAAATCTCCAAATACCAGTGAGTCATATGCCCATTCTCATTCCTAATACCCTACAAAAAGGGGAGACAAAGCAAAGCAAGGCCAGGAGCAACCCCATCCTACCCCAGAACTGGAGTGAGAGACCACGGCCATTACTATTCAGGACACGACATGGTACTCGTTTTATCATGATCCCACAGGAGAAGTTCTGTTCCTGGGAGCCAGGAACGTATTAAGCTTATACTGTATTTATAAGTTCGCATTCAGTATTGCCCAGATACAAAGTCTAAGAAACTTTATAAATGATTATATGGATAAGATGTGTCAAGTGAACACCCATAGTCTCTTTAAGGGAAAAATGCCCCCTTCACGACCCTGTGCTCCAGGAGCAAGGCTTGGACAGCCATGCTTTGTTCTGCATGACGCTGCGTCTCACTCCGGGAGCCACGCTGATTTAGGTCTCAGATGGGCAACGTACAGGTTGGCCTGCAGACTAAGATGTGATTGAGCTTGAAAAGGTGACATCCTTCCTTGGGGACATGAACTAAGAAATGTCAGGACGACAGGTGGGTGATGAGCTGAAAGGATATCATGAGGGACGGAAGTAGCCATGAGGCTCAGGGGAGCCCAAGTTACCAGGGAGCAGAACCAGGGAGTACGTGCGAGGCACGATACAGCTGCACGATTCGGTAAGACTAGACATGGGCCGGGGGGAGAACAGCCTGCTCACACCAGCCGTTGAGCAAAGACCTAAGAGTTGTTTTTTACTGGCTTTGAAGTCCCTCAATTCATGCAGGACCACCTCTGGGCTCCAGTTTGCATACAGACCAGCCTTATTTATTCTCGGATTTCCACAAGACTCGAAACCTCTTAGGCTTTGTGTGAATCCGTATCAGTAAACTCCCTTTACTTGAGTTAGCTGAGTAGGTCTCAGTCTCCCACAGTAGGAGGAGTCTAATTAAACACAGTTGAATCAAGTATTCCTGGGATTCATGAGTGGAATGGGAAGTGTGGTCCCTGGAAGAAGGAGGAAAAGAGATGGCTCAGGGACTATCCTCCTGCAGTCAAGGGGATATATGTTCTGATCCTTGCTGTTCATTCATTCGTCTACTAACCAACATTTATGTAGAACCAACTTTTGACACCAAACACAAAAACTATAGGACACTGCCCTTGTTCTCCAAAAGCTTATAGTCTAGAATAGAAGTAGAACCCAAATATTGTGTCACTACAGAATGGATACGTACTATAAAGAGAGACCCTGATGAGTGCCCATCAGGGGCTTGCATAACCCAGGTAGGAGGCTGTAGGTTGCTTGGCAGAAGCAGGATCTAAGATAAGTTTTGATGTGGGGGCGGAGGGGGAACATCCTAGGTAAGAAAAATACAAAGTTTTTGGAAAACGAGGAGATGGGTCTTTACATGGAAAACATTAACAAATGCAAGTAGTTTAGAATGGCAGGGGTCTAGGCCGTGGGTAGTGCTGTGAGGAAAGATGAGGCTGGAGAAGAAGGCAGAGGCCAGCTGGATCAAGGACAACTTTGCATGGTCCCATACACAGAAGAGGGGCCACAGGCATGCAGATCGCTGAAGGATTTAAACATGGAAGTGTCATCATCAGATTTGTGTTTTAGAAAGATCATTGCAATTTGTATCACAGGCCTTGGAATATGCATACTCTTCGGCTCAGCAGCCCTCTCCTAGGAGTTTGTCCTCAGGAAATGAGTGATAGTATATGCAAAGCTTTTTTTTAGTCATCATTAACACTGACTTTCATTGAGTGTGATATGTGGTAACTTTTTAAGCACTTTACATGTATTATCTCATTTAATCCTTAAAACACAGGAAAAATTTGAAATATCCTAAGTTTTTACAACAGAAGATATGATTAAATAATTTGTGATCCAGCTCATCCATACACTGTCATACCATTTAACGTCATCATAATAACTGGTATTTATTGAGCATTTGGTATTTACCAGGGACTGTGCTAAGCACTTTCTCTTTTTTTAAGTTTATTTATTTATTTTAAGAGAGAGCGCTCGTGAGTTGGGGAGGGGTGGGGGAGGGGGTGAGAGTGAATCCTGAACAGACTCTGTGCGGTCAGCGCTGAGCCCAATGCGGGGCTTGAGCCCAGAAACTGTGAGATCATGACCTGAGCTGAAATCAAGAATCAGACACTTGGGGTGCCTGGGTGGCTCAGCTGGTTGAGCGTCCGACTTCAGCTCAGGTCATGATCTCACAGTTCATGAGTTCAAGCCGCATGTCAGGCCCTGTGCTGTCGGCATGTAGCCTGGAGCCTGCTTCGGATTCTGTGTCTTCCCCTCTCTCTCTGCACTTCCCTTGCTTGTGCGTGCTCTTGCTCTCTCTCGAAAATAAACAAACATTAAAAAAGGAAATAATCCCTAAATATTAAAAAAAAAATCTAGATGTGACAATAAGTACCAAATTGTGATTTATCTCTGGGGAGGGAGGGATACGGGATTGGTACAGATAACCAGGAGAGTTCAGCTTTGTGATGTTCTGGTTAAAAAAAAATTTTAAGCAAATTCACAAATATTAAGAATGCACACTTAGGGGCGCCTGGGTGGTTCCGTCAGTTAAGCGTCCAACTCTTGATTTCAGCTCAGGTCATGATCTCACAGTTTGTGGAACTGAGCTCTGCCCTGACAGCGAAGAGCCTGCTTCTGATTCTCTCTTCCCCTCCCTCCGTTTCTCTCTCTCTGCCCTCTCCCACTGTGCTCTTGAAAATCAATTAAAAAAAAAAAAAGAACACACTTAAAATTACTTATTTGTGTATGCACATGTGTATGGAAAAAAGACTGAAAGAATATATACTAAAACGTAAATGGAATTTGACTGGGGGCATGACGAGTGATTTTATTCTACTTCTTACAATTCTTCATATTCTGACTTTGGTTTTTACAAGAGTACACATTTACTTTGGTGTACAAGAAAAATAACAGGAAGGAACGGTGGTGTACAGAAAAGTTACGGCAGGCCTGAGACTGCTACTCTCGGATAGGTCTACTTGTGAGGCCAGCCCTTGGCTGGGGTCTGGGAACTCCGATTTGGGGAGGGTTCCCTAAAGGAGAAGTGTGATCCATTATGTCTAAGTGGTTCGTACAAACATCGCGGTTTATGCTGGACACTTGCTTTCCTGCTAGATGGCCTGGAATTTTGGTATGGGTCAGGTAGAGGGTGCCTACCTGATCTGCCCTCAATAAAAAATAACCTGGGCTCTGAGTCTCTAATAAGCTTTTTCGGGCTGGAACACCACGCGCATGTTGCATTTTCACTGCTGGAGAGGATGTGTTCTGTGTGACCCCTCCTGGCAGAGAGAGAACACGAGGAAGGCTGCCTATGAATTATTCCAGATTCTACCTGTGTCTTCCCCCTTATGACCTAGCTGTGCATCCTTGCAAGATCAGTCATCATCTCAGCCGTGAGTGCAATTACAGGCTGAGTCCCACATCCTCCCGGCAAATCCCTGAATGTGTGGTGATCTTGGAGACCTCTGACACAGGCAGCCAAGCTACTCTGGAAGCTGCAGCAGAATGGGACTAGAGGAGGGCAAGAGTGGAGGTGAGTAAGGAAGGCCCAGTGGGGAATCTCATGATTAAATAAAAATGAAGAAAAACTGAACAAAAGTAGTGGCAGCAGAAAAGGAGAGAAGGGGACTACTGTCGAGACATGAAGAATAGACAACAGACTGACTGGAAGTGGAGGCTGAAGGTGATGAGAGAGGCAAGGATGACTTCCAGGTCCCTCGTTTGCACAACGGTGTGCATAATGGCGCCATTAATGGAGACGCGCGATGGGGAAGGTGGTTTGGGGGAAAAGCTAATGAGTACAGTGTGGAGCATTTAGAATTTGAGCTGTTCCCACATCTCTGGATAGGAAAAATCAGATGACCTTGGATTCACTGACCAAGTTGTAAAAATTATTATCGCTAAGTGAAATAGTTTGAATTTTGAAAGACTGGGAGTTAAATGCTCAAAATAGAAAAATTAATATAAAGTATTAAAAACTGGTTGTAATTCAAACAGGGCAATGATTAAGCCTTTAGTTATATAAATAGGTACTTTGTGTTTTTTTTTCTATTAATTGTATGACTATTCACCAAGTACAGATGTTTCCTTAGGATATATACTTGTGTCCATTCATATAAGCATGAAAAAAGAAATCCAGGAAATGGAGATAAACTAAGTAATCCCAGAAAGAGGAACCGCAAACCTAAACAGACTAATCAGTACTGAGGTCAGGAGGACAGAAGAGCGCGCGCCCCTGATAATGAATCCACCTCAGATTCTCAAGAGCCAAAGTAACCATGCGGACTTAACTCCTCCTGCCCTAGGAGATGAACCCTCCATCCTGCCTTATTAATTATGAGATACTAATAAGGCACAGTTAGCTTTTCAAAAACAACGAAAGACCAGATCAGTATATATTTACTAGACAAGGGGTTATTAACAGTGGCGAAGCAAAACTTTAAAAGAATATTACCTTGAGGTGAACGCCAATTGCAAAAATGTTTAAAATCTATGCAAAAGGTAAAAACTTAAAAAAAAAAAATTACTAGGAAAACAAGTTTAGTATAACTATAAAAAAAGAATTTGACCTGAGGAGAGATTGGGGTTCGAATCTTGTTAGGAGGAGGCAGAGTGATATATACACAAATGGAAACAGGTTATCATCAGTAGACTGAAAGTTGAATTGTTTAAACAGTATTCTTTTTCTTGCTTGTTAAGATTCCTGGGGCACCTGGGTGGCTCAGTTGGTTAAGCGTCCAACATCAGCTCAGGTCGTGATCTCTCAGTCTGTGAGTTCGAGCCCCACGTCGGGCTCTGTGCTGATGGCTCTGAGCCTGGATCCTGCTTTGGATTCTGTGTCTCCTTCCCTCTCTGCCCCTCCTCTGCTCGTGCTCTGTCTCTATCCCTCTCTCTCATAAATAAACATTAAAAAAAAAAAAAAAAAGATTCCTCCATTTCCAGGAGAGTCTTAAAATATTACTCTTGGGCCCGAGTAAGAAGTCAAAATTAGTATTTAGAGATACAGGACACAGTTGTTAGGTGTACAGACTCTGGCAGACTGCCTGAAATAAAATTCCAGCTGTCTTCCTACCTGTATGACCTTAGGCAAGTTTCTCGACCTCTGTCTCAGTTTACCCATCTGTAAAATTAGAATGATGAAAGTATCTAATACAGTTATTGTGATGCTTAAATATATACAAAGCATATACGATAATATGCTAAGTGTTAGCATTAGCTAAATCCTGTTATAATCCTAGGAAGGTAGAAATAATGAAAATACTAATTACAATGAAATTACAATTGCAATGTTTTTGAGTAGGTTTAAGGGTTACTGTAGTAATAACTTTGAAATCAAAGTATTGGAATATGTTTCCAAAGCATTTGGGCTTTTCGAACGAACCAGTTGAACTACCTCTGAAATTGTAGTTGAAACTGCTCAGTGTTTAAATGCTTAAATATAATTTTCAAAGTTTCATTTATTAGATTATGGCTTTCATAAAGTGAGCATTGAAAAATTAAATGACGGTGAGCATAAGAACTCCCCAGCCATTAAGTAACCAGTCAGTATTCCCAAGGTGCTCATTATCTGTGGGCTCCCTGCCAGGCTGCCTTTCCTCCTGGGCAGTCGCTTCAGTAGGCTCTCGGTGAAATTCAAGGCTCCCAAACCCGCCAAATTCGCATGGAGTTACTTCTGTTCTCTCTTGTCCTATTCTCGGTTCTCAGAGTATTTCTGGGGAAAAAAAACGCTCTTCAAATTCTTATCCTAGATCTTCAAAGAAGCCCTTGCCTGGAAAGCTTTTAGTGTTTCCATCCTTGCTCCATAGCTATTCCAAACCTCCAGGGCTACCATTCCATTTCGGCAGAACACTCGCTCACAGAAGAGAGCTCCGGAGGAGGCAGGTCTGTGTGGCAGAAAGCATTCTACGTGCCTTTAATTATTAACTGTGAATGCTTGGGCACATCACTTAGGCTAAAAGTTGACCCCCAGTTGTTTAATACCTACTTGACAGAGTAGGTATAAATAGTGAATGAGATAGTTAATGTAAAGCATTTATTTTTCTGTCTGTTCAATAAATGAAAGTTGCTTTCCTTTCTACTGCCCAACACCAACCCATTCATCCCTTCACTCATCCTACTATTCAACAAATATGTCCAAGCACTTGCTATGTGCTAGGTAGCACGGGGTGTGAGGACAAGACAGAAATGTGTGTCTCCAGGACTCTACCTGAGTGTCCTCTGTGTCCTATTTTCTTTTCCACTACTATTGCCTCTTAGAATCCGCTCCCTGCATTACCCAGTCTTTCTTCTCCACCATTTCCCACCTCACCAATAGCTTCTTTTCCCACATCTTCAAACAGCACAACGCTCGTCTACCTGAAACTATCTTCACCAAATCCCACGGCCCCTCTCTAGCTAGCAAGAGTTCTCATTTGGGTTTTCCTTTCATGATCAATCTTCTTGGTAACATTTACCTATCAATTCCACCTCCTCTTCTTGAATCCACTATTCTGCCCTTGCCACCCCTCACATCCTGAAACCGCATGCTCAAAAATTACTAGCGCATTTCTGACTTCTAATTCTGATAGTCCTTTTCTCCTTAACTTTACTTCTCTGCAGCTTTTGACTCTTCTGACAAGTCCTGCTTTTGCAAGTGGTTACTGTGGTTGCTATGATATTGCACTAGCCTGACTTTCTTCTTCCCAATAAGACTGCATCTCTGTGTGACTCTTTTTCCCAGTCTTGCCCTGGAAACATGGACACTGCCCAATGCTCAGTCTTTGTACAATGTTCTTCTCGCTATCCCTCAGAAAGTCCATCCACCCGGCCCTCCATTTTCCACCTCTACAGAGATGGTTCCCAAACCAGTTCCAATCCCTCTTGCAAACTAACTTGCATTTCCAGGTGACTCGAATGTTGAATTAGGCATTCTGCCAGGGCCTCAAAACCATCTTCCCCTATGCAACTCCCCAATCAACCCCTCTTTCTATTGTTCTATTATTCGCCCAGATTCCCCCAATTCAAACTTTTACCTTTCTCTCTGTCCTTTCAAATCGTTAGTCACCAGGTCCTTTGACCCTTCTGCATTGTCATTTTTATCCTTTCCCACCACGGACACCATAATTCAGGTCCCTAAACAACTTGCACCAGGACTACTTTGCATTCCTAACTGGCTCCCTGACACTAGTCCCTTCTTCTCTCTGGTACTAGATGTGACCTCTAGAATTAGTGCCCCCAATAGTTTTATTCCTGTCAGTCCTTGGATCAGAACCATAGAATCCACCCTGCCTACTGTGTTTTGTCCTGATTCTCTATGTCCTCACATCAGTGTACTTTTCTCCGCCCTTGTCTCCCACCAATCCTTGACGCTTCGCTCCAGTTAAAGTCAGCTCCCTCTCAAATCTGCCTAATGCTTTTTATTCCGTTTTCTTTTCACCGCAAATCCTACCTCCTCAATGAAAGTCTCCCTCTTCAAGGCCCCTAGCAACTAAAGAATGATATTAAAGCACTCACTATACCATTCATTCCTTTGAACTAGGAAAAGATTGTGCATGATGTTGACAGCTGAAACAGACACATTAGCCATTAAGGTAGCTTTAATTACTGGTTTAATGGATAATCACATATGTCAAACCAAGAGCTTTAAGGACTGCATCTCAGACTCGATTCACTAATATCCTTCTTTAAATCATAGATATCTTAGAGATGTACTTACTTTGAGAATTAAACTGATCAATAAACTAAGTAATAACCACAGGTTTCAACAATGGATTCCAACCGCTTAAAAGTTCAACTGCCATGGTTAAAATCAAGTAAAAATGTTCAATGATACAGTCTAAAAAATGACGTATCTATCCTTAAACGGGGGCCTCATAGGAAGGCCCAAGGCAGGGGGCTAAACGAGACAATCTGAGACTCTTTCTGGGAAAGAGGGAGGGGGCGGAGTGGGCGACCCTGCAGATTTAGTGTCAATTCCACCGTATTTATTAAACAGCCATTATGGGAAGACGAACGAAAAGAGCGGAGGAAGTCTCCAAACTTCCAACCTGAAAGTTGGGATCTGGCATATAGTGGATCTATGCTGAAAGACCATTCGTAACAATATCCAAACTCGCACACACATCGGGCGAGGGGCAACTTTCCGTCCGCACCTCTCCGAGCCGGGACGGGTGTACACACACACACCCCCACACACGGCAGGCTGGCTCCGCCCACGTCACCCAGTTCTATTCCCACAGCACCTCCCCCAAGTTCTCAGTGCTCCCTTCTCTCGGCCGCTGCGCTCACTCCGCATCTCGAAGACAAACACTCGCAGCCCTCACCTCCGGCACAGAGTGCTCGGGACCCAGGAAGACGGCGCCTCTTCACGTCGGGAAAACAATGCGTCTGCGCAAGACTCTGACGTCCGCGCTCCCAATCAATGTTCGGCCTTCTCAGAAACTCCATTTCCCAGAAGTCTCAGCGGCCGGCGCGCTTCAATATGACGTATGAAATTCTGCGCAAGCGCGTGCTTCTGAGAAAGACACTGACAGCTCTGAAGGGTCTTGGTCGGAAGCGTTCCAGGAGCTATAGCCGGGGGAGGGAGCGGTTGTGGTCTAAGGGAGGCTCATGTTCACCTTGGAAGTACTGCCTACGTGTGATGTCACGTCCCTCCAGTCCTCCGAAGGAAGGGCCATCGGAAGAAAATGTGTGTGATCTTTGGGGCCTGTCCCTACCTTGGTTTTCACTGCCCGGGAGACCAAGAACGACGAGTCTCTGGCTCTTCGAAGAGGCTTGCTTCTGCTTCAGCTTGTCCACTTTCAGGGATTTGGTTCTGAAATTTGGGCCGGAGAGATGCAGAATTTGGTTCTGAGGACGAGGCTGGGCCTGAGGCAGAGTATGCACATTTTTGCGCCGAAGAGGAGAGCCCAGGATACACGTCTATACAGACTGTGCACCCGGGCCGACTTACCGATAGTTTGAGCGCACACCTGCCAGTCTGCTTTGGTACTGCTAGAAGGGCCCTGGTTGGAGGCGCCGTAGGAATTCTCAATCTTGGCTGCATGTCGGAATTACTTGAAAAGCTTTGCACATATCATACCTGGAATCCACTCAGGAGCGAGAGTTTACCCAAAACGTCAGGTGATTCTAATGTGCAGTTAAAGCCAGGAACCATTGAGCTAGAGCTTCAGAGAAGACCGGAGATTACAAGAATATGATAAAAATCCTACTTTGGGAACAAGTCTGCACTTTCACTCAAAAAGCCTAAAATGCCAGCTTTGGCAAGGCGTTGTTACCGATATAAATAAGACACAGTTACAGCCTCAAACGAACTCATGGTCCAAAGGAAAACCCAGAATGTGAAAGTATTACAACACAATGAAGTATGTTCTATATGTCACATCTAAGACACTTTAGGAGTTACACGGAGGAAGCAATTAAATATGGCTGAGAAAGTTAGAAAAGCCTTCCTATAACTGGTAGACTTGAAAAGAATAATTTATTAAGAAGAAAAAAGTGCTATCTATGCAGAGAGAATAGCACCTGTAAAGATCTAGAGGCTAAAAGTTTGAAGAATTGGTAGCAAGGTGAATGGCCAGTGGGTGTTAAGGGCTGATAACCATGATTCGGGGCCAGATTGGGGGTGGTTTTGTACTGTAGTAAGGGTTTGGACCTTCGAAGATTAGGACTTGATTAAAGTCATGATGTCTAAGACATATTTTCTTGCTGTTCCTTCTTGTGTGGTATTTGTTTTGACTTAGCCTTAAGCTAAGAGTAGGAGTTTTGGGGTCCTAGGTGAGTTTCCTTCTAGAAATCCCCACCCTTGGACAGGTCCTAGGTTTTATCTCTATGTTTGGTGACCCAGGGAACTGTCAAAGTGGAAGCTTAAGTTCTCCAGGGCCTAGCAGTGTAAAAGTCAGGTTTGCTGCTCACTTCTCAGAGTTCCAGCTCCCTGTTTTTTTAAGTCTGCAAATACCTCACTTTCATGCCTGATCACCAGTGTGTTTATGAAGATGTTTTATAACTTTTCAGCATTTTTAGTGTTTTCAATTAGGAGAGTTGTTCAGGGTGTCCTAAAATCTGTTCATAAATCTGATGTTACCTATTATTTTTTTTCTCTCCACCTTCCATGGTAATAGAATTTTAGCCAGGCGCATGTTTAAAGAATACGTTTCTCTGCAGCTAGGTGTGGTCAAGTGTCTTGGTAAATAGGATGTAAATGGATGCGCTGTGTAGCTCCTTAAGACAGCTTTCCTTACAGGATAGCTAGACTCAAGAGTACAAAGGAATGAATTCTCGGTGCCCATGACAACACAGATGGATCTCAAGGGCTTAATGCTGAGTGATAGAAGCCACTCTCAAAATGTTACATACTACATAAGCCTGTTTATATGACATTATGGAAAAGGCAAAACTATAGAGCCAGAACAGAGCAGTGGCCACATGGGCTGGAATGGGAGACATGTTTGACTACAAAGGAGCAGTAGAAGGGAATGTTGGGGGGTGATGCACGAACTTACCAGGTTGTTAGGAACCAGAGCTACCCTAACATTACTTATCAAGTGGCATATCAGAGCACTCTGGAAGAGGGGACATCCTTGTTAAACTATTAACTCTCCCGGGTAACAAATGTGCGTTGTGATGTAGGCCTCTGGATCAAGCTCTGTCCCAAATTTAAGAGGACTGAAATTTCAGACGCCGTAGCAGGCCAAGGCCAAAAGGCACATCGGGCACAAGAAGCACCCCTCAAGTTAATCTGAAGCGGTTCCATTCCTATCTAGTTATGCTGAGCCACCAATGAGATGAATTTGTTTTCTACTTTGTCCATCCCTTTACCTTTTTGGTTCCAGAGCACAGGAGAGAACAGAAGCTCCTGGGCCAGTCACAGTTCCTCCTCTTCTAGGAGGAAGAGGGCTTGTTTGTTGGGCACTTGGCTGTGCTACCCTGGCAATGTGTGCTGCCGCGACTGCCAGCAAAAAGTGACGCAGAGATTGAAAAAGCAAGATGGGAAAATGGCGGGTTTTGCCCTGATTTAATGGGTTGTCCCTGAACCCCTAGCTAGGGTCTATAAACCACTCTCAGTCCTCACAAGTCTCCTCTCTGGCTGAGGACTGCCTCTTGAGAGCCATCGTTTAAATTTTTTTTTTAATACATTTTCTCTTAAGATTTTTTTTGGTGTCTTTAAAATATGTTTATTTATTTTTGAGAGAGCAGGGGAGGGGCAGAGAGAGGGAGACAGAGGATCTGAAGTCGGCGCCCCACTGACAGCAGAGAGCGGGATGTGGGGCTCCAACTCACAAACGGGGAGATCTTGCCCTGAGCTGAAGTCTGATGCTTAAGGGGCTCAGCCACCCAGGTGCCCCGAACCAACATTTTAATATTCAGACCGATCCTACATTTTTTTAGGTCCTAAATGATACTCTTTCTGGAGCAGGAAGGAGTCCACAGTCCTTTCTTCATTGACCCTTCACTGAATTCAAAACTTGGGGCAGTGGGAGAAAGGCGGAGAAACACGGAATGGCCTGTAGAATAGCAGTCAGTAGCGAACAAGGAGCCATCAGTACCTCCCGGGCACCCTGTAAGAAATGTGCCCACAGAGCCTCCTGGAAATCCTTATTCGGCAGAGTCAGGGTAGGACCCGAGCTTCTCTTTTCAATAAAAAAAAAAGTGGTGGCTTCTGGTTGGAGAGCCCTAAACCAGGTTATCCAGCCGAAGATGGCAGCTGCTCCCAGGTCCCAACCCGTGTTGGTAACGGGTGGAAATCCTCTAGCCACGTCAGTGACGCACAGAGACGCCAGTAACCCCTGCCCAGGCTCGCTCCGGCCTCCAGGGCGCAGGCGCCGCTCTCCCCGCCCCGCCGACCCGCCCGGGACGCAGGATTGATTGACCCCCTCGCGGCGGCCAGTCTGCGCAGGCTCGGGACTGATCTTGGAGGCGGGGCCGGGGGAGGGGTGGAGTTTACTCTTTGTGGGTTCGGAGACATCGGGGCGGGGGGGCCGCTGGCCTGTCGTGGGCGCTGGCCTGTCGGGAGGACTGAGCCTCAGCCGTGACAGAGTTGGGCGTGTCCCTCCGCCTGCCCGTCTGCGAGGGGCGGTGGGGGGCCTGGAACTAGGAGGCCGAGTTGCAGGGCCAGTCCCGTGTCCCTGTGAGGCTCTTCGAATCCCTGCTAGCTCAGGGCCGCGGAGGCGCACTGGGTACCGAGGTGGCAGGTGTAGCTAAGGCCGTGTCTCCTGGTGGTGTGGTCGTCACCGCGGGTGTGGGTCTGCGGTGGAACTGGGTTCCCGAGTCTGGGGGTCCCGAGGAGCAAGGGGTGGAGCGAACCCAGTGGGCCGAGGCCCGGCTCGTGAGGGGTCGGAGAGCGCGCCTGAAAGCGGGGGAACCGCACCACCCTAGGCGCCAGCGCTACGAGCCCGGACAGGAGTCTGGGTTTGACTGCCCTGCTCTGGGCCTTGCGGGTCGCCTGGGCGTCACTGCGCGGAGTGGGAATGCCCGATGTCACCTAGCTTGCTCCCTGAGCCGTAAGGGAGGACCGCAGGGCTGCGGCTGCAGGACAGACATTTGGACCTAGTGAAAGGACGTCGCCGCTTAGCCCCAGCTATGGACTCTACAGCATCAGGTTTGGCTCTCGAGGGTGGAGAGGGCCAGAAGCCCTTCTGGGGAGTTAGTAGCGGGCCAAGGAGGAGGGCGACCCTAGGAAGAGGCCGAGGAATCCACTGAAGGGGCAGAGCCTGTAACTGCCTTCTCTGTGGCATCTCCTAACTATCCAGGCTCAGGACCGTGAAGTCTCAGTGTCCAGACACATGGTGGAGGGGATGGCCGCGGAAGACTTCCCAAAAGTGAGAGGAGAGCGGGGAGGGCTCTCCTGTGTGGGAGGGAGAGGGTAAACAATAAACAAACCTGCGAAGGAGTGGCCTTGGCCAGGGATCGGAGGGCAGTGGGGCCATTGAGAGCCTCGCCACCATTTCCTTTATTGCTTCATTAAGTAATAAGATTCCTCCAGGCTTTCTCACTCAGCTGCGTGTAAGATTGCAGTGTACTTGGGGGGTACTTCCTGTAGTCACCTCTTCACTAGTGCTGGGGACAAGGCAATCCAGATGACCCATGAGTTTTTAAGTCATTTCTTTTTATATTTAGAATCTCCTGTCCTTCACCAAGTGGGCATTTTAACTCTTCATTCTTCAGCGCACATGCTCCTGGTCACAAGACTGACCAATGGCAGAACTGGGCCAAATCTCTGGGACCACCACCCTCTCTGTATTCCTTTATGCCTTGTGTTCTGTAGACTTTAGCCCAGCAATCATCTCAAACTCTTTAGAAATGCAGACTCTCAGGCCCTACCCCACATCCACTGAATCAGAGTCTGCTTAACAAGATCCTGCGCAATCCATACACACATTAAAGTTGGAGATGCTATACTATGCTACATGCCGCTTCCATGCTTTTGTCGTTGTTAGCTATGATCACTTCTGTGGCATGGTTGCAGTTAGTTTTTTGTTTTCAGGCTTTAAAAATAGTATGATATAAAACCGTATAATAGTGGGACTTGCAAAGTATGCTTGCAGAGACCTATGCTTGGGAACTTCTCAGGAAGAACTGACCTTTGAACTGGGCTCCCAAGGACGAGAGGAAAGGTGTAACTTCTTTCTCTTAAAGTGTGTATCCCTCTTGGCCTTGCCCTGGGCCTTGTTTTGTATTCTTGACCTTATACCATAGGCTATATTTAAAGTTCCTTGAAAGTGTTCTCCATGTTTATGTCTTTAAAAGGCCTGGTAGAGGACCTGTATATTAGATGCCCAGTAGGTAACTCTCCAGTGGAGTGGCTGGAATTTGGGGATACTTCAGTTACCTGAAGCCTGCTGTGACCTTTGGATAGGAGGGGGGGGAGGGTTGTGCAATTCTCTCTCTTGTAGGATAGCTAGAGGCTGCTCCTAACTCCCTTTGACCCAGCTCCGTCCCCAGAACCACTGAGGTGACACACTGACTCTTCAGCCTGGGGAATCTGGGAGCTGCAAAAGCCATAAGGGTTAGCCTTATGACTCCTTTTACCTTCCTAGTTCTCCCTTCTCAGGACCCTGCTCTTTCTCCAGAGAGATACCCAGGAGAAAAGGGAACAGCCAGTTTGTTCCTGAAAGCCAGGCCCCAGGTGAGTTGGGGTTCTCTTCATTATTCCTCAAATGATTGAACTGTGATGTATTTGCCTCCTTTTCTCTGGAGCCTTTGTTCCTGAAGGGAACTAACCCCGGTTCCTGCTCTGCAGGAGGCTGAACCCATCAGGGTGGATGCTGGCCTCCTGTCCCTTTCTAGGGCCCCCTCCTCGCTGGTCAGTGTGTACTCACACAGATCCTTTGGTTTATTTCTGTCCTGAGCACTGCAGCGAGGACCTAGTAAGGTGAGAGAGCCCTGGTCTTGAAGGAGTGTCACTACCACAGAAAGGGGAGGACCGTGGCACCCAGGATGCGGCCCCAGTCACAGTAAGGTTGTGCATGGTTTGATGACAGATGGAAGTGGCAGATAGGCCTTTCCATCAAGGTTTAGTAAAAGGAGAATCAGTCTGTGTGGCGAGGTTGGGAAGGCTCCTGGAGAAAAGGGGGCAGGGACGTTCCGAGGGTATGGACAGGTGGGGAGACCATTTGAGGCTATGTCCCCGTTCAAATGTTATCTTCCTGGATTAGTGAGAAGACAGACTTAACTTACTGCCTGGCTGGAACACTCACCTAACTTCTCTTTGCCTTGGGCTTGCCAGTTGTGAAAGGAGGACGGTAATCATGTTAATGATAATGGTGAAAATAGTAATAGCCATTACGTACTGAGAACCAAATGTGTATCAGGAACTGTTCTACACAGTTTACTTACACTAACTCGTTTCATCTTCCAAACATTCTTATTTTGAAGAATGGCAACTGAGGCACAGAGAGGTAACTGAGAAAGCGAGAGAGATAAAGTAACTTGTTCGTGGTTATCTAGCACATAGGGAAGGCATCCTAGTTTCAGATCCAGGTCTGGCTCTAAGTGTTAACCACTCAAAAATGCAACTACCTCGTATCATTGCTGCAGTCTTCTGGCAAATGGTAATTCCTAGGCAGCTTCGGTTGTGATGGGGGTAAATGGGGAAATGGTGACTGACTCCAGAATTGGAGAAAGAGTCAAGTGGAAGGCTGTGGATGCCTCCAATGATATTGGAGAGTAAACTCAGTTTTAGGCAACTTTTTCATCCTACCTGGGTAAGTTGATGGCCCAAGGATTTTTTCAAGTCATGAACATTCAGTGTAACTCTTGAAAATGTAATCAGCTTTTTATGTATTTGTTTCTGTCACTTCCATGGGTCAGCAATTTTACCCACAGTTCTTTTTTGTGGAACTTTTGGGGTTTTCTTGAGAAAACCATTCTTTTAGTCACCAAGCACTCCAGCTGCCCTGAGAAGATTTACTGGGAACCATCTGAAATTATTCAGAGATTTAAACAAAAAATTTGACTACCACACTCGAGATTTGGTCCTTCTATTAGGTTGAGTGTTAACCATCCTTTGTCATACAAAAGCCTATCTATATTGTCTTTGACCAACTGGGAACAAGAATCTGTTAAATCTCCAACTCTGTAAGTCTAGAATTTTTGGACACTTTCTTTTGCCTTCCATTTTTATTTTGCAAACTGGCCAACTCTTGAGCTCATTTCTTTTTCTTGAGATATTTTGTCAACTTCTGCCAATAACAACCACCTCACACTACTGGTGTTCCAGCCTCTCCTCCTAACCCCACAAATTCATTCTTACTTTGTTCGTCTTTCCAGTTATTGCAGACAACCGTTTTAGCATACAGTTCACCACCAAATTACATGGGCTGCCATAGCATCAATAAGTTTCTTTACTTCCTGGCCCTGAGCCAAAGTCACATATTTTAGGCTTTTTGTGATGGCAGAACCCTACTTTAAGTACTAGTTTTTTTAATGAGTCAGTTTAGGCTAGTTATGCTATAATAAGAACAGCAAAACTCCAAAGACCTCTATCAAAGGTTTATTTTTTCCCTGTATTCCATGTTTCTAATTCTGTTCGTGAAAGCAGATTATTTGACTACACCTAGGTCAGTGGAATGGGAAATTCAACCCTGTAGGGAGAACCAGTTAATATTTTGAATAAATAATATAATCTCTCACAAGGGGTTATTAGAAGTGAGTTTTCCATATCTGATTATTTTGGACTGACTTTTATGTTAATGTAAAATTTTTACCTTTACTTATTCAATGGAATCGATGTCTAAATGGGATTTGACTTCTAAACATATTTTGAGAAAAGTAACAGGAGTTTATACTGCATTTTTCTGCATTTTAGTTCATGGTATGTGGATTATTGTACAATGTAAGTCAAATGGGAGGCGATCTAATTGCTGTTACAGAGGTGACAGGATACTTCTGGTTAGGACCCACAGAGTGTTTGTCCCTTGTGGGGACCTGGGATCCAGGGTCTCACTATCAATTTTGCACATTTAGGAATTGAACGAGTAGGAATTGAAAAGTGATTTAGGCTTTGGGGGAGAGGATTCATGGTAATTAAACCCATAAAAGACTTAATGATTCATTGTAGGCTGGCTACTTGGCACACTATCACTGAACCGTGTGCTGGCCTGGGGTGTGGTGGGGATAAATTATTATAAATTCCAATTATTTGATTTGGACTTAGTAAAAATTGTCATTAAAATCATAGGTCAGAAGTTTTAAAAATAGAAGACTCTTGATACTAGTGTATTTGAGAATGCAATGCGTATAGCCTGTTACTTCTAGTTGATTCTAATGAAGTGCAACGAAATTGAAAGTAAAACCTGTAGAAAATGAAGGAAATGGATTATATCTGTCTCCTTTCCTAAGCAGAATGTCTCTGTAGGGCTGATTCTCTTGAGACCCTGATTATTTTTCTAAGCAGTGTGACAAAAGTATTGACAAAAGTGGGCACTTAATACTTCCAAGTAGTAAGGAAGATACATTTCCTGAAGCAGCTTAAAATACTTTTGATATGACAAAACCCCAAACTGAGCATTGGGATAGCTAGGAACTCTTGGAATCCCTTCTACATGCTAAGGTTTTACTCAGACACCATCCACTCTTCTCCCTGGGGCTGTATGTAGTATGCTCCCTAAGGATACAGGAGTGTCTTCTGTGTTTCAGGATCTGATGACATTCAAGGATGTGGCTGTGGAATTCACCCAGTGGGAATGGGGACAGCTGGATCCTGCTCAGAAGGACCTGTACAGGGAAGTGATGCTGGAGAACTTCAAGAACTTGGCCTCTCTGGGTGAGCTCAGCTCCTCCAAAGCCTAAAGGCTGCCCATCAGTCCTGCCATCTTTATTTCATTGCTGTTTATAAGCTTCGGGTTTCTAGGCCCGTTGGCTGACTTTTGCCCTGGCGTTCTGGAATCAGACATTTACATTTTTGGGGGGGTCCTCATTCTTCATTCTTAGGAAAAGTCTTGCTCCCTATGAAACTGTAATAAGTTTCATGATACTGCTTCTGATATTTTACAATGCCTGTTCTTTGTAGGCTCTCCACACCTACAGTATTTCTCCCCCAGAAAGACCTAGGGCTAAAGCCTCGGCCTCTAACATAAGAAGTCATGACCTTTTTCTTTCTCTCCCATCAGGGCTTCCAGTATCTAAACCATATGTGATCTGCCAGTTGGAGGAAGGAGAAGAGCCCTGTGTGGTAGAGGGAGAAATCTCAACAGGTGAGTGAGTGAGACCTAAGCAGCATCACACATAATAAGGACCAGCCCTGGGTAGGAAGTTGCCCTGAAACCTTGGTTGGGGGGCTATCCTCTGAGAAGGTGAAGCTACTTATCAGAAGCCCTCCACTCACTACAGTATTTTGAAAAAATTTTTAATGTTTATTTATTTTTGAGAGACAGAGACTGAGTGCAAGTGGGGGAGGGGCAGAGAGAGAGGGAGACGCAGAATCCGAAGCAGGCTCCAGGCTCTGAGCTATCAACACAGAGCCCGACGTGGGGCTCAAACACATGAGCTGTGAGATCATGACCTGAGCTGAAGTTGGATGCTTAACCGACTGAACCACCCAGGCACCCCAACAGTATTTTGAATACTCATAGGCTTTTGTAATTATCTCTGGTGTCAGAAGAAGAGATGTTCATTTTCTTCTCAAGCATTTAAGCTTCCTTTGGTACCCATTTCTGCCCAGCCCTTCTGAATTCTTAGTGCTACTCAGCATCCCTAGATGTCACATGATCAATGCTGGATGGACTCTAAGAGGCAAGATGGCCAGGCTATCTTAGATCAGCAGGGTTAAGAGAGTTACTAAGAGACCAAACAGAACAGTTGAGTGGCCTAGAAATTAAAGGGTTACAGCCAAGGGGAGATGGATGATGTCCAGAAGATCAAGGTGAGGACACTTCAAGCTTGATTAAACTGAGCTTCAACAGAGGTGGTTCCAGAAACAAAGACTACTCCTTGCCATCTGTTGATGTCATCTCTTTGAGACCATGTATTCCTAGGTGACTTGAGAGTACCTGACAGGCCTCACCTCCTGTAGCAGAATTCTGGACTCAGAGCTCTTCTACTTGCCATGTGTAGCCCAAGCACACTGGAGGAAGGTGACAGTCTGTGCCAGTGTCCATCTCTGAGGCAGAATCATAGCCCTGGGTCAGAGGCAAAGTTCAGGAAAGAAGTGCTCAAATCCCAAGAGCACAGGCTGGGGCTCATAAGAGCCTAGAATAGAGGACAGAGAGGGAAGTTGCTGATCTCTGCTATGTTAGTCTTTTCTTAATCTTCTTTTAAAGTTTATTTATTTTGAGAGAGAGAGAGCATGGCAAGTTGGGGAGGGGCAGAGAGAGAGGCAGAGAGAATCCCAAACAGGCTCCCCGCTATCAGCACAGAGCCCGATGTGGGGCTCGATCTTACAAACCATGAGATCATGACCTGAGCCAATATCAAAAGTTGGATGCTTAACCGACTGAGCCACCCAGGAGCCCCTTTCTTGTTCTTTTCCGAATGAGAGCAAGGGTCTGACATCTAGATCTAGTTTCAAGATAAATATCTATTTACAGTGCTCTACAAATATGGCTGTGTTTCAGAATCTCTCAGGGAGCTTGTTTAAACATCCAGGTCCCCAGGGGTCACACAAGACCCACTGACTCAGAATCCAGCCTCTGGGAGCACTGGCATCACTAGTCATTTACCTCTTCAGACACTTTATTATTATTGTATTAGTTTTCTATTGTTGCTGAAACAAATTACCACAAACTTAAAGACTTTAAACAACACAAGTCAGAAGTCTGGCATGGGTTTCACACACAAGATGTCAGCAGAGGTGTGTTCCTTTCTGGAGTGGCTAGGGTAGAATCTGTTTTCTGGTTATTTGAGTTGTTGGCAGAACCAGTTTCCTGCAGTTGTGAAACTGAGGTCCTTGTTTTCTTGCTGGCTGTAAACTGAGGAATAGTTATAGCTTCTAGGGACTGCTACGTTCCTTGGCTTTGGTGCCCTTTCTCCACCTTCAAACCCAGAAATGGCGGGCTGGGTCCTTCTCACACCACATCTCTCTGACCCAGCCAGGAAGTGTTCTCTGATTTTAAGGATGCAGGTGATTAGATTGGGCCCATCTGAATAATCGAGGATAATCTCCCCAGTTCAAGGTCTGGACCCTTAATCACATCTGCAAAGTCCCTTTTTCCATGTAAGGCTTTATTTTTTTTTTCTTGTGCCATATAAGGCACATATTTACAAGCTCTTGGGACTAGGGCATGGATGTCTTTGAGGGAGAATTATTCTGCCTATCACAATTATATCCAGTAATATAATATAATACTAAGGTGCTTAGGGGACCTTGTGAGGGCATCTTCCTACCTACTTCTCATCTTTACGATCTTTGGACTTACCTTATGGACTGGGATCCAAACACTATTTTTTCATGTTTTCCTAATCTCCATTCACCTGCTTATCACTTATTCTTGATAACTCCAAAACCTCAGACATACACCATTCTTGAAAGAAACTGTTCACATCTCATATATTATTATTATTATTACCATTATTGTTATTTTATTTTGAGGTGAAGGAATTCACCGGAGGGAGAACAAAGGAGATAGAAGTTTATCGAGTACACCGCAAGGAAGCAGTGGGCAGGACAGCAAAGGAGAGGCTGTCTGCCTCAGATATATTTTAAAGCTTCATTATCTTACATCCATTATAGGACTTTACTCTTGGCACATGGAACAGTTAATACAAGAATGTCTTTTTTTTCCCCACCCAGACTGGAAGAAAAGGCCTAAGGGCAAGGAATCAATACTAAATCAGGAACTTTCCAAAGAGGAATTATTCCAGACAGCATCAGTGGAAAAACACATCAGAGATGAACTCTGCTTCTGCAAACTGAAAGCAACCTGTGGTTGTGATGACCAGTTAGAGATACATCCAAAAAAACAGGAGAGACAGCCGAAAGAAATGTCAATCACTCACAAATCTACCAGCACCCTTAGGATAGATCACAAATGGAGTGAATTTGGGAGAAGTTTAGACTTAAGATCAGTCCTTTTTAACCAACACAGTGTTCCCATAGGAGAAGGATCCTGTATATCTGACACAGAATTCAAACAGACTTCAGGAAGAAATAACTCCCAGAGAAGCCATCAAGGGAAGAAACCTTGTAAATGTAATGAATGTGGGAAGTCTTTCCATTTTCAGTCAGAACTTAGGCGCCATCAGAGATGTCACACTGGAGAAAAGCCCTATGAATGCAGTGAATGTGGGAGAGCCTTTGGTCATATTTCATCCCTTATTAAACATCAGAGGACTCATACTGGAGAAAAACCCTATGAATGCAGCGAATGTGGGAGAGCCTTCAGCCAGAGTTCATCTCTTGTTCTACATTATAGATTTCATACTGGCGAGAAACCCTACAAATGTAATGAATGTGGAAGAGCCTTTGGTCACACTTCATCCCTTATTAAACATCAGAGAACTCATACTGGAGAAAAGCCCTATGAATGCAGGGAATGTGGGAGAACCTTCAGCCAGAGTTCATCTCTCATTGTACATTATAGATTTCATACTGGAGAAAAACCTTACAAATGTAATAAATGTGGGAGAGCCTTCAGCCAGAGTTCATCTCTCACTCAACATTATAGATTTCATACTGGAGAGAAACCCTACAAATGTAATGAATGTGGGAGAGCCTTTGCTCATACTGCATCCCTTATTAAACATCAGAAAAGTCATGCTGGAAAAAAAGCTGTATGAATTCAGTGAACATAGGAAGGCTTTCAGCTGGAATACACACATGGCTCACAGTACACACATTGGAGAGAACTCCTATAAGTGTAATGTATGTGTTAAGACATCTAATTTAACATCAGACATGCTAAAGAGAACCTGTATCAATGTCAAGAGAGAAGGTGGGCTTTGAGTCACACCTTGTGCCTTATCAAACAGCAGAGAATCCATACTAGTGAGAAACCAAGTATGTGTAATGGATTCAGAAAGACTTTTGTCAGAGGATACACCTTATTCAACATCAGACAGTTTCTACTGGCAAGAAGCCTTGTCAATGCAATGAATATGGCACAGCTTTAAGTCACATATTGTTCAATCAATCGATCAACCAGTAAGTAAATAATTATCAGATACTCATACTGGAGAGCAACACCAAGTGTGGTAGAAGCCATCTGTAATATTTCTTCCTTTACTAAGCTCCAAGAACACATAAAAAGGAAGCCCCATGAAAGCAGTAAATGTGAGAAGGCTATCAGAGCTCATCTCTTCAAAAGAATCAGAGAATTCATTCTTGAGAAAAACACTATGGAAATGGTGAATGTGGGAGTGCGTTTAGTTAAACCTCTTTCCTTTATAAACATCAGCGAACTTACCCTATTAGTGAGAAACCCTGGGAATGTAATGCATGTGGCATTTTCCCACATGTGGGCAGGTTTCCCACCCATTTTGCACCTCAGAGAATATGTACTAGAGTGATTCTTTGAATCTGGTGAAACTAGGAAACCCACCAGTATAGTTCAGGCCTCAGCATACATTAAGGCTTCACTCCATAGAGAACCCTGGGAACCTAATGGATGTGGGGAAAGTTCCTTTCAGACTCAAGAACCATAAAACAAGATCTGAAAGGAATCTGATAAAAATCACTTAGTCTGATGATTTTCTACCTGGTAGGGGCTTTTTGTAACTGCAGTGTGCTTTGCCTCCCCATTCTCTTTGTAACGTGAGAGGAGGTGTTACTGTGTGGGCGAAGAGAATGGAGGCTGAGGGAGGTGGAGAGCCACCAGTGATTTAGCCCAACCATATTTTAGAGCTAAGGAAACTGATCTGGAAGTGCCATGCCCTGGGCTGGGCCTCTTTCCTTCTGGTTCACAGCTGTAGTTTTGAGATTGAGAGACTGAAGGTCTTCCTTCATGCACTCACTACGTGTTACCTTTCTCTGAGAGGCAATGGAGTAGTACTTTTAAAGTTTGAGCAAAAAGCAACTTTTGTTAGATCATTATGCTAGATTTGGAATTTTCAAAATAAAATAAAAATTTTTTAAACATTAAAATCATTAAAATATGGGTACTGTATAAAAAAATCAAAACTTCAAAAACACTATTCCAAGTGAAAGTGGCCAGATGCCAGACACCATGTATTGTATAGTTCCTTTTATAGGAAATGCCCAGAAACAGCAAATTGTCAGAGGCAAAGTAGATTAGTGATTTCCTGGTGCTGGGAGAGGCAATTGGGAGTGAATGCAATGTTACAAGGAATCTTACTGGAGTGATGCAAATGTCCTAAAACTAGATTATGGTGATGGTTGAACAATTTGGTAAATTTACTAAAACTCACTGAATTGTGCACAGAAGATGTGTGAAATTTATGGTACGTAAATTACACCTCGACAAAATTGTTTTTTAAAAATATCAAATATACAAATATATCAACTATTGCTAAGCTGCTTTTCCTATCTTGTCTGTTACTTCAAACCATCTGTGTGTCTTTATTTTCTGTAATAGTTACCCCTAAGCTTACTGGGTTCTCAAGTTCATATCATGTTGCCTCTGAAATTTATATGGAGAAATCAGGAGCAGGAGCTGGCATAGACCAGAATAGTCTTGACTAAAAGATTAGCTTATACTAAAGACAGTCCTTCAGCCATTTTAAGCCTCATCCTTCCGATGAGGAAGCTGAGCCCAGACATCAGGGCATCAGTTCAAAGTGGTCCATGCAGACAGGCAGGATCTAGGGTTCCGACAGGCTGGCTAAGACAGAGGGGTGCAGGCAGATAGGATGAACAGGAGGCATCTGGACAGCTGAGCTGAGATCAGAATGCCTGTTTAGGAGCCTAGAAATCATGGGAATTTCTTCCCAGAGAGCCAAGTTGCACAGGAAAGAAATAGCAAATTTATTATATTAGTAGTAATAGCTTAGTTTGCTCTATCTTTTCTCCCAGTGCTCTTCTCTAGCCCCAACCTAAGCCACTTTACATACCTGGATACCTGTGACTTTACAGCTGCTATTTGCTTAACGTCTGTCCTTCTTGTGTATCTTTGCCACGTTAACCATTATCAGTGTGCACTCACTGCCCCATCCGAAAACCTTTGTGAACAGGACATTTAACGCCAAACGGAGTGAAGATAAATCCTCACAGTTTGGCACTAAATGCCTTCTTCGCTCTGCTTTAACCGCTGCTCCTGACAGCACCTCTAGGACAGACAAACTAATTTGCTTGCCGTACCTCAGACACGCCTCCACACTCCCCTGCCTGTTCCACCAGGCCGGAATGCCCTCTTCACTTATCTGAAGCCTAATAATCAGACACCCCCCCTTCTCAGGGAAGAATTCTCTTGAACACTGATGTGAAGTCATAGCTTACTGATTTGTAATTGTAAAGGCATTTGTGTGTGTTTAAGGGTTTTAGAAATGAAAGGTGTCTTGTCTTGGGATAGTTCTTATTACTGTTTTGATCTATTTAAGTTACTTGTTGTTTATCAGTTTGCCACTTTCTTGTCTCCTGAACCAGATCATCAGCTGCTTCAGGTAATTTCTCATACTTCCTCTCAGGAATGAGCAGACAGTAGTGCTTACTAACCATGTGTTAATTTGAAAAACTTGTGTTACCCATGTTCTTTCGCTGCTTCTGACTGACTTTAAAAAAGTATTTTACTGTTCGGATATACCACATTAAAAACTTTTATTAAGTGATCTCTACACCCAATGTGGGGCTTGAGCTCATGATCCTGAGATTAAGAGTTGCATGGTCTTCTGAGTCAGCCAGGTGTCCCTGACTTCACACTTTTGTACTAGGTAAAAAACTCTTCCTAGAAAACTACCAATTAAATATTTTCTTAGAAAAATATAGTGTTGCTTCCTGTAATTATTTTTCAAATTCAAGTATAGATTGGCATTGTTCCAGCTTTTGGATGTGGGTTGGTATGTGTGTACATAAAAGCTCACTGCTATTTTATTTTGTAGCACTACAATGACTTAACACACCAACTATCCAGAATTAGGCCAAACTTCACAGATTAAACATATAGTACTTCACAAGACTGTTTCGCTTCCATCATAAGTTTGGGGCTCCCTAGGCTACTCTTTTTTTTCTTTAAAAAGTTTTTTTTTATGTTTTATTTATTTTTGAGAGCAAGAGAAAGCACGAGTCGGGGAAGGGCAGAGAGGGGGAGACACAGAATCTAAAGCAGGCTGCAGGCTCTGAGCTGTCAGCAGAAAGCCCAATGAGGAGCTCGAACTCACAGACCTCGAGATTATGACTGAGCCGAAGTCAGCCGCTTAACTGACTGACCCACCCAGGCACCCCTCTAGACTACTCTTCTGACCAGCTGGCTACAAATTTGGGAGTTCCCACTTTTTTTTTTTTAATGTTTATTTATTTTTGAGAGACAGAAAAAGAGAATGTGAGCAGGATAGGGGGAGAGAGGCAGAAAGACACAGAATCTGAAGCAGGATCCAGGCTAGCCAAGTTCTTTATGACACAAGCACACACATTCAGGTCAATGTAAAAATGTGAAAATGCTTCTTCAATTATTTTTTCCCCCTTCATAGTAAGTGTACTCTTTAATCCCCATCACCTATTTCCACCATTCCCCATCTCCCCCTCTCCCCCTCTAGTAACCACCAGTTTGTTCTCTATAGATAAGAGTCTGTTTCTTGGTTTCTCTCTTTTTTTATTCCTTTGCTCATTTGTTTTTGTTTCTTAAATTCTACATGAGTGAGTTCATATGGTATTTGTCTTTCTCTGACTTATTTCTCTTAGCATTATACTCTCTAGCTCCATCTATGTTGTTGCAAATGGCAAGATTTCATTTTTTATGGCTGAAAAATACATTACACACACACACACACACCTGTGTCTTCTTTATCCATTTATCTATTGATGGGCATTTGAGCTGCTTTCATAGTTTGACTATTGTAAATAATGCTCGAGTAAATAATGCATGTAACTCTTTTAATTACTGTTTTTGTGTTTTTTGGGGGTAAATACCCAGTAGTGTGATTACTGATTATAGGGCAGTTCTATTTTTAATTTTTTTAAAGTTTATCTTGAGACAGCAAGGGAGAGTGAGTGGGGGGACGGCAGAGAGAGAGGGAGACGGAGCATCCCCCGCAGGCTCTGCACTGTTAGTGCAGAGATTGACTCGGGGCTTGATCCCATGAAATGAGATCATGACCTGAGCCGAAATCAAGAGTTGGCCATTTAACTGACTGAGCCATCCAGGTGCTCCTGTTTCAGGTTTTTTTGGAGGAACCTCAATACTGTTTTCCACAGTGGCTGTGATGTTATTTGGGGTCTGGGAGCAAATTCAAGAAAGAATTCTTGAAATGTTTTCAGTGCAAAAAGGTGGTTTTACAAAGCATGGGGACAGGACCTGTGGGCAGAAAGAGCTGCACTGCAATTGTGAGGATTTTTAGTAATGGACCTTCTCTCTAATTCAGTTCCCAAGGATTCTCCCTTGGAATGCCTTTTAACCCACTGTAAACAATTCAGATTGCAAAATTTAAGAAAGGACTCATCCTCCAGTGCCTGGGTGGCTCAGTTGGTTAAGCATCCCGTTCTTGGTTTCAGCTCAAATCATCATCTCCCAATTTCTGGTTCAAGCCCCACATCAGGCTCTGGGCTGACAGTGTGGATCCTGCTTGGGATTCTCTCTCTTTCCCTCTTTCAATCTCTCTCTCTGGAAGAAGAAAAAGAAATCTCTCTCCTGTAACACTGTATGGCCTCAGTATGACCTATCAGTTAGATCTCTCCTATAGGAAATAGGGCAGATAGATGGAGGCACCCTACATCTAGGCCTTCATGGCTCTAAATCAGGATCTGGACCTAAAGACCACGTGCAGAATGTGTCTGGCCACTTAGGTCAATAAACTCCCTCCTGATATATTGGATAATTTTCTAAATAGGCCTTCTCCTAAACCCAGGTTGCTGGAGAAAACACAGGCCATTCCTAATTAAGGGGATGGTAACTCCTCATTGTTCCCTCCTCCTAACAGATGTGGGGGCTTCTTCTCATTCATTTCCTGGGTTAATGGCGATTATTAGAGCCAACTGTGGATAGTCTACCATGGGATGGGGCTTTAAGGAACACTCCCAGGCAGCTGCTGAAACTCTTTTTGTTTTGGGAAAGTACCCTGTCTTCTCCAGCCCAACATGGACTGTATTATTTCCACTTTGGTGGAAAACAACAACAAAAATATGGTATCTTCTCATCTGTCTGAGCTGATGAGGTTTAGAACCAGGAACCCTCTTTCTCTGCTTTCTGGCAGCACTTTGCTTCTTCTGTCTCCCACTCCTCCTATTTCTGCACCACCTTAGGTGCGGCCTGCATAACTGGTTCCTATACCATCCTCCGTGCCTCCACCCACCATTGGCTCCTCTTCCTCCCTTCGCTGTCAAGGAATGAAGAGCACCCCCTCAGACTTAACACTGCCCACTTTGGATATCCCCCCTGCTGCCCCAGGTAAAACAAACCCCAGAAAACTGACAATGGGGAACAAATTTTAAGTGAACCCAAGTGGAACATAATTCAATATTTAAACTAATTGACACTTATTCTACCAAGGATTACTGAAGGTTGAATAAGCTCGTAAAAGATGACTTAAAATGATGGTTGGGGCACCTGAGTGGACAGTTAAGTGTCCAGCTCTTGATTTTGGTTCAGGTCATGATCCCAGAGTTATGGATTGAGCCTCGCTTTGGGCTCTGTGCTGAGCATGGAACCTGCTTGGGATTCTCTCTCCCTGCTCTTGGATGTGTTCTCTCTCTCTCGCTCTCAAAAAAAAAAAAAAAATGATGGTTAATTCTGTCTATATCAAAGTTTTCATGGATAATTGTTAACTTTAAAGTTTTGCTTTGATGATAAACTGGATTAAGTTCATTGGACATCCTTCCTTAGAGAGTTATGGTATCCCTAATGCCCTCCCAACTTGAAAGTATATAATCAATCATCCTCATGACCCCAGTGGAGCTCTTTCTGCCCATGGGTCCTGTCCCTATGCTTTAGTAAAACTACCTTTCTACACCAAAGATGTCTCAATTCTTTCTTGACCTTTCGCTCAGAACCTCAACATGTCCACACCATTTTGGTTCCCAGTGTGGGGCCTGAGTCTTCTCAACAGGACTTTCAGCCGTGGTGCAAACTTGGTGAGGACTTTCTCTTCTCTTCTCTTTAATTTCAAGAGTTTTTCAAGGACTATGGTCTTATTGGAACACTTTCATGTCAATTTCTCAGGTTGCAATCCTCTAGCCTGTGGATACTCTATGGGGAGGAGAAAGCCTGTCTTTCTGCTACAAGTTAGTACTATGGTCAGAATGGTAAGAAGACCCAGAAACTTGATGTCCTCTCTTTCATTGGACATCCAGGACTTTTCCAAATAGGAGGACGTGCTAAAGCACTGATGACTAAACACAGGTTTATGCTCTCGGCTTCTTACTGCATGCAGAACTACTAAGAATATTTGAGCCTGTTGGTAAACATGCTTTGTGCTTAATTGATTCATAACTTTGCCATCTAAGGAATTCTGGTCTAACAGTTCACAATTTGCTACTACTTAGTTTTCTAAGGGGACTAAGGTTTCTAAGAGTTCGAAATTCTGCTAAATGTAATTAAGACTGATGAAAATAAGGGAAGCAGCTCTGTATGTAGGAAAGTAGATGTGTAAGAAAGATATAAGGAATGGAAATACATTTTTGTTGAAGTCAAAAGAAGGTAATTTTGTCCAAAATGAGACTGGTTGTTTGGAAAGAAATGGCTTGGGACAAAATCTGAATGCAAAGTAAAGTTGTAGAAGGTTTGTGAAGGGAAATCTTTGGAAAGGAATTTTATGTGTGGTCAGGAAACAGTCCCCAGTTGGGTTTTAATTCAATTGGGCACTGGTTTTGGTGGGCTCCAAGCAGAGGTCTCACAGCCAGAAGTGGCTACACCAGAGATGTGAAGGGGATCACATTAGACCAATGAGGAGGAAACCTCACACAGGAGTCTTAAGATTGGCAGCCATGCTAGTGACTTAGGTGGCTGTCTCATGCCCAAGACAGACAATTTTGTATAAGGACAGGAATAAAGAGGTTCGTTGGCTCCGGACCCCCATCACTCTAAAACCTCATCACGCAGACTCAGAGATGACCAGACAGCTTTAAGGAACTAAGGCTGACTTTATGAAACACAGAGCCACAAAGTACCTTGGAAATGTTGGCTTGATACCTTGCTTACAGAGTGCCCAGCAGCCTCTTCAGGTGAGTAAAGAAAGCCACTTCCTAGCAGGTGCATGAACCTCAAGATATTCTGAGGTCTTCATGAAGAGGAATTCACCCAAATCTATAGGTCTTGCAGGCATATCTGATGCCAAGTACTTGGCTTGGCTTCTGGCCTACAGAGGCTACCAAAACGAGATTCATTATGAAACGTTCTAGCAAAGCAGATGTTAAAAGACCTGGATGGTCAATTGCTATTCTTACTGAGCTTATGTAAATAATCTGGCTAAAATTGTTAAAATTGGTCTTGTTTTTCAAATGAATTTGTCTTGATTTGCCTATCTCTGGAAATAAGGGTGATTTTAGAGAGAAAAATTGTTTCAATAACACATCTTTGTGGATGTTAAATTCTAGTTGAGTTTTGAATGTTTGTTATTTGTCTAAGCTAGACAGCTTGAGGTAAACTTCAGAGAGACGGTCATCACAGATCATATATCAACAGTCTTCTTGCTTGTTATTCTGTGGGGATAATAACAGGACCCTATGAGCATATGGCTATTTAAACAGCTGGAAAATGGGATGGATTCCTCAACAAATATATAACTCAGCTATCACCTTGACCAATTCTGTGTGGCTGGGATGACAAAATTGTTCCTTAAAAGCCAGTGTACCCCACTCCATGGGATTAACTATGGACTTGTGGAGATAATGGGTAACTCCACTTTCCTTATGCTATTAGGATGGATGATGCACTTGGGGCCCTACTTGTCTATTCTAAGTCTTTTCTAATGTCTTGTCTATTCCTAGACAAGTCTTGCCCCACCTGTCAGTGATTCCTTGTAATTAAGATATTGTTAAGGCTAGCCCTCAAAGAGGTCTAAAACCTTATCCCTTAGCCATATTTGTCCTAGGAACTATCTCTATTGATGTGAAATTGCAAGTAGAGGCTTTAGCCAAGCATACAATAGCCCTCCTGGTGGAAGGAGCCTCAAAACTTCTTATGGGACAGTCCCTGATGGTAATGACTTCACATCAAGTCCAAAGTGTTTTAGAAATTAAAGGCCACCAACGGATGATGGGGGTGGGGGGTGATTTACTAAATACCAGGCTATGCTTTTAGACACACCAGTGGTCCTTAAGACCCTTCAGACTGTAACCCCAGCTACCCTTATGCCTGGACCTGACCATCATACTTCTACATAGCATAGTCGTTCAGAGGTTATTAATCTTGTTTATTCTAGCTGATCAGACTTAGAAGATTCTCCTATTGATAATGCAGATAATAGTTTACTGATGGCAGTGGTTTAGTGAAAAGGGGGATATTAAAAGCTGAGTACACTATAGTCAGTCTGACTCACACTGTTGAGACCAAAGCACTCCCAGTAAATACATCTGCCCCAAAAGCAAAGTTAACAGTGCTCACTCTCAAACGCATGGGGCAATCTGGAGAGAGAGAGGGCTATTATCAAGTCATAGCTCTCCTATTAAATATGGACCTGAAATAATAGCTGTCTTAGAAGCTGTGCATTAACCTAAAAAGGCGGCTGTAATTCACCTCCGGGGCATCAAAAGGAAGGGTCTATAGAATCTAAAGGAATAAGACCATGCAGTTAACACACGCTGCACAAAGCCTACAAATACTGAGTCTCATAGCAGTCCTAAAACAATAAAATATATATCCTCAGCATATTCAGATCAAGAAACTCACGCAGCCCAGGAACGAGGATATTCGAAAAATGCATAGCACTTGATTGTTAATAACGGATAAAGAATAGATGAAGCAACCGTGTCAATCTTAATTTTTGGACTCTAACTTGTCATTATTTTTATTTTCCTGTGTTTGAAAATTTTTACACTAAACTCGAAACTCAAAGGTCGGTCTGAGCAGCAATACTAGATTCTTACAAGAAGTCCGTATCTTTTCTCGTCTACATACTTGGATTATGCGGGCAGGCCCAGATGGTATGAAGCCACGAGCGGGGCGGGTGAAAGACCATAGCATAGGTCTAGGTTATGAGTGAGTGACCAAACGATAGAATCAGCAGAATACATAAATGTGTGTGAAACCCAAGGTAACTGAAGTGCTTAAATAAACCTAATAAACTTCAAAGCTTTACTCAACGTGGGTATGAACAACTTTATACTCCTTGTCTGTCTTATTCACCTATTTGTTCTAAACCTCCTCGAGACTTCAGCCTTTGGACCTTCCCTTAGACCCTTTTCGTGCTCATCTGTACCTCGCACTTCCTGTTGCGAACGGTCCACAGCCCCAACTCACTGCGCCAGAGCGACCACCGCCTTCTCGGTCTAGCTACTGTGAGGCAGTTCCGCCCACACCGGCAGCCAGCCCAAGCCCCGCCCCCGGGTCCTAACGCGAGGACCCCAGGGGGCCTGTCCGCGGCTGCGCCGGACTCATTCTATCCTGTTGCTGGTGCAGACAATCTCCCACCTCGGCGTGCTCTGCGGTGCGGCCCTCTGGCCTCCGGAATTCAACCGCAGGCCGTGCCAGCCGTTTGGCGAGAAATAGTCGCGGCAGGCGGTGGAGAAAGTGGCCTTGACGGAGGCTCTCTCAGGGCCCTACCATGGCGGCGGCGGTACGCGCTGCAGGTTGCATCCCTGCGCTGTGTGGCGTGCCGGCGGGTGAGAGCTGGGACGCCGGGAGAGGGGCTCTGAGCGGGCCGGGAGCGGGGGCTCTCCTGCGGCCGGCAGGTGCACGGGCGGAAAGAAGCGAGAGGACGCAGTCCCTGAACTCGTCATGCTGCTCCGATCCTGCCCCCAGCTGCTGTGTGACCTTGCACGCTTCCGCGCGCCATCTCTGGGTCGCAGGGCTTCTGTCTGTAAAGTGAGAGTGGACTGGACGCTGTCCAAGGCTCCTTCCAGTTTACCAGACTCCTCGTGCGTGCTTGGCTAAGAGGCACGGGGGGAACCGGGGAGCAAGCATCGCCCTCCCGGCGGGCATGACCCACAGGTTCACTTGGTGACGTCGATGTGGGGTTCGAAACCAATGGAGACAGTCCTCCAGCTTGGGTCGAATAGGATTAATGTCAGTCATTTTAGATTCCAGGCTGATCAGTGTCACTATTGAAAAGAAGGATGTTTTGAATGTAGTTTTGCTGTTACTGTCCTCTCCCACCCTTGTTGGTTTGCAACCTGAGGCGGGGGGCGGGCAGTCGGCTGTATCCTTTAGCATAAGGTCTTCATGATCGACTTGGCCTTTTTTCATCCTTCTATTTTATTGTAAATCTACAACCCAGCGTTCATAATTCCAAAATCTAAAGACTTCTGAAAACCGAAAACCTGAAATGATTTGTCAGAAAATCTGACCTGATCATTCTTTACTTTTGTTCATGTTGTGACCACCTCCTCTTTTTTCAAGGCTCCGTTCAGATAGCACCTATAGCGTTTGTAGGTTTCCTTTATGAGTTCTTACTGTGTTCCAGGGACTATCTTAAACTAGTTATGCTTTTCCTCACTTCATCTCTACAGTGCCTTTGTGAGAGAGATGCTTTTATTATTCCCATTTTGCAGACCAAGAATTAAGACACACGGTTACACTGGGAGGAGGTCAGGTTTTTGCACCCCTCCCATCTGGCGTCAGAGCCTGGTTGTTTTGTTGTGTTTTGTTTTTCTTTTTCTGGTACATTACAGACTTTTCTTTTGGTAGCAGCTTTATTGAGATGTAATATACATACCATGCAATTTCATCCTCTTAAGGTGTACAATTCAATGGTTTTTAGTATATCCACAAACCTATACAACCGTCATCATAATAAGTTTTTAGAACATTTTCATCACCCGGAAAATATACCCTTTTGCTATCATCCCCTGACTTGCTCATTGCCCCCAGCTCTAGGCAACCACTAATCTTTCTATCTCTGTAGTTTTCATGTTCTGGATATTTCATATAGATGGAATCATATACTATGTGGTCTTTTTGATTGGCTTGTTTCACTTAGCATAAGGTTTTCAGGATTCATTCATCTTATAGCATGTAGCTGTACTTTATTCCTTTTTATGGCTGAATTTCTGTTGCACGTGTATACTATATTTTGTTTATCCATTTATTATTAGTTCATGAATATTTGGGTTGTTTCCACCTTTTGGCTATGATGCCTGATGTTGCTATAAATATTTGTGTGCAGTATTTTCATTTCTGTTGTGTATAGAACTGGGAGTGGAATTGCTGGATCGAATGGTAACTCCATGTGTAACTTTGAGGAGTGGCTAGACTGTTTTCTAAAGTAGCTGCACAGTTTTACATTCTGGCCAGCAGTGCAGGAAGGTTCTTCCTTCTCTACATTCTTGTCAACATTTGTTATTATTTGTCCTTTTGATTATAGTTATTCTAGTGGGTGTGAGGCGGTTTCGGTTTGTGGTTTTGATTTATATTTCCCTGTTGGCTTGTAAACATCATTTTTGTGCGTGTGTTTATTTGACCGTTTATGAATGTTCTTTGGAGAGATGTCTTTTCAAATCTTTACCCATTTCTAAATTGGGTTGTCTTTTTATTAGTGAATTGTAAGAGGTCTTGGTATACTTTAGATACAAGTTCCTTGTCAGATATGTGATTTGCAAAAATTTTCTTCCCATCTGTGTGTTGTCTTTTCACTCTATATGGTGTCCTTTGAAACACAAGTTTTAAATTTTGGTGAGGTCTGATTTATCTGCTTTTTAAAAAAATGTTTTATTTATTTTTGAGGGATTGAGAGAGACAGAGTGCGAGTAGGGGAGAGGCAGAGAGAGGGGGAGACAATCCACAAAGCAGACTCCAGGCTCTGAGCTGTTAGCACAGAGCCCGATGCAGGGCTTGAACCCGTGAACCACGAGGTCATGACCTGAGCCGAAGTCAGACGCTCAACCAACTGAGCCACCCGGGTGCCCCTGTCTATTTACTTGTTGTTGCTTATGCTTTAGTATATCTAAGAAACCATTGCCAAATTCAAGGTCATAATGATTTACCCTTATGGTTTTTTCTAAGAGTTTTATAGGTTTTCCTCTTACTTCTAGGCCTTTCATCCATTTTGGGCTGATTTTTATATATGATCTGAAGTAGCACTCTAACTTCATTCTTTGGCAAGAGATATTCGTTTGTCCTAGCACCATTTCTTGAAAAGATAACCAAGATTTGTCTTGGTACCCTTTTCAAAAATCAGTTACTGGTAACTGCCGTCAGAACCTGTTTGGAAGCACTATACTATATGAAGTGGCACTTAATATGGTTACAGCCTCATGCTGCGGGGGTTTCAGAGTTTCCAGAGAGGGGAGCGGAGTGCTGGGGGGCCACTTTGGGAACCAGGAGCCTTCACCAAGAGCGATGTTTCAGGAGAGCGTGTCAGAGACACAGGGATTGAAGAGCGCAGTGTGTTCAAGAATGGACTACAAGTTGGGGATGCCCGGGTGTGTCCAACTCTTGATTTCAGCTCAGGTCATGATCCTGGAGTCATGGGATTGAGCCCTGCTTCAGGCTCTGTGCTGAGTGTGGAGCCAGGTTAAGATTCTCTCTCTCCCCTCCCCTCCGCCCCTCTCCCCCCAGCTCACACTCTCAACCTCTGTCTTTAAAAAAAAAAAAGAATGACTACAAGTCTGGTGTAAAGTTTGGGGCCTCGTTGCAGTCGTGTAGGCTGTGTTGAGGAGTTTCGAATTTGTTCTGTAGGCAGAATGATAAATCAGAGCTGGGAAGTAACTGGGAAGTGGCCAGACTTGTTATTTTAGAGAGGCCTGACTGCCAGCAGATGCGGAACTGGAGGGGTAGCAGCCAAGACCTACGAAAGGACTGTTGTTACCTTGTGACTGAGGGATGGCAGCCGAATAGAGAGGGGGCAGTGAGACCATGGGGGAGGGTGCAGCTGATAGATTTTTGCGGAGAATTAACAGAGTTTGGTAACTGGTTAGATGCGAGCATGAAGAGAAGGGGATGTTATCTACTTCACGTGGTCATGGGACCTGGAAATTCTCATTTGCTTCTCTTGGTTCTTTTATTCTATAGATGTTAATATTCTCTGGGTGTTAAAAATGTTCCTTTTAATGCAGAAAGTATCTTGATTTTTTATTTTTAATTTACAGGTCACATATGGTCCAGGCAGCTTTACTTAAACACCTTTCCAGCAGCTTCCATTTTGGCATCGAAGACCGTTCTCAGCAATGGTGAGATTTGTTTATCCAACTAAAGTCTCTTACAAGATCTGTTGCTAGGGAACTTTATGTAAATAAAGGTAAACATAAATGTAAATGAACAGAGCACATGCTTTATAATGGAAGTACGTAAGGTCTAGAGTAGTTTTCAAATTTTTTATGAATACAATTATTATAGTTCAAAGCTTTAAAAAAAATAATAGCAACAAGTTTTTGAGTAATTCCTACGTGTCGGGCTTGTAACATGTTCTATTGGGTAATCCTCCCCAGTTGTTACGAGGAGTTCCATTTTGCAGATGATGGAGCGAGTCTGTGAGAGGCTAAGTGACTTGCTCAAGGTCGCACAGCCAGTAAGTGGCAGGACTGGGTCCTGTGCGGTCTGGGTACCGTGATGCTTCCTCGTAATGCAGGGCCTTTGCAGAGGCCTTTGCTCCTGCACTGACACAGTGCCGGGCCCTCTCGTTAGTCGCTCTCCAGAAGGGAAGGAAGCCAACCCTTGCTCAGCCCATGTTGTGCTTACGGCCAGTGAAACCCTGCCTTTTCCTCAGGTTAGGGCAGAATTGAAATCTCATCGTGTCCTTGACCTTTTGGAACTCTGTGCCGGGCTCTACTTTTAGTCTTCCTCCCTTTCGTATTGTTAACCCCACTTGTCCAGATGCCTTCAGATCTTGCTTGAGGGGTTCAGAAGAGTGAGGTGACCCGAGCTCTTCCCTTTGTATGTTCACTGACTGGTTGGGTGACTCATTCATTCGTAAACTACTGACTCTGCCCTCTGTTGTGAGCCAGGTAGTGTCCCCAACCTGAGCTGACGCGGGGCCTGCAGAAGGCTTCCGTGAGGAAGGCCAGAGACTGGCCCGACTTCTCAGAGACTTGAAAATAGCTGCTGTCACTCTTTGGCTTTCTGTTCGAGCCTGTCGCCCTTACATAAACTTTATTCTCTCGAGGGCTGTTTTAATCCCCCTCCTCACTTTTCTCATAGTGACTAAATTCTCCATGGAAATGCAAAGCTGAAATGTGTACTTTTTGTAATCAATATTCCCATTTCCTTGAGTCCACTAATTCCCGTCACCCTTGCCATTTCATCACTGGATACCACCATCCATGGGATTGGGTAGATGGCTGCCTCTAGACATGGCTGTTTATACAAACTTTATGTGACACATCCATGTAGTTAGAAAAATTCCAGGAAACACAAAAAAGCAAATCTCTCATACCCCAAAGGCATCAATTTTCTTCCTCAGAGGCAACCGCTGTTACCAGTTTCCTTTATGTGCTTCTGAAATTAGTCTATAAAGTATATTTGTATCCCCGCCTTGTTTTTTCAACATGAAGGGCAGAATGCTTTACTGTTCTGCACGTTGCTTTTCTCCCCAGGTCTTTTATAGGACTTTCCACAGGGATACATTGCCCTGCTCATGCAGCAGAGGTCGCCATTTGCCAAGACTAGACTGTTGACTATGGGCTTGTAAGGGCAACGTAGCAACCCTGGGAAGGACAGATCTGCTTCTTAGTTTAGATGGCTACATCCATCGTGTGGACAGACTGTAACTTCTGTAACGAGGATGGGCATTTAGATTGGCAGAATAAAGTTTTGATTTATTTTTTAAAGAAAGACTGTCCTCAAAATGTGATTCTTAGAAGTTCAAGATTTTAGTGACTTATTTTCGTTAGTAATGATTAATTCATTGGTGCTGGCAATATTTCATCACAGGCATGGAACATCTAACTCAGAGTTTTATCCTATCTACCTACAGGCCCTTTGTCAGCTCCAGGAGCCAGAGGCAGCCATCGTGTCACCAGCTTGACCCGTGCGCTTCAGACACAATGCTGTATTTCTCCTCCCAGTAACTTGATGAGTCAACAGTATAGATCCTATAGTTTCTTCACTAAATGTACGTAGACTGGCTACAAATTTCCCATTACATGAAACAGGAAAATAAAAGGTGCCTTTATATCTTAATTTTTCTTTTTCTTCTTCCTTTAGTGAATGAAGACTTTAGAGATTAGTATATGAAGTGTTATTAAAATAAAAATATTCGTTAGTTAGATAATGGGATTATCTCATGTATTACCAGCTGTATTTGTACTGTTCTTCGGGGAACACTTGTTTATTTTCCCCTTGGTTGGGTACCTGAGACTTAAGGAGTGTTGACTTCTGGCCCAAATCCCTGCCAATGTAGAGTCACACCAAGTATATAATCAAAGTCCGTTTTTAGTTGCACTTCAGTTGAGGAGAGAATACAAATCAGGGAAAGCTAATTTTAAGTAGACATTGTCTTGCTAACACTGCTCCTACTTGCATATTTGAAATAGTCCAATCTGAACTGAAATTATCTTTATTACTAATAAATAGACATTGATTTCAGAACTCAGCATTAGGCAAATTAAAAGAAATTAGAATTGGGGCGCTTGGCTGGCTTATTCAATAGAGCATGTCACTCTCAATCTTGGGGTCGTGAGTTTATGCCCCATGTTGGGTGTAGAGATTACTTAAAAAAAAAAGTTTCTGTTTAAAAAAAGAGAAATTAGGATTATAAAGCCAATTCATTTTAGATTATTTGGTAAATACAGAAAATCATAAAGAAGAAAATCGCCAATAATTCTACTACCCTGAAACACTGGTTGACCACTTTTTTCATGCAACAGAGTATTAGCTGATTTTCCATGTCAGTACATAGACTTCTTCAGTGCAGTGTTAGGACTCTAGAGTATTTAATCGACACTTGTATTGAAGATAACTTCAGTTTGGAAGTCTCATAGTAGGTAGGTCATTTGTGTAGCAGTGCAGAAACGAGGACCAGGCTGTAGGGGGATTGCAAATAACACAGGCCCAGTTGTATCCGTGGATTTTGGTGCAAAGAGAAAGGAGGAAAATATCAAAAATCAAAATTCAAAGTATGGTTTCTACTAAATATATATCACTTTTGCACCATCGTAAAGTCAAAAAATTGTAAGTCAAACCATCATAACCCAGGGACTGTTTGTAGTCTTTTTCTTGCCCTAGAAGTCCTTTTTTCTAACTCTTCTTGTTCTGGAGATGCCCCTTGCCCTTTGGCACCGCTGTCCCTGCACTGTGGTTTCACACCTGCCTCTGACCCTCCAGTAGCCTCCGTTCTTCCCCAGTTACAGGACTCTGAACCCGTATGAGTTTATTGCTCTCAAGTCATACTAAGATTAACTTTAAGAGGATGAACTCAGTTGAAACTAGCATTGAGCAAGCTAGCTTTTGCTATTTCAGTAGGAAATAGTCTTTGATTTTGTAAATTTCCTCCAAAAACAAAAAAAACCCTAAACTAAAACTTATCAAAACTCATTAAGATTTCCTAAGAGTATTTAACATTGTACTTGTAAATCTATCCCTGTGCTGGGCGGGGGGGATCTGCCATTTAAATCCCTTTGATCCAAATTAGCAAGCAGTTTACTTAGAATGATTTTTTAAAAATTTTTTGTTTGTTTTTATTTTTATTTGTGAGAGAGAGAGTGCAAGAGGGGAGGGGCAGAGAAAGAGGGAGACAGAATCTGAAGCAGGCTCCAGGTTCTGAGCTGTCAGCACAGAGCCCGACGCAGGGCGTGAACTCATGGACCGCGAGTTGGTCCAAGCCGAAGTCGGTCCAACCCACTGAGCCACTCAGGCGCCCCTACTTAGCATGATTAAGACCAAAATAACTCCATATATCAAATTGGATGTAATAGTGGATTTTGCGTGTGTGTGTGTGTGTGTATGTGTATAAAACATGAAATTTATTTTACCTAACTTATGGTAGTTAACAGGTATATATGTTAATCTACCTAAGCCCTTCCAGAAATGACAGAAAGAGTTGAAATAATAGTAAATCTATTCTAAATAACATCTCAGGTTAATTAGACTCTTAGACCAGTATGTTCTGATGTTAAAATAGTAAAATCTCTGTAAAACAACTTAATTCAACTGGGAGCCATTAAAAAATTATGTTTGTGAATAATAGTAAGAATATGAGACAAGGTTCACAATGTAATACGTGTAAAAAAAAACAGGATACAATATTGTACATATAGTATAATTTTTGTCTAAGACAAATAAAATATGTATGTATACTTATGTGTATATGCATGAAGGAAGAGAAAATATATGTTCTGATTTTTGCATGCTCGTCATACTGTTTATATTTTCCAAATTTCATTTTTTATTTCATTTTATTATTTTCTTAATGTTTATTTTTGAGAGAGAGAGACAGAACTTGAGCGGGAGAGGGGCAGAGAGAGAGGGAGCTGTCAGCACACAGCCTGATGGGGGCTCGTACTCTCGGACCTCGAGAAATGACCTGAGCTGAAGTCGGACGCTTAACTGACTGAGCCACTCAGGCGCCCCTATATTTTCCAAAATTTAAAAAATGATTGTTCCTGTTATAATCTGAAAAAAGACTAAAACCATTTTCAATAGCATAATGGCATTCAAAAGTTGACATATGACTTGCTGTCTTTTTCAGAGGTAGTTCGAAATTTTATTTTCCTCTTAGAATATGTAAAAAAAAATGAACTAAACTCTTGTGTCTTTTACATCTTTTTCTCAATATCAAGTTGTTTTTAAAATCAGATCCTTTTTAGTATTAATGAGAGATTTGCTTATTCTAAGTGAAGAAAAACTCTAATTGATTGACCTCTTAATATGCCCCCATGAAAAGTGCTTTCATTGTGAACTTTCAAGGTTTTGATGGCATCTATAGGTAGCATCATTTTTAAGCAGTTAGGAACCAAAATCAAATGGTTAGCGAGAATTTAGTTTGGGGTTGGTAATTTTATTTCAAATTTGTGGTCTTTTACATGAATCGGCGTCCAAGTTTAAGCTCAAAGCCTTTGCCCTGATCAGGGATACGCATGGAATGTGGAATCTCAGTTACTTTTCTGAGCTTCGGTTCTGAGGATCAGCTATACTAATCTGTATGGGTTTAGATAAATGGGATACTGAACAGATACAAAGCATTTAAAAATATATATCCAAAAAAATTTTTCCTTTCCATGTTTTCTATCCAGAAGATCAAGAGAATTTGCTTTCAGGAAACAAGCAGCTAGAACTTTTAAACTTTAAGGGTGAGAGAATGAAGGTGCTCATTTGTTTTCCAGAATATGTGTAGTATTTCAGGGATGTAGATAGATGTATCTTAGAGTTTTTGATTACTACAACATTTGTGTGGTTGTGATTCTTTGTGAAAGAAATTGGTAATGGGACAGAATCTATGGCTGTAAAATCAATCGGTGATACTGTGAAGGGCCGGAAGTCCTTGGGAAGATAGGACTTAAGTTAGCTACATCAATAGAATTCAGTAGTGTCGAAGGTCTGAATATTCCACAGGTACAAAGGGGAAAATACTGATTGAAATGTATGGTGGAAAAAGATTTGGGGATCCTAGAAATTCACAAATGGAAATAAATCAGCAGAGTAGGGGCCTATACATAGAGTGAAAGGCAAGCACGATTTAAGAATACACACACTCCATGCAAGTATGAACTATCAGACCCCAACATCCTCATTCCTTCCTATACATTGATTAGATTTTAATTCGAGTTGAAGGTGAATGTGGGCATCTTAATCTGAAGGATTCGCAGAGGTATTTAGGGCATTCACAGAAGAATAGAGCGAACGGTCCTCAGTACTAAGAGTTATGTGTTCAGATTGCAATGCTGATTATCGTTTGGGCTAAGAAACTTGTATTTAAGAAGGATCAGTATAATCTCTGTGGTTATAGTGGTGGCAAGAAGGCAGGGAAGAGACCCGTAATATAGTTGATAAGATGTTTGGGAAATGAAATACTGGCAAATGGGATTTAAATGTTGGCCGTCTTTCGCGGAGGGAGGCCATGTGCTTTGAAAATAGTAGGATCATCTCTTGGGTTGTCCAAAGGTAACTATGTGTTCGATATGTACAAAGAATTATTTAATTTTACTTTCATCACCACAGTGATACAAATGAGCTGGCCTCTTCGGGCCTTTTTTGTTCGGCAGGGGACCATAGATCGTTGCTTGATAATTAAAAAACCAAAAAATCTGTTTCATTACAGTGACAGCCGATGAGCTATGGAAAGGCGCGTTAGCAGAGACTGGTGCAGGAGCAAGGAAAGGAAGAGGCAAAAGAACTAAGAAAAAGAGAAGAAAGGATTTGAACCGGGGTCAGATCATTGGTGAAGGTAAGCTTATTTATAAAAAGTCTAATGTGCTTTTTAAGGTTTCCCTCCCAGTTTTATAGAGATTTTTATACATTTCTCATGAAGGGCATTAGGTCTGCAGTTTCGGAGTTAAGCCAAATGAGTCACCTAATGCCCCATGATTCTGGGGGAAGAAAATCCCATAGAAAGGAATTCATTCAGTTATTCATTCAACAAGCCTGAGTACCCTTTCGTCGCATCTTCTGTGACAGTCAGTGCCCTCAAGGATCTTACGATTCAGTGAAAGTTGGCACACCTCTGCAAAGGGCCAGATAGTCAATATTTTTAGCTTCGTGAGCCACATGGACTCTGTTACAACACAGAAACAGCCCTAGACAATACACAATCCAACCAGGAGAGCCGTGTTCCAGGAAACTTTACAAAAGCAAGTGGTGGGTTGGACTGGGCCCCTGGGCCTTAGTCTGCCAGCCCCTGGAACACATGATTGTTTATATTTGTATTTTTTGAAGAGTAAAATTTATATAGTGTACTTTGATCGACATTGTGCTGTGGTTGTTGACAAATTATCCTTGGCAGTAATAGCCTTCAGGCGTAAAGAAAACACCTTTCACTGCGCTTACATGTCTACTTGAATCTTTTTCTCTGTTGACTCACCTTGTATCATAGTTTATTTTTTAACTTTTTGAAAAGGTACAGCAATCATATATGTATACTTTCTCAGTAAAAAATTCAAAGATTATAGAGAAGTATAAAGTCCCCTTGATGCCCTTTCTGTCCACCCCCCCATCCCAGTTGCTGCCCCCAAGGAAGGCACCAATCTCATTTTGATGTGTTTCCTTCTGACCTATTTTATTTTTTCTTAAGAAAAATTTTTTTAACATTAATTTATTTTTGAGAGACACAGAGAGACAGAGTATGAATAGGGGAGGAGCAGAGAGAGAGGGAGACACAGAATCCGAAGCAGGCTCCAGGCTCTGAGCTGTCAGCACAGAGCCCCATGCAAGACTCGAATCCACAAACCATGAGATCGTGACCTGAGCTGAAGTTGGAGGCTTAACTGACTGAGCCACCAAGGCACCCCTTCTTCTGACCCTTTTTAATGTTTTTACAAACATAAGTACCCTAAAAAATACGTATTTTCTTTTTAAAAAAGTAAATTATGGGGCACCTGGGTGGCTCAGTCAGTTAAGCGGCTGACTTCAGCTCAGGTCATGATCTCACGGTCTGTTGAGTTTGAGCTCCACATCGGGCTCTGTGCTGACGGCTCATCAGGGCCTGGAGCCTGCTTTGGATTCCGTATCTCCCTGTCTCTCTGCCCTTCCCCTGCTCATGCTCTGTCTCTATGTCTCTCAAAAATAAATAAATGTTAAAAAAAAAAAATTAAAAAAAAAAAAGTAAATTATGTCATATGGTACATACTGTCTTATAGTTTACTTTTTTTACTCAATAGTAGGTCTTAGAAATTGTTCCACATCAATATCTGTATGGCAGCCTCAGTCTTTGAATTTAGTGTAGAATATTTCATGGGTCGAAGATGCCGTAGTCCTTTAACCGGTCCAGCATTGCCGTACATGTATTGTTTCCACTCTTCGCCTTTACAAGTAACACTTCAGTGGACCTTCTTGTCCCAGCACATTTACGCCTCGTAACTGTATGGGAGTTTCTGTAGGTAACATGGAGTGGGGTAACTAGTTATTACGGTAGGTGCACTTAAAATTTTAATAGGCAGTGCCAAGTGGCCTGCCAGGTGACTGTTTAAGCTCCCTCCAGCAGCAGCATTATCTGTACACCCATCGCCTGCCATTTTAACCCTTAAGAAATGAATGATTTTTAAAAATTCTTATTAATGCATGTTTTCAAACCTCCAGGGCGTCATGGCTTCCTCTGGCCTGGTCTGAATGTCCCTCTCATGAGAGATGGCGCCATGCAGTCCATCGCCCAAAGAAGCAAGGAAGAGCAGGAGAAGATGGAGGCTGACATGGTCCAGCAGAGGGAAGAGTGGGACCGGAAGAGGAAGATGAAGGTTAAACGGGAGCGAGGATGGAGTGGAAACACGTGGGGAGGCGTCAGTCTTGGCCCCCCGGACCCTGGTCCCAATGGAGGTAGCTGAGTCGTGGTGTTGCTTACCTTTGTGACAGAGAGAGTACTTGTATTTCTAGGTTCTTTAAGATGATTTTATTTCCTTATCTGTTTAGATTGCCTTTTTCCAAAAAAGAGGGATTTGAGCATTAGTGAAATAACTTCACGTTATTATTCAGTTGTATTTTATGGGACCCTAGAGGCCCACACCCAAGAAGTTGTCCCCACAAAGGATGCAAAGCTCTGGCTTCTGGCGTCCTTATTGTGTGGCTTCTCAGAGCCTTGAATGTGGTGGTGTGAAAGCCACTTGTCGGGTGCAGCTCCCCAAACACAGGTGCTCATGGGGTACCTATGGAGCAGCATGGCTTGGGAGTTCTGTTTTGATAACAGAAGGTACATCAGATGGTTGTCATTCAGCCTCATAAAAGCATACATGAAATAAAAATTGGTAATACTTACCAGGCCAAAAAGAAAACAAAGCCCTCCTCCCCACCACCCCATCCCATATATGTAAAGAAGCAAAACTCATGTGAAAAATTCACTGGTGTCAATGCGTAGGAGATAAAGAAGTAGACGAGGGTTTGGCTACTTTGTTAAGTTTGGCTTAAAGAAGAGAGAAGTTGAGATGGAGAGATTCAGGTAAACATGCTTAGAACGGAGCAAAATGCTTCAGTTGAGAGGATGAAGATACGAGAGGGAAAGAAAAAACCCATACACTAAAACCCAGACCCGAGTGGCTAAGTGGATTAACTTGTGACTCTGGATTCAGGTGGAGCCTGTGTTGTTGGTAGTGGAAATGTGAGTGTGCCGGGGGCGCGGGGTGTGAGCGGTAGCTGTCTGGTGGCTTCAGTTAGTCTGTGAGGAGGAGGTGGGGTCATTTGCTGAAAGTAGGATGGGGGCATTGACGAGCATGGGCACCAGAACATCTTGATGAAGAGGCAGGGTATCTAGGACTGGCTTCTGAATTACCCAGTGGCAGCAGAACTAAAAGGCAACCCACAGAATGGGAGAAGATGTTTGCAAATGACATCTCAGATAAAGGATTAGTATCCAAAATCTATAAAGAACTTCTCAAACTCAACACCCAAAAAACGCATAATCCAGTGAAGAAATGGGCAAGAGACATGAATAGACACTTCTCCAAAGAAGACATCCGGACAGCTAACAGACACATGAAAAGATGCTCACCATCACTCATCATCAGGGAAATACAAATCAAAACCACAATGAGGTACCACCTCACACCTGTCAGAATGGCTAACATTAACAACTCAGGCAACAACAGATGTTGGCAAGGATGCAGAGAAAGAGGATCTCTTTTATACTGCTGGTGGGAATGCAAACTGGTGCAGCCACTCTGGAAAACAGTACGGAGGCTCCTCAAAAAATTAAAAATAGAACTACTCTATGACCCAGCAATTGCACTACTAGGTATTTACCCAAGGGATACAGGTGTGTTGTTTCGAAGGGGCACATGCACCCCAACGTTTATAGCAGCGCTATTGACAATAGCTGAAGTATGGAAAGAGCCCACATGACCATTGACAGATGAATGGATACAGATGTGGTATACATATACGATGGAGTATTTCTTGGCAATCAAAAAGAATGAAATCTTGCCATTTGCAACTACGTGGATGGAACTGGAGGGTATTATGGTAAGCAAAATTAGAGAAAGACAAATATATGAGTTCATTCATATGAGGAATTTAAGATACTAAACAGATACACCTAAGGGAAGGGAAGCAAAAATAACATAAAAACAGGGAGGGGACAAAACATGAGAGACTTCTAAATGTAGAGAAAAAACAGGGTGACTGGAGGGGTTGTGGGAGGGGGGGATGGGCCAAATGGTAAGGGGCATTAAGGAATCTTCTGAAATCATTGTTGCACTATATGCTGACTAACTTGGATGTAAATTAAATATTAAATTAATTAATTAAAAAAAATTACCCAACGGAGTAGGAATTGGATAGAGTTTAGAGGAAAGAAGATTGGCTAGGAGTTGATAATTGTTGAAGCTAGCTAGTGGGTATGTACAATTTCATTTTGCTGTTCTCTCTTAATTTTTGATGCGATCGAAATTTCCTACAGAAAAAAGTTAATAAAAATCAAAGAACACAGAGCGTTTGAAATGGCTGCTGTGGTGAGTGGAAAGAGACCTTAAAGGACATAGAGGGCCAGCAGGCAGCAGGGAGGACCTGATTCCGTTGGAGACCATGAGTTTTCAGTGACCCGCATGTGTACTGTGTTCTGACTTCTCTCCAGCAGCACCCAATAGGCCAGATGTGGCCAGGCATTTGCATTGATTTCTGACCTAGATAGTATGGTGCGGAGAGAAGAGGGTGAAGGAAGTTGAGGATATTTGCCAGATCATGTGGAAGCGATGGCTTGTGGTGTCTTGGCTGAGTGGCAGAGGCTGTGAAGACCAGAGGGGGTCAGAGGGAAGAAGTGGCCAGGAGTCTGGTGGTGCTGGGGAGCTCCAGGAACCACCACGTTGCGAGTTGTTGAGTGAGAGCTGGAGGGGCCGGAGGATGCAGTCAGGGAGATGGTGGCCGAGCCGAGGAACTAAGTGGCGGAGTAGTCTGGTGACCATGGAGGACCAGGGTGTGGCCTTGGGAGCGGCACCAAAAGATCTGAGATTCTTTCTCACTTCAAAATCCCTGATGGTGCCTGTGTTGAAAAATGCTTTTGTGCATTAATTGTATAGACCCATTATCTATGTGCCTTCTTCTCTCTCTACAGAAACATACGATGATTTTGACACCAGAATACTGGAGGTAGGCATGCTGAATCAGACACCCGGTTGAGCCTTCGGAGAAGTTAGGGTGGGTAGAGTGGGAATATCGCAAGTGGGACCGTGAGGAAAAGCCTTTGGTGCGTGATTTTTTTTCTGAGACACAGGGCTGATTTGGATAAGGGAATAATGAAACTTTAATTTCAGTTACTTGATACTGGCTATCCTGACTGCTGCCCTTTTGGGGGGCTACCAGATTCGGTCTCATGACAAGACAACTTCAGAGGTACTGTCAAGAACAGAATTTGGAGGTTGCTATTGAAACCCTCGCTCTTAAACCTAAAGTAGCCTCGGCAGTCTGTCTGGGCCCTGGGTTCAGCAGAGGGGAGGGACCGTGGGGCCGGGGAGGAAGCTCGGAGGTGCTGGGAATGCCCAGCTCTCCACGGGGAATAATCTTTTGAGCTGTTCGCAGGTCCTGAAACTGAAGCCTGTGTCAGGGAAATCGCAGTCACTCTTTCCAGGGTTCACTTCCCCTTGAGCTAGCGCCGCATCCTTGGCTGGGGTTCACTATCATTGGGAATAACCCTTTATTGATTTTGTGATCGAGTATGTGTATTGTTTCATCAATATCAGTACGTTATGTTTGCAAGCATTTTATGTCTTTGGGTCCCAGTGTATATCTTTTGGAAGTTAATCCGTTTGTACGTGTGGATGATTGCCTGTGAGATTATCCATGGGCACGGACTCGGGCTCCCTTTTCCTTATTTTTGGGAAAGGACCTGCCATGTAAGCAGTTTTAGGTAACAGTTTCATAGATCCTGTCCTTTTAAATATACCAAAACCAAACAACCAACCAAACAAACAACAGATTTTCCTGTTAGTTCATGATAAGCGGGTATTTCCAAATTTTGTATTATCCGGCGAGCCCGAGAGCCTAGTCTAGCATAGAGGTCCAGTCCTCTGCTCATTCTCTCCTACGCCGCATTTTCATTTCTAAGATGTGCATCTCTGATCACCGGGAATGTGTCTTATAATCATTCGGTTACAAATACTTTCAGAGTGTGGTCAGCAATTTCTTCCTTTGTGAAATTCACTAAAATAGTGTGTATTGAGTTGTATGGTTTCTAATCCCTTCAAGTTAATCTCAGTTCAGCCTTCCAACAACCTTAGGAAATAGGAGGGGACAGTTCCATTTTACCACTAGAGAAACCGCAGAGAGAGGTTTCCTTTGGAGAAAGTTTGCTGTTGCTGCTCATGACTTAGAGGGTGTTGTAGCTACTCACCATGGGGCTGTGTGTGTGTAAGGAGCTCAGTCCAGGTCCCTACTTCAGAACTTCCTCAAGGTATAATATATATGAAACATTTCGTCTTTTAGGTAAGAAATGTTTTCAATATGACAGCAAAAGAGGGAAGAAAGAAATCAGTCCGTGTCCTGGTGGCCGTGGGGAATGGCAGAGGAGCCGCAGGTGAGTGGGGTGTGATGTGCATGGCGCTGGTGGAGGGGGCACAGGGCAGGTGTGGCCCGGGCTGGCTCTGGAGGCCGCGGGTTCTTGCTGGTGCCCAGGCTCTGTACAGAGTGAGTCTTTTAAGTGGTTTGGGCTCACAAAGCTTGTGGTAAACCCATAAAATCTCTTGGAGGGAAAAGGAACAGAACTTCCTCTATCTGCCTTTTTCTGTGAGAACAGTGGATATTTTAAAAGGCTTAAGACACTGTTGTATTATGTGTAATAGTGAAAAATTAGGGAGGGAAAGCTAAATGTTCAACAGTAGGGGCATAGTTACAGAAAGAGTATATCCAGGCGCTCAGGTGACTCAGTCGGTTAAGCGTCTGACTCTTGATTTCAGTTCAGGTTGTGATCTCTTAGTGCTGAGATTGAACCTTGTAGGCTCTGTGCTGGGCATAGAACCTGCTTAAAATTCTCTCTCCCCCTCCCCCTCCCCCTCCTCCTACCCCTCCCTCTCCCCTTCCCTCTCCCCTTCTCCCCTTCCCCCTCCCTTTCCCTCTGCCGCCCCTCCCTCTCCCCTTCTCCCCTTCCGCCTCCCTTTCCCTCTGCTGCCCCTCTCCTGTGTGCATGTGAGCACTTTCTCTAAAAAAAAAAAGTATAGCCACACATTGTAATATTCTGTAGCCATTAAAGAATAATAGAAAATTACCTACAAAATAACGCTAAGTAAAAATAAACAAAAACTTCATATAAAACTGTATAATATGATCCCAATTTTTTGTTTTTTTTAATATAAAGTATGTTTATATTCGAAGACTCGAAGGATATACACTCAGATGGTTAATAATGCTTAATTTGTAAGTTTGCCAGTCATTTAAATTTTCTTCTTTATACTTCTCTGTAAAATTTCCCCAGTAAACATCTGATTTTGAAATGTATACACGAATGTGTACAGGAAGGAAAATTGGAAAACTGCCTGCTGACACTTTTTTTAAAAGTTTATTTATGGGGCGCCTGGGTGGCTCAGTCGGTTAAGCATCCGACTTCGGCTCAGGTCATGATCTCACGGTTCGTGAGTTCGAGCCCTACATCGGGCTCTGTGCCGACAGCTCAGAGCCTGGAGCCTGCTTCAGATTCTGTGTCTCCCTCTCTCTCTGCCTGTCCCCTGCTCATGCTCTGTGTGTCTCTCTCTCAAAAATAAAATAAACATTAAAAAAATTTTTTTAAAAAGTTTATATATTTTGAGAGAGAGAGAGAGAGTGCAAGAGGAAAAGGAGCAGAGAGAGGGAGAGAGAATCCCCAGCAGTCTCTGTGCTGTTAGTGCAGAGCCCCAAGCAAGGCTTGAACTCACAAACTCTGAGATCATAACCTGAGCCAAAATCAAGAGTCGGACACTCAACCAACTGAGCCACCCAGGCACCCTGCTTTTTATTACTTTTATATATAATTTAAAAATAAAATACATTCTTCAAAATAATTAATGGTGATAGCAAATAATGGTAGCATTTCCATTAATTTGTGATAACTTTCACTTTATAGGGTTGAGCATTCACAAATAAAGAATTATTGATTTTATTTCTTGGTTAATTGAAATTAGAATTGCATTTGTAACTTCCAGTGAAGCCGTGGTTTTTCTCTGTAGCAATGTATGTTTTTTCCCAATCTTTCTAGTTATTTTAATCAGTTTAAAAAATGTTCAAAACCATTTATCTTATTAGTTGAGAGTGTGATTAGTTCTTGTTTAAGTATATTTAGTTTTATCTAGAGATTTATAAAAGGTAGTGTTATACACCTAACCTTGGATTTCATAGATATTTTTGAATGGAATTTTTCTCAAATGCCCCAGAACAGATAGGCAGATCTCTGTAGCCTATGGTTTACGGTTTGTTTTGGATAGCAGGTTTTCTGTGGGCAGAAGACAAATGAAATGCTATGAAATCTTGTAGGAACTGAAACTCAAAATGTAGTGAAAGACATCGTGTGCCAAATTTATGCCCCTTTTTATATTTTTCCTTTTTTTTTTTAAGGTTTTGCCATTGGGAAAGCCACCGAACGGGTGGATGCTTTCAGAAAAGTATGTACGTTTTTCTTCTGTCGATAGTAAAAGACGGGTGTGCTAGGTGCCATTAGAACCACTCACACACACACAATAATAAAAGTAAGAACCCTTCCTTGAGGCTTACTGTCAACAGTTACTTAACTCATGAAAAGCCTAAGAAGTGTCTGTTTTCTTTTGTGTCATTTTCGGCAGACTTGTGACTGCTTACCAAAAGTCTGAGACAACTGGGAAGGCTTGAACTCTGACAGCATGTTCAGAGATACTAAGAAATTATTGTCAGTGTTTTTAGATACGATAGCGATGTCGTGGTTATAAATTTTTTAAATTAAATCCTTAACTTTTAGAAGTATATAATGAAATGTGTATGTAAGTTTGAAATTTTATGTAGTAAAATATTTTCCACAAGCTGGTTGTTTAACATCTCCGAGAAGATGTAAATTCCAACAGTAGATTTAAGAAAAATGTTTTCCTTCTTTCTTTCAGGCAAAGAACCGAGCAGTGCACTATTTACACTACATAGAACGATACGAAGACCACACAAGTGAGTGTTAATCATTTGCAGGATTACACTGTTTCGTTAAATGTGACAGTATATTTCTAAAGCCATCGTCGCATTTCTCTGCTTGTTACCATGTTCTGGAACAAATAATTATGTAAAATGCAGAAACAAATTTTCTTCCCTGAGAAGTTGGTAATGAGTGAAATCAGAGTCTCATCACTCACCCTTGGCCAATGCGTGCTGGCTGCTTAGGTGGTATTAGTTGTGTTGTGGTGTTTACAAGGGCATTAAAGCTACACCCCTAATCCTTCTCATGTTTATGTTTTTATCCTCTAGTATTCCACGATATTTCTTTAAGATTTAAGAGGACGCATATCAAGATGAAGAAAAAACCCAGAGGTAACCAAAAATACTCTTACAATTTGTTGAAGATAAAGCAGAGTAATTATCACAATTCCATCCTGTCCTGTATTTTTGATCACTCGTATTGAACTCGTTTTGAAAATACCGAAACGGAAAGGCCTAAGGTTGAAGGAGGCTGAGGCCTTCTCGGAAATAAAATGCAGTCAGCGGACTCAGGCTCCCGTGAACACAGGCGTGTACAAGGGGTGATTCTAGGTGGGAAGAGCGAACTCCGGATAGGAAATAGTAACAGTGAATCAGTGGGTTTGGATGAGTACAGGCATTCATGTCTCCTTGAGAAGCCACTGATGCTGTTAGACGACCCCTCCCGCAGCTTCTCCGGCTCCAGTCACTCACCCGCGTCGTCAGGTATTGATTGAACTTCACCTGCAAGCTGGGTGCGGTGCTGAACTCTGGAGGCAGAGGTGGGCCTTCTTCCTGTCGCAAGCGGGGAGGCGGAGTTCAGGGTCACGGAGTTGTGGCAGTCATGCCCAGTGGACTCTGGGTATGGAATTCCTGAGCACTTTGATTTGTGTTTAGCTGTGGTTCTGCAGTAAAAACGATACTCTAGGTACCTCTTTATTTATGTCTTTTTTATTTAAAAAAAATTTTTTAATGTTCATTTTTGAGAGAGAGAGAGAGAGAGACAGAGCATGAGCAGGGAAGGGGCAGAGAGAGAGGGAGACAGAATCCGAAGCAGGCTCCAGGCTCTGAGCTGTTAGCACAGAGCCCGACGCGGGGCTCGAACTCACAGACCATGAGATCATGACCTGAGCCGAAGTCGGCCGCTCAACCAACTGAGCCGCCCAGGCGCCTCTATCTTTATTTATTTATTTATTTGTTTGTTTTTACAGTTTATTTATTTATTTTGAGAGAGTCTGGGGGGTGGGGTGGAGAGGAGGTGCAGCGAGAGGGAGAGACAGAATCCCAAGCAGGCTCTGAGCCGTCAGCCCATACCTTGAACTCAGAAACCGTGAGATCAGGACCTGAGCTGAGATCAAGAGTCAGACGCTTAACTGACCGAGCCACCCAGGTGCACGCCCGTCTAGGTATATCTTTAAAAAGTTTGGATCAGAAAAAGATAAAACACCCAAATTTTTCATGTCAAAGCTAGGAAGTGGAAATAAATCAGGAGGAAAAACGTCAAATTGAGTACTAATTGTGCACCAAGAGAACTTGCCTTCTGTTTTTTATTTATTTTTAAGGGAATTTGCCTTCTGCCTATAATCACAGTCATTCATATGCCTAATAAAAGCCTTTCTTTTATTATTAGAAAAAGTATTAAATTGAACATTTAGACGTCAAGGTTGTACTCGCACTCTTCCTATGATAGCTGCTACCCTGAGTGGCTATCGAGCCCTTGAAATGTGGCTGCTGAGACCTGCCGTGAAGTGTCAAGTACACGCCGGACTTCAAAGGCTTAGTATGAAAAAGAAGAATGTAAAATATCTCAAAATTATTACCATATTGATTACATGTTGAAATGATAGTGTTTTGGGTATATTAGGTGAATAAAATATATTACTAAAATTAACTTTACCTCTTTTTAGAAATGTATCCATGAGAAAATTTGAAATTCCATATATGGCTTGCATCCATGGCTTATATGACATTTCTATGAAACAGTGTTGGTTTAGATACATTTATATCTGAATGATTTTTCAAAGATTGCTGCAGTTTTCATGAATTGCCAAAGTTACCTTTTTTTATCTTCCCTGTCTCCTAAAGCTGCATCTTTCAGATTCAAGGAGTTGAACACATTCCCTGTGCATTGAGGTTAAATACTCTGATTTTGAAGCTAAAACAGTATGTTACATTATAGACAGCATTTCCTAAACTATGTTCCTGTGCATCACTGTTTCTATGAGCAGATACTAATATGTGTGAACTCCAAAAAGAGTGCCATGTGGGAAAACACGGAAAGGAAAAAAAAAATGTATATCTTTGTGATTGTCACAGTCTTTAATTCACTACTGTGCCCTGTGACTCTTCCAAGGGGGGGATAGAGAATGTAGCATTTCCAAGCTTTTTTAGCCACGGGACACTTCTTCCTTGGCTGCAGCATGGTGTCTGATTCCTCACACAGCACTGCTCAGCGTTTCCTGTGTTTACACACACACACACACACACACACACACACACACACGCACACACACTTAACTTTCATTAAACAAGGAGGTTTTGACATAGTGCCTGTCTGAAAGACTTCACAATCAAAGTACATCCAAATAATTTCCACAGGACTGTGACCACATGATATAGATATTTATATGTATATACACCTGACTACCGTTTGGGGAGTGTTGTGTATGGTTCAGGTGCCGTGCACTATACACACCTTCCCTTGGGAGCTCACCGTCAGCTCTGCCAAGTAGGTGTGGAGGGCAAGGGAGGTTCTAGGATCATCCAGTGAGCAGTAGCTGGTTAGAGTCTGCCTTCTAGGCCCTTCCAAGATCTGCCTTGCATGGGCAGCAGTCTCCAGGTAGGTGTGCATTTATACACATCTATGCATGCATGCATTTGTTCACACGTGGGTGCATGTTCTGGGTGTATAACTCTGCACACGGAAGAACAGACCACCGCGTCGTTGCCTGTCTAAACTACCGTCTGAGGTCCCCAGTTCTTATATGATCTGCCATAGCTATGGGGTCCACCCGAATTGGCTGTTTCAAGTAGAAGGAATGGTTCCACGTTAGTTTCTTGTACCCAGATGTAGTTTTTACACACATATATTGAATTACCTTTGAAAATTGGAAATCAGTAGGGCGCCTGGGTGGCTCAGTCAGTTGAGCATCCCACTTCAGCTCAGGTCATGATCTCGCGGTTCATGAGTTTAAGCCTTGCAAAGGGTTCTGTGCTAACAGCTCGGAGCCTGGAGCCTGCTTCAGATTCTGTGTCTCCCTCTCTCTCTGCCCCTCTCCTGCTCATGCTCCGTCTCTCTGTCTCAAAAATAAACATTAAAAAAAAATTGGAAATTAGAATGCCAGTAACATTTAATTTCTAGAGTAGATCCTCTGCCTAAAAGCAGCGAGGTGTGTGCTAAGTTTCGTGTCTGGCTAATGTTAAGAGTCTAAACTTGGCGTGTCTTCCTCTCTCACTGCTGCCTGCATTTGCCGGCTATTGATCTAAGCTCTGGAGATACAGTAGAAACAAACAATATTGTAGCCTTCACAGAGCCCATATTCTAGTGAGGGGAAGCATCAGATGAACAAGTTCCACTAAGTGCCTGAAAGCAGCAATTAGGACGCTATGTTTTATGGGGAGTGGGGGAGAAGGTGCATTAACCAAAGCCAAGAGAGAAGTTTTTCCAGGAAGAGGAAGTAGGTATTTCCGCACAGTGCAAATGAGCAATTGAAGAGGGGGAGAATAGACGTGTCCCTTTGTCCTTAGCCAACATGGGTGTGTGTGGGGGGGTCTAGAACTTTCACACATTTCTCTCAGTCTTTATAATATCCCTGGTTTTTTTTGCCCACGTGTTTAAGAAATTTGTGTATATATTTTTCTAGTCTTTATAACCTCTCACTTAAATCCGTGTCATTATGGAAATTAAGGAAGTTGTCCAGGGAAGCGGTGAAGCCAGAATGCGAACCAGGGCCTCCTAAGCCCAGAGCCCAAAGCTGTGTGAAGGCAGCAGGGTGACCGTCTGCGTGTTTCCTCCTCTAGGCTACGGCCTCCGCTGCCACCGGGCCATCATCACCATCTGCCGGCTCATCGGCATCAAAGACATGTATGCCAAGGTCTCCGGGTCCGTGAACATGCTCAACCTCACACGAGGCCTCTTCCGCGGGCTCTCCCACCAGGTAACCCTTCCCGAGGCCCTTAAGCAGGAGTTCCAGCTTGCATTTCAGCTGTGTGCGCTTAGACCATGATGGCCTGGGGCCACCAGGGGACTTGGGCATCCTCTGTTGCCTGTGGCTGCGTCAGTTTAGAGTTAATCCAGCCGGAGAGTTAGTTCATGAAAATTAGCCTTAACAAATACTTCAGGGGTATTTTGAAGTTTCAAAATTAAGTATTTTTCAAAGCCAATAATTATCATCTGTATTTTATTATGAGAAGAATTTGTGCTTGTTCTGCAGCTCTAACAATATAGAAATGTAAAGTAAAAAGAGAAAGGCTGTTTCCTAATTTAGTCCTTTCAGTTGGGACTAGAGTGAAGCCTCTAGGGTACTTCTCCACTCGAGTGCTGTCTTCAGTAGAAGCACCGGCGGTTTTCACGTTACCTGCACGGGTGATTCCGACAGACACCTGCGCTAGTAGGAACCATGAATGTTAATATGCCAAGTATTTCTCTGCAGAGATGAGAAATGATGATACCCGGCGGGGCGGGGCTTGCAATCTCTCTACTCCCCAGTGACGAGGCCTCTCCTTCCAGGCTGCCCTCTTACCTGCTCCGAGGGGTGGCCTGTTCTTTGAAGGGATGGACCTTAGCAGAGGGCGAGGGTCCTTAGCTAAGGGTAGACCTTAGCAGAGCTGGCTGAGCAGGAAAGACAGCCACCTGCTGTCTTCAAGAGACTCCACCTGCTGACCGATTAAGGACTTTGACAGGCTTCCTGACACTTAGAGAGTGTGATGGCCAGGGGCGCCTGGGTGGCTCAGTTGACTCAAGTCACGATCTCATGGCTCGTGAGTTCGAGCCCCATGTCAGGCTCTGTGCTGACGGCTCAGAGCCTGGAGCCTGCTTCGGATCCTCTGTCTCCCTCTCCCTCTGCCCCTCCCCTGCTCAAGTTTTGTCTCTCCCTCTCAAAAATGAATAAACATTAAAAAAAATTAAAAAATAAAAAAGCACTTCTAAATTCAAACTGTTAGAGGCTTAATTTTTTGATGTAGCTACGGTAATTGGTTTTAGATAGATCATACTTATGATCAAGTAGACTTGTTCTTTTCTGTAATATTTTTGTTTTATGTTAGTACTTCGAATTTTCTGATATGATTACCATGTATCATCTCTTCTAAGGTGCCGTCAACTGTGAAATGTTGCGTTATTTAAAAAGAAAAAGAATGTCACCAATTTAAGCAACATACCATTGATTGTAAGACCCACCAATTTAAATGGTTTTGTTTTTATGAAACAACTCATCTTTTTTCTAATTTCAAACTTCTATAGAATTAGAGAGAATAGTACAAGATGGCCATAAAGTCTGGAAACACGAGATTGGCCTATCAGGTATTTTAATGTACCACCAATAAACCACCTACTGACTGTATTTGCCTTCTTCCAGACTTCTGTGGCCACTGTGCATGTCGAGTCCCCACAGCCCTCTTACCCAGTGTCCGCAGTGAACGGCTCACGGCCGATCTTCGTGTCTCAGTGCCACCCCCGTGTAGCCCAGTCATTTTGAACCAGGCCTCAGACATCGCTTTATGTCATTCGTAAATATTTTAGTGTGTGTTTTTAAAAGATAAGGATTAAAAAGTACCCCTTAGTACTATTATACCTAAAAAGTATCAGTACCGCAGTATCACCAGTTACCTAGGCAGTGTTCATAGAAATGTATCCATCTGTCAGATTAAAAAGAAGTGTTTTACATGACTTCTTTTGCAGAAAAGGTCTGTACATCGTAAGTTCTTGCCATGTCTTTTAAATCCTTCTGATCTGTAGGTTTCTCTCTTCTTTCTTTTCCTCATGTTTTTTTTTCTTTCTTTTTTTTTTTTTTAATAAGAAACTGGGTTGTTTGTCCTGTAGCTTCCCAGTCTGGTGCTGGCTAAATACCTGCGGTCCTCAGTGCAGGTCTATGTCAAACATCGGCTAGAGTTAGGGGCCCGATGTGGGGCGCAGCGTGGCCCGTAACTGGGAGGGTTTGGAAGGCCAGAGACCGGGGGCCAGCGTCCTCCCTCCACTCCAGTCGGGAGCGGGGAGGTGATGCCGTCCACCCCAGGTCCCTGTGGTGTAGCCACAAAATACATCACCCGGAATCGACTTTGAAATGTTAGTCCCCCAGGTGGTACGTGGAAGTTGCCGTTCTTTCAGTTACAGATGATCTCATGGACCTAACCCGGCGTTCTCAATTTGGTCTTGCCCAGGAAACCCACCAACAACTGGCTGATAAGAAGAGCCTCCATGTTGTAGAATTCCGGGAGGAATGTGGCCCTCTACCCATCGTGGTGGCCTCCCCCCAGGGGGCCTTGAGAAAGGACCCGGAGCCGGAAGACGACGTTCCGAACGTCAGACTGGACTGGGAGGAAGTGAGGGCTGCGCAGGGAATGAAGCGCTCGGCGTGGGCAAATTTAAAGAGAGGCGCTACGTGAGCTCGCCTCCGGCCTGGTGTAGCTGCGCCTGGTCCTGCCCGGCACCTAGAAGAGACTCAGCCCTTCACATTTTGGAATGTCACTTTCTTTTCAAAGGAAAGGTCAACCTTCTTTATTTACAAATAATAAAGAGCCATGACTTTAATTTATCGAGCTTGTGGTATATGCCAGTCCCTGTGAGAGGAAACACACATACATATTTTAGTTCAAGACTACTTCAGGGGTGCCTGGGTGGCTCAGTCGGTTGAGCAGCCGACTTCAGCTCAGGTCATGATTTCACGGTCTGTGGGTTCGAGCCCCACGTCGGGCTCTGTGCTGACGGCTCATCAGAGCCTGGAGCCTGCTTCAGATTCTGTGTCTCCCTCTCTCTCTGCCCCTTCCCCTGCTCATGCTCTGTCTCTATGTCTCTTAAAATAAATAAACATTAAAAAAAAAAAGACTACTTTAAATATTCATTTAAACTAGCAAAAGCAGGGGTGCTTGGGTGGCTGTGTTAGTTAAGCATCTGACTTCGGCTCAGGTCATGATCTCAGGTTTTGAGTTCCAGCCCCTCGTCGGGCTCTGCTGATAGCTCAGAGCCTGGAGCCTGCTTCGGATTCTGTGTCTGCCACTCTCTGCTCACATTCTGTCTCTCTCTCTCAAAAATACTAAATAAACATTAAAAATAAAGTACACTAGCAAAAGCAAATAGATTAGGAAGACAGGGCTTATAGCCTGACCTAATCAAAAATAATATGCCAAAAATAATATGCCAATTAATAATTGCTATAATAATTAAAGCTAATATATATTAACTTTGATTCGTCCAAAATGAATGTTATTAACTTCATTTTACAGAGCAGTTAAGTACTTGACTAGAGTCACACAGCTAGAAAGTAGAGGAAAATGGACAAACCCTGTTTTTTGGTTTTTTTTTTCTAATTTTTTTTAAAGTTTATTTTTGAGCGAGAGAGAGCGAGCACGAATGGTGGGGGAAGGGCAGAGAGAGCGAGCGACACGGAATCCGAAGCAGGCTCCAGGCTCTGAGCTGTCAGCACAGAGCCTGATGCGGGGCTTGAACTCATGAACAGTGAGATCATGACCTGAGCCGAAATCGGATGTTTAACCAACTGAGCCACCCCAGCGCCCCAACTCTGTTCTTTTTGACTCTAGAAATCCTCTTTTTAAACCTCTTTGTATAGCTGTTTTAGTAGTTGCTGTGTAGGTATTACATTGTGGGTACGCCACTCCTCACCAGTCTGCCGGTATTGATGTTTTACCACTTAGAAGTGTGGAAACTTTAAATCCCTTTACCTTCCTTTTAAACCCCTTACCTTCCCCTGTTTCTGTAATCGTGTTTAAATTTCCTCTACCTACATTTAGAACCATATTATTATATTCTTTGCTTTAACCATCAAACATAATATGGAAAACTCAAGAAGAAAAAAAAAGCCTATTGTATACCCATATTTTAAAATTTTTACTGTTTTTTTAAAGTACTCTATCCCCAACATGGGGCTCAAACTCATGAACCCACGATCAAGAGTTACATGCTGTATCGACTGAGCCAGCCAGGAGCCCCTTCCCAAATTTTTATTCTTTTAGCTGTTTCTTCTTTTTTCTTTTTTAGAGAGAGAGCATGAATGGGGAAGGGGCGGGTGAGGGGGAGAGAGAGAGAGAGAGAGAGAGAAACTCAAGCAGGCTCCACACTCAACACTCAGCTCGGAGCTGAGAGCGGGGGTCGGGGGGGGCTCTACCCAGGACCCTGGGATCATGAGTGAGCTGAAATCAAGAGTTGGGCGCTCAACCAATTGAGCCACACCCAGGTGCCTCTCGATTGTTTTTTCTTCTTTCCTGAAATTCCAGGAGTCTTTCTGTTACCACTCTGAGTAGGGAAACACCCAGTTCTGCATATCCCCTTTGCTGCCATACTCACCACTTCTGACACCAGGCTGGTGGGGGTTTTCCTTCCCCCAGGCAATTCAGGTTTCCTGCAATTTAACGTAATCCTGACACTCTTTACCTGAAGATGGGGTCAGAGCCCACAGGTTAGGGGCTCAGGCCCACAAGGCTGCCCTCACCCGACTTTAGATGCCACTGGTCGTCACCTGTGTTTCTGAGTGATCGGGTGTAAATCAAGTTCCCACAATGCCGTCACTGAGTGAGATGAATTTGCTAGAGCAGCTCACAGAATGCAGGAAAACGGTTTGCTTACTGTTTACCAGTTTATTATAAAAGGATATGATCCTAGTGCAGCCACTCTGGAAAACAGTAGGGAGGTTCTGCAAAAAGTTAAAAATAGAACTACCCTACGACCCAGGAATTGCACTACTAGGTATTTATCTAAAGGATACAAGTGTGCTGTTTCGAAGGGGCACATGCACCCCAATATTTATAGCATCACTATTGACAACAGCCAAAATACGGAAAGAGCCCAAATATCCATTGACAGATGAATGGATAAAGAAGGTGTGGTATACATATACAATGGAAGATTACTTGGCCATCAAAAAGAATGAAATCTTGGGGCGCCTGGGTGGCTCACTCAGTTGAGTGTCCGACTTCAGCTCAGGTCATGATCTCATGGTTTGTGAGTTTGAGCCCCACATCGGGCTCTGCGCTGATGGCTCAAAGCCTGGAACCTGCTTCGGATTCTGTGTCTCCTATCTCTGCCCCTCCCCAGTTCATGCTCTGTCTTTATCTCTCTCAAAAATAAATAAACATTAAAAATAAAAAAAAAAGAATGAAATCTTGCCATTTGCAACAACGTGAATGGAATTAGAGTGTATTATGCTAAACGAAATTAGAGAAAGACAAATATCATCTGACCGCACTCATAGGTGGAATTTAAGAGGTAAAACAGATGAACATAAGGGAAGGGAAGCAAAAATAATATAAAAACAGGGATGGGAACAAAACATAAGCGACTCTTAAATATAGAGAACAAACAGGGTTGCTGGAGGGGTGGTGGGTGGGGGGATGGGCTAAATGGGCAAGGGACATTAGCGAGGACACTTGATGGGATGAGCTCGGGGTGTTATATGTAGGGGATGAATCACTGGGTTCTGCTCCTGAAATCATTATTGCACCATACGCTAACTAACTTGGATGTAAATTAAAAAAAAAAAAACAACACAGATCTGTTAAAAGATCCAGAAGAACGTGCAGATGGAAGAAATGCCTAGAGCAAGATACATGCGAAGGGGTGTGGCATTCTCAGAGGCTCCCAGAAACCAGTCCTTTTGGGATTTTTAAGGTGGCTTTATCACATAGGGATGATGGATCCTTAACTCCATTTCCGGTCCCTCTGTCCTCTTTGGAGAATGAGAGGTGGGCCTGAAAATTCCAAGCTTCTAGTCATGTCTTGGTCTTTCTGGGGGCCAGGCCCCATCCAGGAGCCCACCGACTGTCCCCTCATTAGAATAAAAGACACTGGCGTCACCTAGGAAATTCCAAGGGAGTTAGTCAGAAAGGGGGGTCAAAGACCAAGTATTAGAACAAAGATACTGCTCATCGCTTAAATTACAGTGGTTTTAGGATCTCTGTGTCTGGAATTGGGAGCAGAGAGCAATATGGTGTTTTGTTTATTTTTTCCTATTTTCTACTATGTATCTGTCTATCCGTTTTCTACAATAAATAAATACATAAATAAACCTATTATCTCATACATTCCTTCCTGCTTTCAAGAACTTCCTTTAGCTAACAAATTCTCTTCGCTTTCCTTCAGTGAGAAAGTCTTTATTTTTCTTTCAATCCTAAAGAGTAATTTCACCAGATAGAGAATTCCAGGTTTGTTACCTATACTCATATTTGTCCGTGCATCCCAGCGCACAGCAAGCCAATGTCTGAGACACTGGGTTTGAAGCAAAGAATGCTTTATTATCCGAAGGGCGGCCCAACAAGAAGGCAGGGGATCATTCCCAACAGGGCTGCCTTGCCCTGTTGTGCCCAGGGGAAGCTTACATCCAGGAAAGGAGGGTTAAGAGGTTCTTAAAACCTTGGGGGAGGGGACTTGAAACAATGTGGCGGTGAGCTTTCACAGACAAGGAGGCGCGCTTTGGGACCTGGTATGATCTGCTACATCAGGACAATTGTTACCATCCCGTCCCCATTAGGCTTCTACAATCAGTGAGTAAACAAGCAGCAGGAGTGGAAAGGGCAAAGTTAGTTAAGGAGAGAACAAGACAGACTGTGGAGCTAAGTTAATAATGCAATGAATACAACTTAGTTCTGCTGATGCTTTCAGGGTAGATCTAGGAACCAGGTGTTAGGCTCAGGCTGACAGTCTTTCAGCATTTGACAAACGTGCCCCTCCCTGCTGGCCTCCGTGGTTTCTGACGACAATTTGCTTTGATTTGAAGTGTTTTCCCTTATAGACAAGGTCTTGTTTTTCTCCCTGTGCTTTCAAGAACTTTTCTTTGTCTTTCGTTTTCTGAAGTCCGATTAGGATGTGTCCTGGTATAAACATCTTCCAGTTTATTTTATGTGGGGTTTGCTCACCTTGAGTCTGTAGGTTTATCTCTCTTTTTGCCAAGCTTGGAAAATTTTCTCCTAGAATTTGTTTTTTAAATTTTCCCTACAACCCAGCAATTGCCCTAGTAGGTATTTACCCAAAGGATACAAAAATACTGATTCGAAGGGGTATGTGCACCCCGATGTTCCTAGCAGCATTATCACCGATAGCCAAAGTATGGAAAGAGCCCAAATGTCCACTGTCTGAAGAATGGATAAAGATGATGTGGTATATATATTCGGTGGAATATTGTTTTGCCATCAAAAAGAATGAAATCTTGGCATTTGCAGTGAAGTGGATGGAACTAGAGAGTATTATGCTAAGTGAAGTCAGGCAGAGAAAGACAAACGCCGTACGATATCACTCATATGTGGAATTTAAGAAACAAAACAGAGGAACTTATGGGAAGGGAAGAAAAAAGAGACAAGGGAAACAAACCATAAGAGACTCTTCATGATAGGGAACAAACTGAGGGTTGATGGAGGGAGGGGGTGGGGGATGGGCTAAATGAGTGGTGGGCATTAAGGAGGCCATTTGTATGAACACTGGGTATTATATGTAAGTGATGAATCACTAAATTCTACTCCTGAAACCAATATTATACTCTACGTTAGCTAATCAGAATTTAAATAAAAATTTGAAAAAGAAAACAATTTCTACTAACAATGTAGTCGAGTTTAGTTTACTCACAGAGTTGTGCAACTATTACCGCAATCAGTTTAAGAACTTTTTATCACCCCCAACGAGATACTCTCTACCCATTAGCAGTAACCTTCCCATTACCCCCCACCCCCCTTGGGGCCCGTGTTAACCAAAAATCTCCTGTCTATGGATTTGCCAATCCTGGACATTTCACACGGGTGGAGTCACACAATATATGGTGTTTTGTGACTGGGGTTTTTGAATTAGTATAATGTTTTCAAGAATCATGTAGTAGTACATACATCAGTACTTCATTTTGTTTTATTGCCAAAAAATACGTCATTGTGTAGATACACCACATTTTAATTTGTCCATTCATCGGTTGATAGACATTTGAGTTGTTTCTACTTTTTAAGAGTGAGTGGGGGAGGGCAGAGAGAAAGGGAGACACAGAATCCAAAGCAGGCTCAGGCTCTGAGCCATCAGCACAGAACCCGATGCGGGGCTCGAACACGTGAGCCGCGAGATCATGACCTGAGCCGAAGTCAGACGCTCAACTGACTGAGCCACCCAGGCGCCCCACTGCTATGCACATTTTAAAAAAGATTTTATTTTTAAGTAATCTCTGCACCCAATGTGGGGCTCAAACCTGTAACCCCGAGATCAAGAGTCACATGCTCTTTCAACTGAGGCCAGCCAGGCGCCCCTGCTATGAACATTTTTGTACAAGTTTTTGTGTAGACCAATGTTTTCTTTGGGGTGTGTACCTAGGAGTGGGATTTCTGGGTCATGCCATAATTCTGTGCTTAGCTCTTTGTGGAACTGCTAAGCTGTTTTCCACAGTGGCTGCACCATCTTACATTCCCACCAGTGATGTATGAGGGTTTCTCTACAACTTCGTCAGTTTTTTTTCTGTCTTTTGGTGATAGTTACCTTAGTAGGTATGAAGTGGTATCTCATTGTGGTTTTGATTTGCATTTCCCTAATGGCTAACGATATGGAACATCTTTTCATGAGCTTATTGGCTATTTGTTTATTTATATTCTTTGGAGAAATGTCTATTCATTTCTTTTGTGCATTTAAAAACTTGGGTTGGGGCACTTGGGTGGCTCAGTTGGGTGAGTGCCCAACTCTTGGTTTCAGCTCAGGTCATGATCTCATGGTCGTGAGGCTGAACCCCACCTGTGTAAGGCTCCAAGGTGGTGTGGAGCCTGCTTAAGATTCTCTCTCTCCCTCTCCATCTGCCCATCCCCCGGTCGCTCTGTTTTTATTGAGCATAGTAGTTCTTTATAGATTCTAGCCCCCTATCAGATACATGACTTGCAAAAAGTGTCTCCCATTCTGTGGGTCATATTATTATTTTCTTATTTCTTTGAATATTGTTTTCAACTTCACCCACATTCTCCTGGGACATTGATGACACAAATATTAGATCTTGGGTTATAGTCCCACAAATCTCTGAGGCTCTGTTTATTTTTTCCTATTCTGCTTACTCTCTGTTGTTCGATTTGGGTAATTTCTATTGTTTAAGTGCAAACCAGCAACAATAGGAGAGGGTGGGGAGGCGTGGGAGCGAAGAATGTCAAAGGGACATAAGGAAAGTTTTGGGGGTAATAGATATGATCATTATTTTGGTTGTGGTGATGATTTTATAGTGGTTTCATATACATATGTCCAAACTTACCAGAGTTTTGCTAAGTTGAAACGTGTGCAGTTATGTTATTTAAACCTCACTGAAACTATTAAAAAGTTATACTTACCACCACCAGGGGGCAGAGAGAACTCCTTCAAAGAGTCCATGTTCTGTTTATCGAACGAGTGTCTACAACGACCTAGAAATGGATGATTCTAGTAGAAACCCATCTCTGTCCTCTCAAAGAAATATTTTGTAGTTGGAAATTCTTGCTTACTACGTAGATAAATCGTTTGAATTTGCAATGCTAGAGGCGGGATCCCTATGGGAGTGGGGGTATAAACACCTACTAGCAACAAGATTCAAATTAAGCTTTCAGCTTTATACTATAAATACTCTCTTGAAAGAATCATGTTTGCTCCTCTACCTCTCATGAGGATATTCATATTTCTTTCAGCTGTAGATCACTGCATACAGACTAAGATTCACAAACTCAAAGCGTAAGTCAGGGTGGGGGGGCGGCAGCAGGGAGCACAAGGGGGACTATAGCCCTTAACCTAAGGCTCATCTTTGGCAATGGTGATTCCTTGGAAAGAAAGCTGCCCGCTTCCTCCTGGGTGTCCGTGGAAGGTCCACACAGCAGGACTGTGTTTTTTTTATCTCATCATATCCCTGGAGATCAGTTCAATTCATGTTTAGTAAACATAAACCAGCAGATTCTCTCTCTCTCTCTCTCTCTCTTTTGAAATGTTTATTTATTTTTGAGAGAGACTGAACACAAGCAGAAGAGGCGCAGAGAGAGAGGGACAGAGGATCCAAAGCGGGCTCCGCCCTGACAGCAGACAGCCCAACGCAGGGCTTGAACTCACGAACCGTGAGATCACGACCTGAGCTGAAGTCACACGCTTAGCAGACTGAGCCACCCAGGCGCCCTGGGAGATTCTCTTTTTAAGACCATTGCAGATAAAACTAAAAAATCAAGATAAAGATTTTCATCTTACATATGAAGTGTGGACCCTAGTTCCATGGGGATTCCACTCACCAAAGCAGATATTAAACTCTCTTAAAAGGATGTCATCCAGAGAGCCTGGGTGACTCAGTCAGTTACGGGTCAGACTCTTGATTTCGGCTCGGGTCACAATCTCACAGTTTCGTAGATTTGAGCCCTGCATTGGACTCTGTGCCGACAGTGTGGGGCCTGCTTAGGATTCTCTCTCTCTCTGTGTGCCCCTCCCCCACTGGTGCTCTCTTGGTCTCTCTCAAAATAAATAAATAAACTTAAAAAAAAAAAAAAAGTATGTCATCTTTTGGGCCCAGGCCAGGGGCCAGCGAATGTTTTCTCTGCCTCCCGAGGCCAGGCCTGGGCGAAGTCTCCTGGGGCAGATACCAGGGATGCAGCAAGGGTAGGAGGGATTGCCATCAGCATGGTCAAGGGCATCCTTGGAAGGCAAACTTACAAGCCCATGAGTCACGTTCTCTGTGGCTCTCAGGAACCCCCTTGGGATGCCTCTGTCTTTTAAAAGGGGAGTTTAACCTCTCTCAAGCCCTTTGCTGATGCTGGGATCACAGCAGTCTTCGGGGGAGACCTCATAGCTGTATCCTTTCTTCAGGTCCCCTTGGTGAACAGCAATCCTGCCACCTGCAGTCTCTTCCTGCCTGGATGGCGCTCTGCCCTTTCCAGAGGCCCTGCAGAGATGGTAGTGACCATACCCTTGAGTTCTAGCCTTCTCCCGGGCAGCAAGCCTTTCCCTCCAACCTCCAATTGTCCTTACCTGCTGCCCTGGGGGCTTTATCCCTGTTTACCCCAAGCCTTCAGGATGTGACCAGTCCTCCAGTAGCCCTTGGCCTCTGCTCCCAGGCTCGGTAGGGCTTCTCTCCTCCTCGGAGCCATCCTGGAAGCCCTCACAATGCCACCCCTACCCCCAAGCTGGTAGCCTTCAATAGCAAGAAACCGCTCCCCCCACTGGGCTCATCCAGCCCCTTTTTTCCTCTCTGTTGAAATAAAACCTGTTGGGGCACGTGGGTGGCTCAGGCTGGGTCGCTTAAGCATCTGACTTCAGCTCTGGTCATGATCTCACAGTTTGTGAATTCAAGCCCCTCATCGGTCTCTCTGCCGTCAGCACAGAGCCCGCTTCGGATCCTCTGTCCCTCTCTCTCTCTCTCTGCTCCCCTCTCCCCCGCCCACTTGCACGAGCTTTCTGTCTCTCTCCAAATAAATAAATAAACATAGAAAAAAAGAAAAGCAATACAACCCGGAGGGGTTCCTTGCTATCATGCTGTGCAGGAAGAAGACTGCTTGCAAAGAAACCTCTTCAAAGCACTCCAGCTGGAAAGGATTTTACAGGGTCTGGGAACAGAGGCACCGGGAACAAACGGCAACACTTCTAAGAATGGAAAACAAGCGCAAGGTTCTAAGCCTTCTGCCCCGAAAGTTTTAGCAAAATAAAGTTTACAGGTTTCCCTGCTAATGGAAAGTACAGCATTTTTATGGAAACCTGCTTAAGCCAAAAATGGCATCTTTTGAAGTGATTACCATTAATTTATACAGAAAAAATTTTGAGCATTCCCATACCCCCAAAATAACTTCTCCTCGGCTATTCTGATACCTTAAGACGGATCTTGCTAGCGTATGCACAAAATAAGTCGAGATAAAGCACAGATTCAAAGCTCCGGGCGACTGGATGGACGTGCTGAGTGTAGTTCCGGGGAAAGGAGCGTGGTGGCGCCACTCTCGCTCCGGGCGCACACTGCCTCCAAGCGGGCTCGCTGAAAAACAAACACTGAAATGCTGTTTGTGCCTTTTGCCTTTTTCATAAAAGCAGAATCCTCTTCGGATTTCTTACAGTTGATGGAAATAGGTACTGATGTAGGTCTTTTGTGAAAGCAAAGTGACCTGATGCAAACCATCAAAAAGTATGTCTGTCTTGGTTGACAAGAGCAAGAACAAAAGGACCCCTCAAGTTTCCTTGAGAAAGTGGAGGTGCATATTTCTCAGAAACTGCATTTACTCAGAACCAAATAGAATTACCCAGCTGTGGTGAATGGGGAGTGTGAAGAAAATGCTGTAAGAACAGGAGGTTTCAAGACAGTTCAGGAAAATGAAGTCTTTTAGCACCACCATCCCCCCAGCCCCCACCCCCACCCCCGGCTCAGATGTCTTGTGTGTTCTCAAGATAGTGGCATTGTCAGGGCTTTTGTGCCCTTGAGATTCACAGGAACAAAGTCTGATGTCCTCTCAGTAGGAAGCCATGTAGGAGTTTCAGTGACCATCTGATTTAAGCCTGTGAGTGAGTGAGGCAACTCACCAAATTTACAGCTTTTGCCACCTTGGGAAGGGCCATGAGGTTGGTTAGATAATGAGAGTTTATTCATGGTGCCTTTGTAGGTCTTACAGAAGCTTTTGAGGTCGTTAATACATAGGCTCTTCCACTCAAAGGTGGGAGGGCTGAGAAATCCCCTAAGAATCTTAGAGTCAGTCTGAAGTGGGGGAGGGAAGGGGGAAGGAGTCCACTTGGATGGCAGCCATAGTGCCCTCTCCCTCACCCCTACTACTGTTCTATAGTCAAATGAACCAGTCCATCCCTGGGTCCTGAATCTCCTTTCTATGGAGCCCTCACTGGGCTGGGATGACTGTCACAGACTGGGATGACTCAAGTCCTGGAGAGCACCCGGGCCAGCTGGTCTTCCAAGCGGGGTGGGGGTGGGTGGTGACTGCCTGCCCAGTGGACAGAGCAGCAACCTCCCAGCTACTGTTAACTCAAAAGATACTGCTGGCTCCAGGAGGCCTCTCCCCAGGACTTCCCAGCCTTCCCATGGATGAAAATCCCTACCTAAAACTTAAAAAAAAAAATAAGGGGCGCCTGGGTGGCTCAGTCTATTGAGCATCTGACTCTTGATTTTGGCTCAGGTTGTGATCTCATGGTTTGTGGGTTTGAGCCCTCTTGGGATTCTCTCTCTCTGCCCCTTCCCTGCCCCCACTAATGTTCTCTCTCTCTCTCTCTCTCTCTCTCTCAAAATAAATAATAAATAAACTTAAAAAAATAAAAACCAAAAATCACAGATTGGCCCCCTACTCAAGACACATAAAATATTAGGCGCACTTCTAGTAACTGTTGATAGAGGAAAATAAAACCTATAAAAGATGGCTCTGAGTTCAGTAGTGTTTTCAAATGATGTTGTATTGTAGGTATCACAAACACATCTACGCATATTTGAAAAATAGCACTCAAGAGTTTATAGGTGTTTGTATCACAGATGGACACTCAGATAGTCTCCAGGGCCTTCAGGGACCACAGGTTTATGAAATCAGAGTCCTTCCATTTCCCAGAGAGAGCTGGATTCAGCAGTCCGCATGCATGTGCGCGTGTGCGCACACACACACAGGCACACACACACACTCCTGCTTCACTTTGGCTAGAACCGGCACTAGAAGATCAGGCCATAAGGTCTGTGGTATCCACATCTTTTCTAAGACCCTCCAAGAACTCCTAGATCTCAATGGTGATGAGGCTGAGGCCAGAACCCTCCAGTATCTTCCTACTCAGTAGTTTCCAAACCTGGCTGTCTTTAAGAAGATTCTAAACAACTTCTTAAAAAAATAGATTCCTGAGGCACCTGGGTGTTTCAGTTGTATGGTATCTGACTTCGGCTCAGGTCATGATCTCAGGGTTTGTGAGTTTGAGCCCTGAGTTGGGCTCTCTACTCTCAACACAGAGCCTGTTTCCATTCTGGGGCAATTGGATCAGAATCTCCAGGGCTTGGATCCTGGGTTGTATTTTTTTTAAAGCTCCCCAAGTCTATGCAGTACGTGAAAAGAAAACTGTGTCAATCCATATATGTATCCCCAGACCAAAATCCTGAATAAATTATGGCATATATAAAGAACATTACACCATTACTATGTTGGGCCCTGCTGAAATTAGGAATTATTCCCTTTTCTGGGTGAATCTTTACTTTGATTCCTTTGATCTCAGGGAGATGAATGGACTTTCGAGACACCAAGAGATGGATACCAGCTAAAGTGTGCTTATCCCTAGCCATTTTTCTATCAAAAGTGCAATTTCTCCTGAGCCTGAATGTACTGGACTCTAGGGCTGGTCACTCACTTGGTCCTACAGGTGGAGACAGCTAGTCACTAAGGGCATGAGCAGATGGGTGTGGGGAAGTTCTAAACGGCTGTTTATATCCTTTAAAGCAGAAATCGCGGGTCCAGATCATAGCCTGTCTTGGCTCCATCTTCCCTCAGGACCTGAAGTGTGAACTCTTCACTGAACAGTAAGCAAGCCCGTCTCCAAAGACTGGTCAGATGAGGAAAGCATGCAGAACTGTAAGATGTTGCTACCTGAGGCTATCTTCCAGTAAGTGGGCTAACAGATAGTGGTGAAACTTGCCTGAGAACCTGGGCCCCGGTTTGTTCTCTCTGTCTACTCCCCTGAGAAGGAGAAATGATCACAGTGTCCAGAAGTCTGCCAGAACAATGGCTCCAGAGTTAGCTCAATAATAGTTTACCAGTGTAATTTAATAGAATAACAGCTTAAAAGGGGGAAAACCTTGTGATGTCTCCAAGAGAGGCCAAAGAAAACTGATCAAAGCCATGCTCAGTCTTGATAAAATTTCTTGGCAAACTGGGAACAGAAGGGAACTTCCTCAATGTGATAAGTGGTACTGACAAAAGTAAACCTGGAACTTAATGGTGAAAACTTAAGAAACATTCCTTCCATTCAAAGACGGGACAGAACATGCATGCCTGCCCCTCTACCATTCGGTTCTGTCCTGGAAGTTGACCCAGCATAGAAAGACAAGAGAAGGCACAGGAAGGAACAAAACTGTCTTCATTTACAGGGGACGTGATTGTCTGTTTACATTATTCGAGAGGATCAATGGATAGACTCTTAGAGCAAATACAAGTGAGGTTCAAGGTGGCCAGATATAGGCGGCCACATAGGAAATTATTAGGTGGCCAGTGCCTCAGAGCAGCCAGTTGGTAAAAGTAACATCAAAGAGATTCCAGCCATGATAGCAAGATAAATTATAAAGAACACAGAAACACATATGACAGAAAATATGCAGGATTTTAAAGAAGGAAACAACAGATCTCTACTGAAGCACATAAACATGTTGACTAAATGGAGACACGTGATGTTCATGGCTGAGAAGACATGGCAGGCAGTTGTGTACATGGATCTGGAGCTTGGGTGAGAGGCAGGTGATAAATGGACTTGGGAGTCATTGACCTGGGTCTGAGTGATTTTTTTCCAAGAAAGAATGTGCACATGGGGGTTAGAGAAGATGGCTCCAGTTGGAGTGTTGAAGGTCACCAAGCCAGAGGAGTAGGTGGAGGACCAGGTCAGTGTGAGTTCACTGAAGCTTAGGAAGGAAGCAGTCCTCATGAAGGAAGCAGAATCATGGAGGCGCAGGGTTAACAAATGCACTTGAGAGGTCAGGCAAAATAAGGGTTGATTGGCGTCCATTGTGCTTGGTGAGGAGGAGTTAATTAGTGAGCTAGGAAGGAGCAGCTTTCTGTGAAGCGGTGGATTAGAAGCCAGATTGCGGTGGATTGGAAATAAAAGCAAGTTCTTTGGGAGGTAAATATGGCGGATGAAACATACATATCTACTTGAGTGCTTTCTTGAAACTACACTCAAATGATAGTAAAGGATAGTAAAGGTTGTTTTTAAAGTAGAGGCATCAACCTTCAGTCGGTTGAGCATCCGACTTTGGTTCAGGTCATGAACTTGCAGTTCGTGAGTTTGAGCCCCATGTAGGGCTCTGTGCTGACAGCTCAGAGCATGGAGCCTGCTTCAGATTCTGTCTCCTCTCTCTGTTGTTCCCCCACTTGCACTTTGTCTCTCTCTCCCTCTCAAAAATAATTAAAGATTAAAAAATATTGTTTTTAAAAAGTAAAGGCATAAACTTCCAAGGATATAACTAATGAGAGAAAAAAAAAACACCAAAATTTTAGAAGCTGGAAATCAGGTAGACTGCAACTGGTCTTTCAGACTAAAAAAACACCCTGAATCCTGAGGAGGCAGGAGGGAAAGCCTAGAACCAACCCAGTCTGTAACACAGAATCCTCAAAAGGCTCAGGACGTGCTGATGCCACAGAGCTCTAGAGATTGGGCTGAAGAAGGAGTCTAAAATAAGAATGGTTGGAAGATCTGTTTAATAGGGAGGAATATCCCCCAAATTCCCTCCTCCACTCCTACAGTTAGGAGATTTCTCTGGAGAGAAGGAAATCAAGTCCTCTCCATGACACCCCAACACTGCCCCGCTCTGAGCTGGGAGACACCTAAGACTGGACCAAGTGAAGACGGGCAGGGGCATGCCATGAAACATTTATTGTTGGATGTTCCCACTCTAGGCTCCCACAGGGCAGGCCACCAGCCTATCCCCTTTAGACTGGAGAGTGGAACAGTCTGATCAGGGGAATCGGGGAATCTGAGAGGCGAGATTAACAGATAGTGGTATTAAAGATACAGCCCATCCAGCTCACCCTCCAGTGATGCTCCAGGAAAGCCCACCCTTGTGCTCAGAACTTCCAAGCAGCTTTTAGAACCCATTTTAAATATGAGCTCTACACTCAAAGAAAACTCCAGAGTCATTCAACCAAACAAAGAATTAAATAATGCCAGTCCTGCACAGACTCAGAAAATGAAAAAAGGAGGAAAAACTTCCAACTCCTTTTATGGGGATGCCATTGCCTTAATATGAAAACCAGACAAATATATTCCGAGGCAAGAAAGCTGAAGACCAATAACCCTTATGAACAAAGACACAAAAATATTTGGTAAAATATTACAAAGTTGAATCTAGTAATATATATTTTTATAAAAAACATTAAAAAAACACCATGACCAAGTGGAGTTCATCCTGGGAAAGCAAAGTTGCTTAAACATTTGAAAATCAAGTGATGTAATCCATCATAGTAACGGAATGAAGAAAATCTATGTGATTATCTCAACAGATACAGAAAAAGCATTTGATAAAATTTGGCAAAATTTAATGACTTTCATGATAAAAATCTCTCAAAAAATTAAAAATAGAAGGAAATGTCTTCAACCTGATAAAGACCATCTGTGTGAAAAACCTGCAACAAATATCATATTTAATGGTGAAACACAGAATGCTCGCTCTAAGACTGGAACAAAATAAGAATGCCCACTCTTACCACATCTAAGCAACATTGTACTGGAGATCCTAGCTCGTGTAATAAGGCAAGAAAAATAAATAAAAGACATCTAGATTGAAAAGGAAAAAGTAAAACTGTATTTGCAGCTGATATGATTGTATAGATATAAAATCATAAGGAATCTATGAAAAACTTCTAAAACTAATAAATGTTAGCAAGATCATACAAGATCAATCATAAAAATCAAATATTTTTATATATAACACTAAATATTTTAAACTTAAAAGCTATATCATTTGCAAAAACATTAAAAAGGAAGAAAATGAATAAAAACGTGCAAGATATGTATGTATCTAGAAAACAACGTCACCAAGAGACATTAAAGAGATTAAATAAATAGAAAAACGGGCCACGTTTAAAAATTAGAAGACTCAGTACTGTTTAGGTGACAGTTCTCCCCAAACTGAGCTGTAGATTCAATGAAATCCCAATTGTAGACCAATCAGGCTTTTTTGCTGAAATTGACAAAAAATTTATATGCAAATGTGAAAGACATAGAAGAGACAAAACAATTTTGAAAAAGAAGAAAAAAAAGGGGCTTACAATACTTGATTTCAAGACTTATTATAAAGGTACAATGATAAAAACTATGGTATTGGCAAAATATTCGGACCAATGGTGCACAAAAGAGAATCCAGAAATAGACCACTAATATTGACAAAGCCTCCAAGGTAATCCAATGAGGAAAAAGATAGTCTTTCAACATGCAGTGCGAGACCCTTGGATATTCATATGGGAAAAAAATAAATCTTGACCTTACTTTAGGCTAAACACAAAAATTAACTCACAATGGATCATAAACTTAAATATAATAGATCAATAACATTTCTAGAAGGTAATATAGGAAAAAAATCTTCAGGACCTTGGGTTAGACAAATGCTAATGTGTCTGAGACAGACGAAAAGCACGAATCATAAAAAGAAACATTGATAAACCAGGTTTCATAAAATTAAAATCTGCTTTTCGAGAGATGTGTTATAAAGTGGGAGAAAGTATTCACACTGTGTATATCTTACAAAGGTCTTGTATCCAACTTGGGTCGTGTATTCCTCTGAATATATATACAGTTGCTTCTCACTAATTGTGGATGCCATGTTGCAAATTCGTCTACTCACCAAAATTTATTTGTGACCCAAATTCAATACTTGTGGCACTTTTGCTGTCACTTGTGTCAAAAAAAATATTGAGTTTCTGGAGGTGCACATTCTGGCTGGAGTTAAACAAGATAACGCTTTGCTTGGTATTTCAACCCTCATGCTATAACCTAACGTCCTTTTTTGTGGTCTGTGGCATGCCATGTGTTTTGCAGTTTTGTGCTTTTTGCTAGTGATTTTGCTTTTTAAAATGGTGCCCAACCATAGTGCTGGCTAGTACAAAAAAAAAAAATCAAAAACCAAAAAACTGTGATATGCCCTTATGGAGAAAATACCCGTGTATATAACTTTCATTCAGGAATAAATTATAATGCTGCTGGCTTTGGGTTCAGCCTTCATGAATCCACAAAATATATAAAATAAAGTGTCTTTAAACAGAAACACACATAAAAAAAGTTTATGTATTTGTCAGTTGATGAAAATGTTGTGACCATAGGCTCATAGAACCTAATCCTGTATTTACCTAGGAGCAGTAGTTCAGTATTTGCTAAGTCAATGTTTGTGGTGACTTTATAGAACATAACTACTGAAAATGAAAATCAAATATATATCTGATACACACACACATACACACACACACACAGAGTGTGCCCAATAGAAAATGTGAAAAAGATTTCAACACACACTTCACAAAGAAAGATATACAAATGGCCAATAAGCACATGAAATATTGTCTAACATCATTAGTTATGAGGAAAATGCATATTAAAAATCTCACCTACAAGAATGACTAAGATTTAAAAAGACTTAATATCAAGTGTTGGTAGGATGAGGAGGACTGAAACTTGCCTACATTTCTGTGTTTCTAAAATAGTGCAACCATTTTGAAAAACAAAATGGTTTTCCTATAAACCCAAATATTCGCTGACCACATGACCCAAGCTATCCAACAACTAGGTTTTTACCCAAGAATAAAGAAAATGTGTTCACACAAAGACAAAGCTTTATTGATAATATCTCCAGCTGAACCAACCCAAACGTCCACTGACAGATGAATGGATAAAGAAATTATGATATAGACATACAATGGGATACTAGAAAAAAAACCATAAACAGGAATGAATTGATTAAAACTCAGTAATATGGATGGATTTCATACACATTGTGCTGAGCAAAAGAAGTCAGGTATAAGAGTACATTCTGGAAGATTCTATTTAGATGAAACTCAAGAAATGACAAATGCGTCCGTAGAGACAGAAAGCCCAGAGTGGTGGCCTGGGGCTGAGGGGTGGGAGCAGTAGGGACAGACTAAAAGAGGCCCAAGGGAACTTCCCTGGAGGATGAAAATGTTCTACTTTTAGATTGTGGTAATTGTTACATGGGTGTGTATATTGATCAAATTTACCAATATGTGTGTGTGAAATGGTGCATTTTATTGTATCCAAATTATCCCTCCAAAAAGTTGGTCAAATCACTTTACTTGTCTCTGAATGCACAAGGGGGCACCTCCTTCAGAAGTCTGGCTCTGAAGCGGAGAAGAGGAGGGTTGATGGACAGGTTTGATTTGGTTTGGTTTCATTTGTGTTATTATAAGTTTCTTGTATTTTAATTCTGCTTGTTTCTTTGTTCATCTGTTTCGGCTTCCTCTTGGTGGTGGTGGTGGTGTCTTGGGAGAGGCAGGTAGGTGAGCACGCGCCGTGGCAGAAGCCCCAGCAGGGAGCAGAGCAGCCACAGGTGAGCGGGGAGCAGTGCTGGGAGAAGGTGTGAGGTCTGGGGGTGTGGGACAGACTGGCCTGCGGCTGGGGAAGAGGGTGTGTGTGTCCGGGAGGACGGAGGTAGGTTTGTAGAGTAAGAAGGATGGAGCAGGAAGGACAAGGCCATGGGGAATTTCCTCTGACGGGTTTCTTTTTCCTTTATTTTTTGATTTATTTGGATGTTTACTTATTTTGAGAGAGAGAGAAAGAGAGAGAGAGAGAGAAAGTGTGTGCACATGGGAGCAGGGAAGGGGCAGAGAGACAGAGAGAGAGAATCCCAAGCAGGATCCGTGCTGTCAGCGCAGAGCCTGGCGCAGGGCTCAAAACTACGAACTGTGAGATCATGACCTGAGCTGAAATCAAGAGCCAGAAGCTCAACCGACGGAGCCACCCAGGCGCCCCCTTTCTCGTCTTTTAAAATTTTTGGAAGTAGGAGGTGAGGTCACGCGCTGTGCTGGAAAGGAGTGACAGAATGGGGCTTGAGGAAAGATGTGAGGTTCACACACGGCTGGTGGAGGTCCTGCCGAGGTCGGAGGCAGGGAGAGCAGTGGCTGATGCATCAGCTCTGAGAGCCACAGAGGGTTCCCAGCACCCTGGGCAGGAGGACAGAAGAAAGGGAGCCATTTCTCCTGGACCAGGGAGGAAGGAAGAGTCCCTGGTGCCCTCCCACTGGCCAGGTGGCAGAAGAGTGATCCAGCAGGTGACCTTGGTACCCGTGAAGTAGAGACCTGGAGGGAACCAAGGCCACTTAGAAATCAGAACACGCCAAACCCACATCTGTTCATGCGGCCATGCCCAAGAAAGAAAGGGACCCCTCTACCCATCCCGTGCTGTGCACCTCTACCGGACACCTGATGGTGACTGCGGCTGCATCTGTTCTTTCTCTCAGGTTTCTGGGAAAGAACTTACTGGGGTCTAAAGAAGACGGAGCAGCTTCCCAAGTTGGAGCCTTCTTACTGCTCCTGAAGACTGGGGTTTGGGTTATGGTCCCGCCCCGGCAGGAAGAACATTCTCATTGGTGGAAAAGTTTTGGGACTTGGAAGAGTGGGCTCGTGTGTCTGAAACGGCACCATTAAAGCCTTCCGCTCAGATGCTTGCTCAAACGCGAGCATCATCAGGCACAGTAGCCCTTTTAAGCTCCAGGATGAATGGGGACAGCTGAGAACCTGTACCCAACCAGGCCCAGGCGCTGCGGGACAGTGGGAGAGACAAGTGCCAGAGGGAGGCAGGGGGTCGTCGGGGATGCATTAGTCCACGCGACAAATCTGCAGGCATGGCTCCATGTTCAAGGCTGGGCTCAGCCCGGGAGTTACTCGGTCACAGAGCCTGCTTCCGCGTCTGCACAGTGGAAATGGTCACTGCATCTACCTAGTAGATTGTCGTGAGGTGACAGCAAGGAACACGTGGGGGGCTCTGTCCCATTGAGAATGCACTCCAGCCACTGGGGACCCACATATGTTAACACAGGAGGGAACAAAGCTGAGCAGATGGTGAGGGGCCGGCGGGATGGGGCCCCATGATGACACGTGACAGTTTTCTCTATCCCGGCATCACCCCTGGCTCCCCATCTTCCTACCTAGTGAGGCCAGAAACCACTGCCCCTTCCATTACAGCAGGGGGTCTGCCAGAGCGCAGAGGACATTGTTTCTATGGGGCTATCCCCAAAAGGTCAACATTGTTTCCCTGTTAGCAGCAGGAGCCAGGAAACTGACTCAGGTAAGTGGGGTGAAGGGCAGGGCGGCCCTAACAGAGCATCAGGCTGTTGAGACCGGCTCACTGGGCAGGCTGTCCCCGAATGCATTCTGGTTATTGTTTTACACAAAGGAGGGCACAGGCTGAGACTGGCGGTCCCAACCCCACGTTTAGATGTAAGAGGTCCGTGGAAATATGCTGTCTGTCCACCTGCGGTTCCCTTGCCGGCCATCGCTTCCTGGCCTGCATGGTAGGCATGAGTCAGAGGAGAGGCCCTCGGGGCCCATTCACTTCCTCCTTCCTCTGCCACTTTTCACCCTGGGAGCTGCATAGAGGCCCCTGGTCCTTCTGGCTTCATTCTATCCTCTCGGTGGGTGGGTACAGATGAGTATCTGCGGAGAAACTGGTCAGGGCGTCCTCCTGGGGAGGGTAGGGAAGTGGTGGTTGCAGGCTTAAGGAGCGGAGGCTGGGCTGTGCAGAGCCAAGATTCCCAGGAACGGGAGCCAGCTGCGTATGGGGACAGTGCACTGGAGGACGCGGCATGCCAGCTAGGCAGGGTTCAGGCCGGGGGATGACATCGTGGCCACCATCATCACCATCATCATCACTGACGCTCATAGGGTGAGCTGGGTGCTTTGTGCACGATGCGTGGGGACAGCCGCTCCGCTCACTCAACCATTCGTGGATACGTATCCTGTGAGGTGCTCAGGATCGTCATCGGCTACTTTTTTTTTAACGTTGATTGATTTATTTTGAGACAGAGAAAGCGAGCGCGTGTGCGTGAGCTGGCGCGGGGGAAAGGCGGGGAGAAGGAGAGAGAGAATTTCAAGCAGGCTCTGTGCTCTTAGTGTAGAGCCCAGTGCAGGGCTAGATCCCAGGAACCATGAAGTCGAGGACTGTCATTAGTTCTGACCCCAGAAACTAAGGGCCATGGGGTCTCCTGGTTCTGAGCCTGGGTATTTATCCTCCCGCTCACAGGATGGCTTCCCCCCCCCATCCCCTTGCCGTATTAGTGCAGGTTGCTAGTGCAGCTCCTTTCTGTTCGCCTCAGTGCAAGTGGCAGGAAGCAGTGGGGTGTCTTAAAAGAACAGGGCATAATGCCCTCAAGGTCCAAATACGTCACACATGGCAGGATGCCCTTCCTTTTTATGGTTGAATTGTTCCCATTGTATCTATATACCACATTTCTTTATCCATCCATCCAACCATCAATGGACACTTAGGTTGTTTCCAGGTCTTGGCTGGTGTTAATAAAGCTCTTATGAACAGGTGTGTGTGTGTGTGTGTGTGTGTGTGTGCAAATATCTCTCTGGGATAGTGACTTCCTTACGCTAGTGAAATAAGTCCGAGAAAGACAAATACTGCGTGATCTCACTTATGCGTGGAATCTTAAAAAAAAAAACCCGCAACAAGTGCATAAAAGCAGATCAGAACTAGTGGCTGCAAGAGGTAGGGGGTGGGGAGGGGTGGGAGAACTGGGTGATGGTGGTCGAAAAAGTACAAACTTCCAGTGACAAGATAAATAAGTTCGGGGATGTTATGCACAAGGGATGACTATAGCTAACGACGCTGTTCTGCGGAGTTGAAAGTTGCTTAAAGAATAGGCTTAAAAGATCTCAGCCCAAGGATAAAAAATGTGTAACCAGATGAGACACCAGATATAATTCATTAAGCTCACTGCGGTAAGCATCTTGCAATATATACATCTATTAAATCACTATGCTGTACACCTTAAACTTGAACAACGTTATATGACCATTACATCTTAATAAAGCAGGGGCAGGAAGATGAGGGGGCGGCAGGCAGACGAGGGTAGCCAGGGGCCCAAGGCTGAGTGCCAGCTCAGCACTAACCAGCTGGGTGCTGAGCAGGCCTGCTGGCCTTTTGGGTCTCCTGTTCCTCATCAGCAGCTTCTCAAATCCCTCCCAGCTCTGCTGTCCCGCCTCCCTCCTGAGGGGGGCGCTGGGGGCAGCAGGCTGCTCGGGCCTGGCTACTCCTGCCCAGGAAACTGAGAGGACACAAGGGTCTGGTTGGGTGACCCTGATGTGCTGGGGCCCTCACAGTGTACTTCACATAGTGGTCAGAAGGGGTCTGGAGGAAATGGCCTCTTTCCAAGGGACTGAAGTTTGGTTTACTAAGTGCGGCTATTTTAAACCACGTCATGGCCAATTAAACATTCAGTTCTGCGGGGGAAAAGCAAAATATCAGTCCAGGTGTGTGATGTCAGGAACATGGTTAATCAATAAAGACAAAGCAAGAAACCATCGTCTGCCCAGTGCAGAAACTTGAGGATCATTCTAGAACTTTCCCTTCTTTGTTCCCATAATGGTGACCATAGCTGGCACTGCCTCAGGCAAGGAAACTGGTTGAGAAAGAGGACACACACTTGGGCTGGCTCAAGGATCCTTGCCTTTGGCCACTCCCTTCCGCCGGCTCTCCGTCCACCAGAGTCTGGTCAAGTCTATTCCCCCCTCCCCAGCCCAGCCTGGCTGCCCCCCTGCTGTGTCCAGACCCAGGCTTTTCTCACTTGGACAGCTGCCACTGTCCAACACGTATTCCCCCACTAGTGTCCCTGGGGTAAAAGCCAGGCTTTAGCTTCACCTTCAGGACCACCCCAGGCCCTCGTAACCTCCTGAGACCTCTCTTTCCCCACCCTGCCTGGGTTAGATCACCACCCTGGCCCAGCCCAGGAAAGCCCTCCCTGCCTTCTTTGCCTAACCAAGTCCCCATCATCTCAGCCATACATCCCAGGAGGGTTGGGCTTCTGGCTGGTTCGCCTCATGCTCTTTGCGTGCGGGTTGGACCCTCTTATATCTTCTGTCGGTGTTGTAGCTGTGAAGAAGTTGCTTAGCGTGTCTGTGCTCTCTGCTCCCAGAGGGACGCAGACCCTATAATGGTGAGATGTGGCACGTGTCAGGTAACTTTGGGGCTTTGAAGCTAGACCCCTGGAACTGGAATCACATTTACTTGCTGTGTGACCTTGGGTAAGTCATTTAACCTCTCTGTGCCTCGGATGCCTCGTCTAAATGGTATCCACCACATAGCGCTGTCATGAGATTAAGTGGGACGGTAGCACTTCACACAGCGCTGGGCACATGGTGTCACTGGCAGGTCTTCTCCCCCTTCGTGTCCCTGGGTGTCTGTCCTAGCAGACTTTCGTTGACCATGCACTGGCCCAAAGGAAGCGCTGGAAGCCAGGGCGCCCTATGTGTATCGAATCCCTGAAGGGATCATCCCTAGAGCCCGGCACAGTGATCGTCCCCGTGTTACCTGAGAGGGATCTCTGGCATCTGCCTCCAGCACCGCGGCACCACGGCCGCCATGGCCAAGTACGATGGGGACGGAATGAGGCCTTGAATCACACAGAGAGGGAGCAACATCCCTTTTAATCTGTTTCTCCAAATCATGTTATTTTAAATGCCCTGGGCGGATGCCCATGTGTGCAGGGACACTTGGCTGGGCCAGAGGCTCTTTGTCCCCTGAATGGCACCATTGTGACCCCCGAACCGGCCCCGAGTGATTCCCGGAACAACAGGCCCTTGTGTGGGCCCCGAAGGCCTGTTTGCCCTGGCGCTCGGCTGGCAGTGCGAACCCTTGGCCGTCTCTTTAAAGGCGGCATAACGAGGCCTTAAGTCCCCCGTTTGGGTTACTGCCAGGGTTCTGACACGAAGTATTCTTTAGAGTTTGGTTCTGGGATGCTGATGAAGCTGAGTTCCTAGAAGCTGTATCCTCTCTAGAAGGGCAGGTCCAGTGGGCACCTTCTGTGAGCAGAATGGGGGGGCGGAGATTGGGTTGCAGAGACCATATGCGGATGGGGCCCTTGTAGGCCAGCCTGCCCTCCACAGGGAGAGCCCCCAGAAGAATTCCCCCAGAGCCCCAACAAAGCAAGGGGACCACGGCCACTGAAGTCTTGGCAAGAGTCTCCGAAATTCCCGGTTGGATTGGGTCCACAGTTGTCTTCTGCCGTTTGCCCTCCCGGGAGGCACACCCTCACCACGTGTTTGTGGTGACCACAGTCTGTTCTGTTCTGCAAGCTTTGGCTCTCGGTCACGTCACAGCGGCTTCTTCAGACTTTCCTGGATCCACGGAGGGATTCAGTTCTTTGTTCCAGACCTTAAAAACACCCAGTCGTTCACCTTTACGAAGGATCAGCTGGACTGGGTGGGCCTGTGGCTCTCTGGAGGCTGCAGAGGGGAACGTGGTAGCTGCCTGGACTGACACTGGAGTGACTTTGCAGCTCAGACCAGTCAGCCCCTTTCAATAGGACAGCTGAGTCCAGGACCCGGACTCAGCCATGTGGCCACCCGCAGACCCTGCGAGTGACCTGGGCTGTCCCAGATGCCTGCCTCAGACACCCAGAAGACCCTTGCGCACTGGGCTGTAGCAGGCGCACTACAAGGTCTTATGTCACTGTCGCTTCCTGAGAGGTGGGAGGAGAGACTCGCATGAGGACAGGTCTGGGCACCCTAGGGCAGTAAGCAAGCACAGGGCTCCAGGGCCAGAAGGAGCTGGCCAGAGGCCCACCTCCAGTTCTCACCGGCTGAGTGAGCCTGTCTCCTCACCTGTAAAAGACAGTATTAACCATCTCCTGTGGCCACTGTGGGGATGACAGGAGGCTATATACAAGTAAGGGCTTATGAAGTGTCTGGGCCAAGACAAGAGCTCCAAAAATGGAAGGCAAATGGGCACACAGGTGCAAATGTGGATCCTTTGGGCCATCATGGTGGGTGTTGGGGTGGGGTGTTGGTCCATCAGGGATGCCAAGCAGGCAGTCTCTAAGGAGTGTCCCATCTGCCCTTGGGCTGGAACCAAGATATTCTCCAGAGAAGGATCCCTCCTGCTCAAGACCCAGAGGCATCAAGGTGAGGCATGTCAGCCACAAGGAGCTTTGGGGAGCAGACACCATCCCACACCTCGAGGGACCAATGGTCCCCGTAGAGTAGGTACTCAGTTGATGCCCATCCTGTGTGGTTGAGTATCATTCAGCTACTGACCAGTAGCCTTCTTAAATGCCCCCTTCCACAGGCATCGTGGGTTTCTAGAGGATCAGTCCTTTTAGCAGGAAAGCCTGCCCACCAGCCAGCATTTGTCCCTACGAACAGCAGGATCCAGACCGAGCTGAGCGTGTGATGCAAGAGCAAGGAAACTAGACTAGGTTTGGGGGTGGGCAGTGGGAGGAGAGGGGTGGGGAGGAGGGTCTGGGTAAACAGAAAAGCGAGACCAGGAGAAGGCATTTTTGGAGGCCGGCCACCCCCTAACATCCAATGAGAACAGGATGTAAAGTCAAATGCTAGATGAACTGCACATTTTACAAATGACTCAGGATGGGAGGAATGAGGAAGCGGTGTCAGCGAACCACCTGCAAAGCCTTGGACTAATAAGGGTCTCTTCATTAGACCAATTTGCAACTGAAAAAGAGAAAAGAGAAAGAGCATAGCAAGATTCCTTTAGGGGCGCCTGGGTGGCTCAGTCGGTTAAGCATCTGACTCTTGATTTCAGCTCAGGTCATGAACTCATGGTTTGTGAGATCGAGCCCCGAGTCAGGGGCTGCGCTGATAGCACGGAGCCTGCTTGGGATTCTCTCTCTCCCACCGTCTCTACCCCTTCCCTGCTTGTGTGTGCTCTCTCTCTCAAAATAAATAAATAAATAAAGGTTCCTTCAAAGAGAATGATTAAAATTCCAAAATATTGAGGAACCTTTGGGAAATTCAACCAAGTCTTTGGTTTCTTTTTTTTTTTTTTTTTTGATGAGGGTCAAAAACGCTCCTCTCGGCATCATGTGTCTGGCTCACCAGCAAGCAATCAGGCAGTTCTGTTGAAAAAATGAGACTTCCCTCAATCAACACTTGATTGCAAATTTTGCTAAACACAGAACAAACTTCCTACCATTTCTTAATGATTCTTAATTTGTGCTTTTTCAGGATAAAGCCTCAATCAAACCTTTTGCTCCTAGGGGCGCCTGGGTGGCTCAGTCGGTTGAGAGTTCGACTTCGGCTTGGGTCCTGATCTCATGGTTTGTGGGTTTGAGCCCTGCGCCGGGCTCTGTGCTGATGGCTCAGAGTCTGGAGCCTGCTTTGGATTCTGTGTCTCCCTCTCAGTCTCCCCCCCGCCACCCCCACTCGTGCTCTGTCTCTCTCAAAAACAAATAAATGTTAAAAAAATTAAAGAAAAACCTTTTTCTCCTAATTTTTACTATGAAGTTTTTACTTAAATTTTGTTTTAAGTGGATTCACCTTTTACTTTCACGGCTGGGAGCTGACCAGTTTTTGAGGCATGTATTTTGTGTCCCAGCCACAGAATACCCTTCCGTTGTTTGAGCAAAGGGATAACACAGCATTTGAAAATGGAAACTGGGCTTTCAGGATTCCTGAGTGTCCTCCTTCCTAACTGTCCCCTCTCCTTTCAATCCAGACACCGCATGCTCAAAACCTGGCTGTTTCACTTCCTTTCCCTCAGTAGTCCCCTTTCTCTCCCAGGGAGTGGCCCAAGGAAATTCTAAAAACGGTTTGTTCTCCACACCCCTAATTGGAACAGGACACAAAGCACGCGGCTCAGAGAATTTCAGATCAGCTTCATAAAGAGCGAGAAGAAACTTTTGCACCTTGTCTTTTGGCTTAAGGACTTTCTGATAGAGCACAGACCCCTTTGTCTGGTAGGAAGAAGATGGGTTCCCCTGGGCCGGCACTTGGCAAGTTTCCAGAGAGGGCGAAGCCATGGGACACGCCTGGGAGGTGGGGCTGGTGGAATACTAGCGACGGGCTCTCTGCCAGTGCGTTGGCCGAGCATACACGGCTGTGATCTGAACTGCCATTTGATGCTGCGTCGAGAGATTCAGTCTCGGCCAAAGGATTCCTCAGAAAGAAAGCTGTAATGATGGTGTTCCTGATACTGGGAAAATAAGAACGACCCCCCCCAGACCACCCCCCAAAATATTGACCATAAAGGCACTTTATAAAGCATTTCAAAGGTTTATCATCTTCCACCGTGGACATCTGCACATATTTGTTGGGTGAGTTTTACTCCTGTGACAGGTAGACTATCCATGAAGACTTGGAAACATGCCCCAGGATGGGTACTCAAAGAAGCTTGTGGAAAATTCCAAAAGACAGTTCAAAAGATCTGGTCCGGGAGTCAGCAGGGGATCTTTGTTTCGTGGTCACACTCCCCATTTCCCACCCCCACATCCCCCTTTCCCAACAGGAAATGACTCTAGAAAGACAGCTTGGTAGTTGGAGGTTAAACGTAGCAAGCCCCCAACCCTGACATGAAGGCGTGTAGGCGAGTAAACATAACACCCACAGAAACAGAGCGTTGCTTTTGCTTGTTTGTTTGTTTTCTTTTTTTTCCAGCATCGAGAGTGTTTCCGCATCTAAAATGTTATGCCGGAAGGCGGGCTGATCGGTTAACGCCGTCTGGGGTTTTCAGCAAAAGTTCTGTTGCTTTACGAAGACTTCCATCTGATTAAAGAAAACACCGCATGGACCACGTACAGCAGAGTGGCCACGTACGAAAACACCTGAAACCAAGATAAATGACCATTAATGGGAGTGCATGGGGAGAGGGAGACGCGTGGGCCACCAACACCGAGCCAGCCACTTGCATGGCGCTTGGGGATGACAGACCGAAAGGGTGTGGGCCACCATTGCTTCCCATCATTCCTGCAGACATCCTTTCCTGCTGAGCCCGGATGTAGCCGCAGAATGCTTTCGGCACAGGCCTCCAAGTGACCTGCCGAGGTCCGCTGGATTTGGCGCTGCAAGGTCAATTATCTGTCATCGCGTGTCACCATGCTGGTGCCACCCAACTGGAAATGGGGGCCCTCAGAGACCCCTCAAATGATACTACTCTTCATGGGAAACTTCCTTCCCCCACGCCGGTAAGGCCGGAATCCACCAGCTGATTCCACTGGCCTTGGCTAAGAGAGCATGAACACCTGGGTTTGCTGGCTCTGGTTAAGGTCCTGATACTGCCTGGTCTTCCTCAGACTCCTACCAGAATGTTATTCTAGGAATCTGAATTTCACAAGCGCGGGCAAGGGTGCCAGGCTCACAGGAAGTGAGGGACTGGGATGGGGAGGAGGGATTGAGGCTTTGGCAAAGAGGAGGGGGCTTCCTGAGAAAGCTGCTAGAAAGATCTAGTCAGTGTTTGTCCCTGTCAGGGCCTTGACTTGCGGGGTTCACGTGGGCACCATCTATTCCTATCACCCTACTCTGGGTGGCTGGCCTCCCTGAAGGCTTGCCTGTCCCCGAATCAAACATCTGCACCTGGTTTTGTGACCTTGGGTGTTGGGGTCAAGAGTTTCCAACCCAGGCACGACATTAGGGCAGCCACGGTTCCATGACTCTTGAAAATGCCCATAAACACCGGCGGTCATCATGCCTGCTCTCTCCCTGCCTCCACACATGGGCGAACTCCTCGCCCTCATCAGCCAGAGGCAATGAGTGAGCCGAGTTATTTAATAACCGATTTAAGGGAACTCATCCGGGAACCTTTAACTACCATCTGAGATGAGCGGTCGTACGTGAGTGAGCAGCACCCCCAAAAAACACCTCTCCCTGTCAGAGGGGAGCAGTCGATTGGGGAATTCCACACCCAAAGAGAGCCCTGGACAGAAGCACCTGAGATGTCCCCAGCCGTAACAGGAAACAGACACTTATTTTCCAAGTGAGGTGAAGCAATAGCACATTGGGGACGCTGAGAGCCAGGGACGTGAATGCATATACTCAGGCCTTCGGAAACCCCTCTCCCTAAATGGCTGCCATTTTTATTCCAGCTTTCTGCAGAAATTTCTAGCTGCCCTCAGTTAATTCTCACCAATCCCAGGGATCCTTCGGGCACAGACTCTCTGCCGCCAGCAAAGGAAAGAGGGAGAAGCTTAGCTTGTGAGACAGGTCCAACTAAGTATCACAGAGAGGGGCAAGAAGTAGGCTGGATGCTTTCAGAGGTCAGAGAACGTGGGAGAAGGTCTCAAGGTGCCTCCCCATTCCCCGGCTGGCTACCCCCAGGAAAGGCATGTTGCGGTTGGGCAGGGTCTCCCCTGTGCACTCACACAACTGATATTTTGAATAGAAAGGTGTGACTTTACACTGAACCGGGCTTATACACCCCCTTCAGCCCAGTGCATTGGCCTGCTGGCAACATTTTGATTCTTGATTCTGGCACTCCCGACTTTGCCTGGGCATGCCCGTGTATATCTCATTCAACTAACAAAAATGGGGAGACATGATCACTTGCAGAGTGGACAAATAGATGTTGGTATAGCCATCAGTGGAATGATATACAGCAATGAGAAAAACACTCTACCTCTCCACCCAAAAATGTAGCTGAGCCTCACAAGCCTAAGGGTGAAAGAAAGAAGCCAGACACGAAACAAAACACACCATTCAACTCCGTTCCCGTGAAGTTCAAAGGCAGGCAAAACTGAACTAGGCAGCTAGAAATCAGGAGGGTGGTAATGCTTCGTTTGGGTGCACGGTGATAGGGGCGGCGGGACAAGGGGACTCTGGGAGCCACTTATGATGTCCTGTTTCTCAGTTTGGATGCTCGTGACACAGAGGAGTTCACTTTATGGAAATTCATCAATTCTTACACCTGCATCCTACTCACTTCTCTGGGTGTACGTTGCATTTAGGGAGGAAGGAAAAGAGAAAAGTTGGAACACAGTATATCATGGTGGCTCTCAACTAGAGACCTGCCCAGTGGGCAGAGGCAGTAGTTCACTCTTTCAGGATTGTTCCATCCAGTGCTGACGCACTAGCCGTGCTCCACGTGCATTTCACTATTATCTGTGATAATTTATGGAAATTTATCAAATGCCTCGCTGCTGATGTCTGTTTGGAGAGAAGGCCTCTGGGGTTGGGATAGGGGGAGGTATGAGGCTCTCTTAGGTGAGAGTCATTCGAAGGGTGACAGAGGAAGCGGGTTGCCAACCTCTAAGGGAAGGAAGAACAGCCAAGGTGCTTTCTGGCTGTGTTACTATTTAAAACCAGCCATCCTGGGAGATGAGCCAATATGGGAGACAGTCCCACGTTGCGGGACATTTGAAGGGGTGCCAGGGACCATAAAGAGGCCATGTTTCTGGAACTGGAGAGTAGGCTGGGAGCTCAAGGGGAACATGTGGTTTCCCTGGGACAGGGGATGGGCCCACAGGGACCCGTAGACAAGGTTTCCAGTGCCTCTCCTCCAGGTCCCACCCTCTGGGAGCAGGAAGAACACCCCCACCAAACCCCTTCCTAGAGCCCAACAGTGCCCATCCCTGTGGGTTTTCTCTCAGCCTCTGCTCTACTCTTCCCCAAAAGTGGGGACCGTACAGTTTTGGCACCTGGAGCTGGCACCTTGTGACCTGTCATCACACTGGACCTCAGGATTTGCATAATTCACAGGTCGACCTCTAGAAATCTGAGGAGCGCTACTTTCTGAAGCTTCTTCCTATTTTTTAAACATGACTCCTGGCTAGAATACATCTGATATTGCGAGTTTGCATCCTGGTGGGAGCCCACACATGCGGAACTCTGGAAAAAGGTCTTATGAATCAAAACATTCTCCTACTCTCTGTCATTCCGATTCATTCCATTAAGAAGAAAGTCCCTTAAAAAGAAAATTGGTGGGCCTTGAAGTCACCGATGGGTCTGGCCCCACTGTTGGAGAATGCCTCTTTTAGAGCACAGAGACCCGCGTACAGCCTGCACCCTGGGCGTACACAGCGGGCACCCCCATGGTTCTGCTGACGGGGTGAATGAGACTCAAGCCCCTGGGTCACCCATTGCTTGCTGTGAGGCCTTGGAGGAAGGCGTTCGACATCTCTGTAGTCCTGAGGGAGTCAGACGGGAATTACCGTCTCATTTCACAGATGAGCAAGCTGAGGCACTTGCTCAAGAAAGTGGTGGAGGCGTGAGCTCTGGTCCCTCCTCCTCCAGCAAGTTCTCAGAGCTGTTAGTCAGGAGGCATCGTCGGGAAGAGCTGAAGGCCTAATTGCGGCAACAAACACCCACAACTGGGGGAGGTCTGGACACACGGGGCCCGGAAAGCCTTCTCCACAGCCCCAGTCCCAGAGCCAGGGCGTGGTGAGACACTGGCACGTCGATTTTCTGTCCCTGAGCTTGGCGCTTCCCCGAGCCTGACTGTGTGCATCGAGGGAGAGCCAGAAGACCCAAGTAGCCAAACTCAACTGCTCCAAACAAGTGCTAAGAGTATGGATGGGGGAGCCTGCGTGGCTCAGTTGGTCAAGCATCCAACTCTTGACTTCAGCTCAGGTCATGATCTCACGGTTCTTGAGTTCGAGCCCCACATTGGGCTCTGCGCTGACAGTGAGGAGCCTGCTTGGGATTCTCTGTCTCCTCTCTCTCTGTCCCTCACCCCTTCTCTCTCTCTCTCTCTCAAAAATAAATAAAAACTTAAAATAAAAAAAGAGTGTGGCACCTGCCTGGACACCAATAATTCCTGGCCACCTTGGACCAAGTTATCCATGTTCTTGGTGTCCTGGTTTGGCATCTGTGAAATGGGTATAATAAGAGCACCTACGTCCTAGTGCTAGCGTGAGAGTTAAATAAGATCCTTCGTGGAGAGCTCAGATAGTGCCTGGTGCTCACGGTCATTTCCCTTCGGCAAAGGCCGCCCAGGCATGGACCCCTAGGCCAGCCCAGGCCCGGGCAGTGCAGCACTGAGCAGAGAGCCAAGGTAAGTCTTGGCCACACCCCCTCCCTTCTCCTGGGCTTTGTTTCTTCAGAAATAAAGGGAAGGTGTAATTCCTTCGAAAGTCAGTGAACCGAAAACAGAGGGGAGGGCCCAAACAGCCTCCTGCTGACCCTCCCTCAGTGGGCGGTGGGAGCTGGGAACAGGGGCAGACTGACTGGGGGACTCACCACAGCGGAGATGTTTTCATGGTACTGTTTGTACGTGTAGCCCTCCTGCATCCCGATGGTGGCCAAAGCTTCCAGGACAGAGGCGCTGAGGTAAAACAGGGCAGCAACACAGTGGTAGGCTGCGTCCTGCGGGGTCAGGAAGAGCCGTCAGAGAGATGGACAGCCGTGGTCCCGGCAGAGCCCGTCTACCCACCTCGTCCCCTCCTGGCACGGCTCAGGACCCGCCCTCATCTTCTGCTACTTCCTTTGGGAAGGAAGGGCCTGTCCACCCCAACCCCTGCCCCACCCCCCCATCACCTAGCCCAGCCCCCTCCTCACAGAGCTGGTTTTCTCTCACTGTTTTGGGGACCAGAGTCAGGACTTAGGGGAGAAGGCACGCTGCCTTCCGTTTAAGAGGTGGGGGGCAGGAGGGGCAGCCTGGGGCTTAACAGGTAGAAATTGGCTCTGGCCCTGAGAAGTGTCATACGTGGTCAAGTCTCAGTTGAGATGTGGCCTCGGTGACTGGTGTAGGGTGAGCCATTTCCACTGTGGTTTTGTCTTGTTATTGTTAGGTTTTTTTTGGGAGGGAGGGGAGCTCCAGGAATGTTTAAAAGCGAGAAAGTACAAGAATGGGGTTTTGAGTAGCTGTAATTTGGAGGCAATTTCGTCAAGTCTAAGTAGGAGGCCTTTTGAGGGTAAAGGCCTGGCCAAATGGCCCTGCCCTCTTCCATGGTAAGTAACGGCCAGGTGTCCCATGCATAAATTTTACCCCCCCTCATGGGCCTCAAGGCAGAACTTATGCAGAATTATGTCCATGGGCCATCCCTTTCCCCTCTCGAAGCCCCTCTTTGGGGACCCCGCTTTAGAAAGCCATCACTGGGCACTGACCTCACACTGGGAGGACCCTGTCCACCCCCAAGATGGAAACCAGCCCTTCTGGATGTTGGGAGATGCCAGCAGGCACCTGGCAGGTGCAGGTGGCCTGGGAAGGGGCGGTTGGGCTGCTGGTTATCCATGAAAAAGGCAGTCACGCAGGAGAAAGCAGAGCAGGCCCAGTGGGAATCGGGCAGAGACAATTAAGCTCTGCCTTCACCTTCTTCTGACCTCCTTGCTGTGGGGAGCCCTCAGAGGACTGCTGGGGACAGCTCAGAGCCGAAGGGCTGGCCAGCTCAGCCTTGGAACGTGGCTAGGAGACATCTATGGGTAGCCTCACCTAGCACCGGAAAAGCCAGCCCGCCAGGGGAGAGGGTCCCGGACCCACCCACCCACATCAGCCATTCCAGGCTGGGACTCACCAGGGTGACCCAGGAAGTCTCCCCGCCGTGGGCACCGATTACGTACAGGACGAGCAGGGCTGTGGTGGCCATGAAGCAGAACACAGACACGAACATCACCCAGCCCTGGACCAGGGGGATGGGCACCAGGGACGAGGCAATGAGGATCCACACCAGGCCCCCGAAGACCTGCAGAGCGAGGGAGGGCAGGGGTGAACGTCAGAGCAGGAGAGACCACACCCAGGAAGGGCCAGACCTACAGGTCACGCTGGGGCGTTAGGGGCAGAAAACCAGGACGGAGGCAGAGAATGGCAGTGGGCATTTTCCTCACCCAAAGGGACTCTCTCTTCCCCCTCAAGGCTCGAGCCTGCACTGATAGCCCCAGTCTTTCTAAGCCCCTGCCTGCCTGCCTGCCTTTATGCATGTTTTAAATACAATTTTAATTTTTTATTTAACAAAAACATCTATCAGACTTCCATGCCAGGCACTGTCCTAAGCACTTTGCAGATATTAACTCAGTTAATTCTCACAACCCTATGAACGAGGTACCAACCCACTTGTCAGATGGGGAAACTGAGGCACACGGGCACTAAGTAATTTGTCATCCCAAGAAAGGACTTATCCTCTATTATTATTATTCTGAGGTTATATCCTAGATTAAATTCTAGTATTTTGACATTGAAATATCTTTTCTTTTATGAAAGGTTAGCGACCCGTGGATTCTTTCGGTTTCCTTGGCAGAATAGATTGATCACGCTATGTCATAAGCATAGTTTTCTTTTTTAACTTGACCCCTTAAATCTCCAAGTCCAGGAAGTGTTCTGATTACTAGGGTCGGAGCTGGAGTAGAGAGTCAGCCCGCCTCTTCGGGCGGCCTAGGATTGGGATGGGAGAAGTGCTTCCCCGCCGTTACCCGGAAGACGCCCCTGTTGGTGTCCGAAGGCTCAGCGAGTCCCAGGTTTTCAAAGAGATTCGTAAGGACACTGTAGGGGTCCTGGCTCCCCGAGGACAAAGGCGCACAAACCCAAGCTGGGACCTTCTGAACTTCTCTTCCCCTCTCCCTCTTCATCCCAGGGAAGTCAGCCTCATCCACCGTCCCCCACCCAGATAAGGACTGTGCTCGGGAAGGCTGGGACGCAGGTGGAGAGGGCTCTGTAGTCAAAGGTCTGCAAGGTACTTCGGGGCATCTTGGGGCTGAGGACAGTCTGCTTCATAGTCCTCCATCCCCTGCCTTGTGAACTCAAGCGGTACCTTGACCCCATCTCCTGTACCTGCTGCCCACCTGCTATGTAAGAGACCACCGTCCCCACAGGTGTCCTCTGAGCCCCTCAGCTGAGAAGCATCAGGAGAGAATCGCATGTGAGTAGAAGAGTCAGAACAGTGAAGAATCTGGAGGTATCAGAACCAAGCTGGGCCTAACGAACCAGACGTGGGCATCTCTGACCAGCAAACCTCCTCTCCTGTGGAATCCGAGGGTGCCCGAAAGGCACCGGCAGAAGCAGTGGCACACATTCTACAACTTGCGGTCATTGGAGCAAACAGATACATACAGCAGTTAAATAAAAAATCCATAGACCACCGTAGCATAAGATGTATGTGTGTGTGTAGATTTCACCCAGAGTCGCCTTTAAGATCACACAGGTTACTTGCCCTTTTCCATAATGGGCCCTGACAAAGGGACACGAACACACCGGTGGCTGAGGACTTGGGTGCAGGCGGTGCGAGCGTGGCATGGAAAAGTGGGAGAACCTGGCCTGCCTATCTGCAGGGCGGGGGTGAGGGCCTGGGATGCTCCTCTCCTGACCACCCACGGAGGACCAATCCCAGTTAGGTTCCCTGTCCATGTGGTCCCAGGGAGCCCTGCCCTTCTGCTTTGCAGTGCCCAGCACAAAACGGGTGGGACAATATGGCACTCTCCCTGACCGTGTGATGGAGGGGGTGAGGTCCCCCTTGCTTAAGGCTAACTCCTAGGTGTGGGACACCTGTCCAGCTGTGCCTCAGCGTCTGAGTCAGTTAAGTTGCCAGATGGGTATGGGTAAACCGGAATGATTTAGGCGTCCATTCCAAAGGGACAGTCGCTGCATGTGGAGGGGAGAGCGCAGCATCAGGGAATCCTGTGAGGGACCCAGTGGGTCAGAGGTGCTCGTAGGTGGCCGCTGGACACGGCTTTGAGGAACACTGAATGTCACGTCAGGAAACGATTCTTTTCCTTTCCTTTTTTTAATGTTTATTTTTGAGAGAGAGAGAGAGAGAGAGAGACAGGGAGAGAGAGAGAGAGCATGAGCAGGGGAGGGGCAGAGAGAGAGGGAGACACAGAATCTGAAGCGGGCTCCAGGCTCTGAGCTGTCAGCACAGAGCCCACCATGGGGCTCGAACCCACAGACGGTGAGATCATGACCTGAGCCGAAGTCGGCCGCTCAACCCACTGAGCCACCCAGGCGCCCCAACGATTCTCTTTTTCACTCTCTTTGGTTTTTCTAAGGCAAGAAGGGCTTAGAGTTGAGCCAGGGGTCTGGAGCTCCCCGAGAGCAGGGACTCCAGGAACGGGCAGGCACAGGTGCACTGGATAATGACACCGTTTTTGTTCTTAAGGCAATGATACAGTTACTTTGGACACAACTAACTGTAAAAAAAACATATGCGGTAAGTTAATGCACAGGTGGTCCTGGAAATGGCAAAATCTGAGAAGATGGCTCTCAGACGGGTCCGCAGACTCATGTCACTTTACCTCTTGGCTACGTTTCTCCCTGTGTGGCTTGGGATGGGCGGGGGGGGGGGTGGTACTGAAGTCAGAGTGAAGCCACCCCATTGAGTGCCTGCCGTAGAGTTCTGAGTTCGCACCAGGTAGCTGGGGCGCTCAGCTTCCGGCACCCAATGCAGAGGGAAGCTTCCGGGTAATCCAGACACTTGACCTGCTTTGGCTCTCTCTCTCTCTCTTCCTCTCTCTCTCACAGATTTCTGGAGCCCATGGTAAGAATACCTGTCCATAGGAGAGAAGCCCACCCTGGGTTCAATCCCAGCCCCTGTCCCCTCGTAGACCCTGTCCTGCCTTTGGGCGTACTACCCTGCAAAGGTCCTTTTAAAAAGTATGCTTTTTATTCCTTTGCATGGTTTATCTCCAGCAGGGAGTTTCATAGTAAGATGGTGGGAAGCAATTCTCTCTATTACACAGCTTTAATGAGATATAATTCAGTGTACAGTTCAAAGGTTTGGGGATATATACAGACATGTGCAACCAGCATCCTCAGCCCCAACTTGAGGACATTTTCATCACCTCAAAAGAAAGCCTGTAGGGGCGCCTGGGTGGCTCGGTGGAGGGTCTGACTTTTGATTTTGGCTCTGGTCGTGATCTCACGGTTCATGAGATGCAGCCCCACACTGGGCTCTTGCGTTGACAGTGTGGAGCCTGGTTGGGATGCTCTCTCTCTCTCTGTCTCTTGCTCACTTTCTCTCAAAAATAAATAAACATTAAAAAGAAAAGAAAAGAAAAGAAAAGAAACCCCGTACCCTTTAGCTATTGCTTCCCTCCCTCCCTCTCATCCCTAAGAGGCCAATAACCTACTTCCTGCTTCTATAGATTTCCCAATTCTGAACTTTCACATGAGTTGAATCATATAGTAAAACGGGCTTTTGCAACTGGCTTCTTCCCTTTAGCGCAATGTCTTTCAAGGGAGCAATTCTCTCTCCAGGGCACCTTAACAAAATATCTCTACCATCCCAGCACATCCCACTGGTCCATTCTGACCCCCACCATTCTGGGGGACACGGAGTGAGTGTGTCTCACTTCTCTGGAGCCTCCAAGCCGGAAACAGCCGAGGAAGCCCTGGTTGGCAGGGCGGTTCCTGAGGCAAGCATGCGGCGGTCCTGCCTGTCCCTGGAACGTATTTTAAGTTCCACATCATGTGAAAGTAAGGTCCTCACAGCACTGATGAAGTGATTAGAACCCGGGGGGGGGGAGGGTTGCCCCCAGAAGACTGGCAGGGGCCTGTCCTGCACCCCTCACAGCCCTGCCCCATGGGTACCCGGGGGAGAAATGGGGGGCAGCAGCTGCAGGAAGGGGCCGCCATCTGGGAGAGGTGGTGGGGGGAGAGGCAGAACAACGGTGAGGACAGGAGGTAAAGTGGGAAAAGATGAGGCTGAGCCGAGGAGCAAGTCTATTCCCAGCTGCGGCCAGGCCCTGGTGAGAGGCCCGGTGCGGATGCGCATGCGCAGACGCTCCGCTCCTTCCGGGCCAAAGCCAGCTCCCGCAGCACTCGCGCACCCCCCCCCCCCCCCGCCCCCGCCGCACCCCGCAGCGCTAGCTCTGAGCCCCGATGGGGCGCTCCGCCCAAGCCGCTGCAGGAGGCTGCGGCCTGAGCCAGTCTCCCGGGCCTCGGCGTCCTCGTCTGCGAGTGGCAGTTCGCAGCTGTGTCTCCACGTTGCAGGCTGGCGCACACTGGCTGACACTGCGGGTGAGTGTGAGGCTTCTGGCGCCGTGCCTGGCCACAACCGGGGTGAGACACTGTGCACCCAGGAGGCCGACAGCCCTGAGAGACAGATGCGGAGGCAGCCAGTTTACGATGCTGGATGCCAACCAGGCCCGAGTGGGTAAAGCAGCCTGGACTGGTGCAGGGCCTCAATCAAGTCTGGAAGGGAGAGGTGGACTAACTGGTTAGCTGGACCCAAGGGTCAACAACCAGGCGGCTTTCCGGAGGAAGGAAGGATAATATATAATATAATATAATATAATATAATATAATATAATATAATATAATATGCCAAGTCCAGAGGATGCTGAAGCAGCAATGAGGGCTTCAGAAAACCAGGAAGCTGGGCATAAGGTAGGCAACGAGAGTGGGGAGTGGCTGGAGATGGGGCTCAGGCAGGGGTGAGGCTCAAGACAGAACTGATTGCCCGGCCAGCGTGAAGGCCTTTAAGCCTCCATTCCGTGGAAAGCTGGGGTTCAGTGTGAATCATGGGGCAAAGCCAGTGCCCGCCCCACTTCACCTACTAAGTGTGCAGAGAGCAAACAGAGAGAGCAAGCATAGCACCCACGCCCAGGGAGATAAGGCATCCCCGGCAGGGAGCAGTCCACCCCATCCTGGCCTCAGGACCCCACTGGCCAAATATTTGTCAAGAGAAAGGGGTAGGTGAAGGTTCAAGCATTTCCCTTTGTAAAGAAAACTCCAAGCGGCTCCCAGCTCCCAGGCGGCCAATGCTCAGAGGCAATCGTTTTGAAACTCAAGTGGAGGCATGACCCCAGTGTCCGTTCGTCTCTGTCAACAGGCTGGACTTCCCACCACCCCGTCTACACCCAGCTCGCCGTCCTCCATAACCAAAATGGTGCAGCTTGCTAAGGTAGCCGCGGAAAACGGTTTCTAAATTGGGTGGCCCGAGAGTTCTGCATTGAGCTCTCTCTGCGGGACCCAGAGCCACAAGCTGGAAAATGGGGGTGGGGCTGGGCTAACACCGTGGCTTGCAGCTCTCGCTCTACCCTAGAATTGCCTGGGACAACCTGAAAAAACACGGATGCCCAGGGTCTGACTCAAGTGGAGAGAAGTAGAGGGACAGCACATGGAACAGAACACCCCAGGCTGTTTGTCAAAAGCCTGAGAACACATTTCCATCACGCCAGCCCTTGGATTTTGTTCTGGTAATTCCCGTCAAACAGAACACGAACGGGCTCCTGTCTCCAGCGCCTTGCTCGGCTGTCCAGCGGTGCCAGTTGAGACGCCTCTCCGATTCCTGACCCGGCTCTCGGTGCAAAGCTCCCTACCTCCCCTCTCCTCAAGCTTTAATCCCTGTCTTGCCTCGAAGGTGAGATTTGCTCATCCTTGGGTGTCAGGCAGATGCAGGGACCTCCGTGGCAGCGAATGGGTATGAGCTGGAGATCTGAGGCCCCTACTGCTGCTGTTTCAGGCCTGGAAAGCCGCCTGTCTTTAATTCAGGCCGGTTTTAGATGCTGAGCGGGGTTGAGGTTCCCTAAGAACCATGGGTAATGTAAAAAACCAGACCAAAAAATTTCAAGGACTTAAGCGAGTTTATAAATCGTGGCCTGCCCAATCAAATGATTTTTGCCGAAAAAATTTCCTCAGGAGGCAGTCTTCAGGGGAGCTCTTGTGTAACCTCAGAGAAGCTTCTCGATTGTCCTTTCCGAATTAATCCACAGGAGGCAGGCTAGCCTGGTTAAGGACGTAGACTTCAGAGACTGAGTTGCCAAGTTTAGTCTCAGCTCTACCACTTACAACAGGGTGGCCTGTTGTCTCCTGGCAAGTTATTTAACCTCTCCGTTCCGTATCTGAAAAATAGTGATACTGACAATGCCCACCCTCATGGGGTTGGGGTGAAAGGGGGTTACGTCTGTGGAGAGCCTGACGGTCCACTCCGAACCCCACTGGGACCCAGAATTTAATAAGAACTTTAGAGGCGCCTGGGTAGCTCAGTCGGTTGAGCATCCAACTCTTAATTTCTGCTCAGGTCATGATCCCAGGGTCGTGGGATCGAGTCCCATGTCTGGCTCAGAGCGGAGTGTGGAGCCTGCTTGGGATTCCCTCTCCCCCGCTCATGCATTCTCTCTCGCTCTCAAATAAAAATCAAACAGAATAAAATAACTTCGAAATCATTAAAAAGAGAAAAACTGATGATCTTCGAGAAATCTAAAGTCGATAAAAATGTGTCTGCCTTCGTGGAAGGAGACACAAAGGACGTTCAAGTATGAGAGAGCCTTCCTTCAAACAATGAGCCTTGGTCCCAAAAGGGGGAAAAGGAATCCTCCAGCACATTCTTGAGATTCGTATGGTGTTTCCATTGCTTGAGCAGGGATGAAAGAGCCGTCCATCCACAATCGTCCAGTGTTTCTGCCACACAACTGGGATAACCGAAGTCAACTCAGAAGAATTGCTCAGATTCTCTGGATATTTCTCTGGGGTTCCATTTTGCTTTGCCAGGTTCTTCATAAGCGGTCACTTTCCAGTAACAAGTCAAGGTGTGAACTAGAGAGGACTTCCCATTCAGGGCTTTCCACACACACACATACACCTTGGAAGCCCTCATGGGAATTCCCAATGGCTCTGAGGGCGTGGTGTACGTGCCCTGCAGGCACAGTTGGACAGGAGTTTGTGGTCTGAACTCCCGAGAAGGAAAGGAAACTGGTTACAGGGCACAGACTGTGCACCTAACACTAAGTTGTCCTGCCACTCTGCTCAGGGAGTCACAAATCATCTCCCCAGGAAGGAAAAGGAAAGACGGCCACACCAGAGGAGACTGGTCCCAGCAGCTGTGAGCTCCGAGCCCTTTACTGTTCCAACAGGAACAGTAACCTCAATTTGTGTTTCTGGAAAGGTCCATACTCAACTGTACTATTTTAGTAGTTAGGGGTTATTGTAATGCCAGACAGGCATGTCGTGTCAGTGGTCTGACCAGTATAGTAACTGTGTGCTCTAGGAGAGACTCCACCAGCTCTAGGCTTGGGTGGCTAAAAAGATTCATCATTCTGTGAGTTAGAGTAGAGGGTATTTGTGTGTGTGTGTGTGTGTGTGTGTGTGTGTGTGTGTGTGTGTAGAGGCTGGTTCTGGGTCAGCTGTTGCAGAGCAGGGAAACGGCAGCAAGGGGAAGTCAAGGGGACATAAGCACCACGGGGCAGGAGAGCGCGCAGAGGGAGGTCCGAGGGAAAGACCAAAACCCCAAGACCCTGCTTCCCGAAACTTCCCTTGGCTCTTCTTTCAGAAAACAGGTCTGAGAGGAAGACCGGGGGACTCTTTTCCTGTTCTGAGGGGTGGAGAGGGCAGCAAGCACACATGTGGCAGAAGCTTATGCCAGCTTCTCTGGTTCTCGTGTGAGCCCCACCTGCCTGGTGTAGAGGCACTCGGCCCTTCTCAAAGGAGAGGCTTCCTTCACTCTCTCCCTCACGCGCCCAATCACTCATTCATTTGTTCATTCGTGCATTTAAAAATTGCCGAGAGTGCCCCCGACCTTGGCCCGTAAGCACTGAGGCAGGTACGCCTGCAGAGGTAGACCTTATCCGAAGACATGCACTAAAAATCAGAGTCCATCTCTCCCTTCCAGTCTTGCTGCCAGGTTCCACTGGAGCAGCTCTGGGTCCGCCAAGGGCAGAGTCAGGTCCTGGTAAAAGTATTGGGACCCCAGAGAGGGTGACCAGCTAAACACCTCTGCCTAGGACAGGGACAGAGCCCAGCGATGTGCATGGATCCCTTATTCTAACCCTATAACGAGGCGTCTGGGGGGAGGCATCAGAAGAGTCTCTGTGTGCAGACCCCCGCCCTCCACCCCCCCCCCCCCCGTCAACTGACAAGGCAGCTTATGGGGAGTCTGACCACTGAGGCTGCTCCCAAGGCAAACACCGGGAGTGGGGTTGAGGCCGCCTGACTCAGTTTACCTATGCAAGTTGCATCATCGGCAGGCTTATCCTTCCAGAGGGACCCATCATGCTTTTATCCCTCCTAAGGCAGGCTTAGATAGTGTCCCTTTATGTAATCTGGAGATAAGGCCAGGACTCAGTGGGCCTTGAGTCTGTAAAGAGGGAGATAAGAGACCTGAGAATCAAAGGGATGGGGGTGAGTTCAGGTGTGCCAGTCACTCATTCCTGAATGAATGAAAAGTGCGCTCAAGTCCACAGAGCTAGGGGCGTTCAGACACACATGTCCCCGTTTGAATGGAAAAGTTTCCTAACCACACCTACACCCATTGACCCAGCAGGATAAACAGAAACAAGGAGGTTCCATGAAAAATACCAGGAAGCCACCTGTAAAAGAGCAGCAAATCCACGGAAATACTAGACCAGATGGGAGTGGCTTCGGTGCAAGAAAAACAGGAGGTACTAATGGGGATCACAGAGGAGGAGAGTGATGCGGTGAGCCACCAAATAAAACAGGTGTGTCTTCTGCGCTGCAGCGAGAAGGAACCGCCCATATACAGGGCCCGGGGCTTCTTCCCAGGGTCCTGGGGGTTCTTTCTTGGGAATTGGTGGTAACTGTCAGTTTCACCTTCCATCTGCCCTTGGAGTCCAGGACTCCTCTTGTGATTCATGAATATTAACCAGGTGGGAGGTGGGACGTTAGCCCCTGTCCTACCAAATGCATGCTAACGACAAATACTTCAGAGTGCACCGTCCGTGCTGGGAACGTGGACAGACTTAAGGTCCAGGCAGGAGACACACCGCAAGCAACCGCCTGCAGTACAGGTGCCAAATGCCAGCAAAGGGGTGCTCTCAGGGTGGGCTTCCAGGTGGAGGTATTAGGGAAGCCCAGGCCTGAAGGATAGAGGATTTAGTCCCGTCATGCCATCTGCGCTAAAGGAAGACCTCGAATGGAGACCAGGGGAGGACTCTGGGCTGGTTCCGGAAAGAGTCCTAGGACACAAAGGAGAGGTGGCATCTTTCCTGCCAGTCCCCTCTATCCAACTGTGCTTGGATTATCACCAGCCACAGGGCAGGGAGGAGGCTTGGGGAGGTGAGGGCACACTTTTGTGTGCCCTCTTCCTGAACCAATGCCCTTCCAGATGGTGATACACTGATGCTGAAGACAAATCATTTTTGGAAGGCTTAATCCCAGGCCCACTGGTACTGGTTCTTACCCCTTGGGCAGACGTGGCAGTTCATGTGGCACTGAGAAGTCACCAAGCTCTCCCCACCCATCTTGGCACCAAGCTGGCAGGGTGGTACATGAGAGAGGCTTAAGACATCCTCTGCCCCTGAGGCAGAAGGCAGGACAGGACCTGCCATGGCCTCCCTTCCCCCTGGCCGCCCCATCAGGCCAGCCAGGGGCAGCTCTGAGCAGAGGAGCCAGAAATAACCATGCTGCTGGGAGGGCCCTACAGAGGCGGGGTGGTCTATGCAGTACTCAATGACCCCAGAGACAAGGCAAGTGGGCTCTCAACAGCCCCACCCACTTCCAAATCTCACGCACCCCCTGCCTCGACACTGCCCGAGAAGGGCATCGAAGGCAAAAGGTGGTGTGGGATGAGGGGTCTTATGGCCCCCACCCTGCAGTTAGCCCCTTTTAGCAGGGATTGGCCAGTTACTCTCAGAGCAGGTGTCTGAGTCATCAGTAAGTTCATAAGACTTGTACTTAATAGCTATTCAGCATAACTACGAGCATCGTGTTAACATTTTTAAGAGCTTTGTGCTTAATATTCCTCACATCCGTCCTCGAGGTAAGTGCTAGCATACTCCCATTTTATTGATGCAGAAACTGAGGTGCCGTCACAAGCTCGCATCCCCACAGCTGCTGAGTACCAGCTCTGATGGGCTGGTAGGGGAGCCTAGGTCAGATCCGCTGTGCATGTGGCCGTTACCCAAGGCCACCCACAAGCAGTTCGCCACGAAATCTCCCCCGTGTCTAGGGTTACTTTGGAAGTGGCCACGAGAATAGCAACCACGAGGAGACTAGCCCATTAGCCTTCACCCTGCTCCCTCCCAGCTGCCCTGGGTCCAGAGAGAATTGCGAAGGAGGTGGCTTCTGGAAGCAGGCTTCCCTTCCCCCACCCCTCCGCCTGCTCAATAGGCTCTGTTCTTTTCAGAGGAAAAGAATACCAAGGTTTGTGTTTAAGACCAAAAAACAAGCAAAAGGTCAGAATGCTGAAGGACATCGCTCTCTTCCGCAGGCACAGTCCTGGTGGTTCTCATCCCCGGGCCCATCGATAGGATGTTTGTCACGCCCTGCACCCCCCACCCTCGCACTCCTGCTAACAGATATAAAGATGCCGGCTTCACTTTCACTTCCTCCCCCATTTGCTCCATTCCTGGACTGTCCCCCCTACTTAGAGCCTGGATTCTGGGTTCTCTTTGGGCCTTCTTCCAAGCTGGATCCAGGAGTTTCAGGGATATCCTCCTCCTCTGTCCCCTCTCTCCCTCTGCCTGCCCCCTTCCCTCCCAGCCTGACTGCATTATTCAAACTGGAATGGGGGGGGGGCTACGGTGTGGAATTTCAGGTCAGCTGAGCCTGGCCAGGCCTCTTCCCACTGCCCGTGCATATCAATGGGCGATGGCTGGTGACAAGGCTTTTCTTTTAGTGCCTACATATTTTTCTCAGGCCTTGGGGACTTGTTTTGCCCTGGTGTGGGCAGAACATTAGCTATTAATGAGGTGGGAGTGGTAGAGAGCCTGGAGCTAGGAAGCCCGGCAGAAAATCAATGCCTGGACATCACCCTGGAAAATACTGCTGGTGCCCAGCAGGAGCGAACCAGGAGCTAAATGTTTCCACCAGAATGTAGAAGGGAAGTCGAGGCCCCGCAGTGTAGAGAGTACCAGGAACCTGCTCCAGGACCCCAGGGATAGTCTGAAGCCTGTGAGCAGTCAGTCTACGCTTGCCCATGGCATGAGCGCTTCAGGGTCGAGGGGTGTCACTCGTGTTGGGGGTGGAGGCGGGGCTCCACGATGAGTCCATTAGGACTTAGCCCCTAGCCCGATCCAGATCTCCGCTGGCTGGCCCCATCCCACCTCAAGGCAGGCCCGGTGTGGCCCAGTCCCCGTGTCCCTGCCCCACCCGCAGCCCTTCCCTGAGGATGTGCCTAAGCCCAGAGCAAAGCCAAGCCTCCCAAAGGCTGTGCAGAACTGGCTTAGGCTGGCAGCACAATGCGCTCCCCCACCCTCCGCAGGGCGAGGCAGGTGTGGGTGCAAATAGTCAGCCTTTGTCCCCGGCCCCCTCTGAGTGACCTGCTGAGAGCTGGCCCTCTCCCCCGCAGCGGCATCTGGGATCCTCCTACTCTCTCCTGGAAGCACTCAGAGAGAGAGAGGATGCCTCGCGCCGCTCTGGGCGTGACCTCATCGGCATCAAGCTGGGGAATGACCTATGGAAAGCTGAAGAGCAACTCTTTCAGTGTAGCGTGGTTGTGACGACATATGCATGACCACGCGGGGCTTGAGCCCCATCATCACACTAGGCGGTTTCCAGAGAACAGCTCAAAGTCACTGACTCCTGATCAAAGCAGTCCTCTGGTTCTTGAAAAACCAGAAAAGTCACTTCTCAACTCCAAGAACAAACCCCTGAGAGACCTCTACCTAGAATTCTTCCCCTCCCTTTAGAGAGGAGGAAAAGAGAAAAGCCAGGCAGTCTCCTTACCCACTTCTACACAGCTACAGAGAGGGGCCGCCAACGCAAGGCAAGGACACAGGGCCAGGACTCAGTGGGCACAGCCGGTGAAGGCCAAGCTCGGCCGTGGTCCTGCACTGGCCAGCAGGGCCAGCCCCTACTCCCTGGTGACTCTAGAAGAGGTCCCTGACCTGGGGCAGCGGGGAAATTTCAACAGGAGCATAAGGGGTGCCTGTCTTAAACCCGGGAGAATACTTAGGGCACTTAGCTCCCTGCCCCAGCCTCTCACTGAGAAGCATCTCCACTACCCTGTCTGCCATAATAACACGGGTGGGTGGGCTGGCCTACCGACGGCCACTCCAAACCTCACTGACTCGGTGGCTTATCAAATGCAGATTCTCGGGCCCGGCCTCGACCTAGTGACAGATCCTTCAGGATGTGTTCGTGACAAGCAGACTCAGGGGCTGTGAGCTCCCCAGTGGCTCTGAGCTGCCCCTTCACTCCGTGGGGCAGAGAAGGGAAGAAGGGAACCGAGCCTTGCCCAGGGCTGCCAGATGGATAGGGCCACCCTTTCGTGATCCTTTCTGCTGCCGGCAAAACTTCCTCGTGGGTGTTTGGGTGAACGCAGAGACCTGGATGTGACTTGCTGTCACTACAAAAAGTGCCATCTTGGGACCGAGGTTACCTGGGTAAGCTGTACGCCCCTCCCCCAACCGGCTCCCGCAGCCTCAGTCTCCTCCCAGCTCCGGTAAATTAGGTTCCTGTGATTCTGCCTCTCTTCTCTCCTGTGAGGTCTCCCGCTGTCTTCTCAATGTAACCGGAAGGGAAGGTGGCCCACCCTGCCAGGAAGCTGCTTTCCCTTTCTGCCCCCACCCCAACCGCACCGCCCAATCCTGGCTCCGTAGGGCCACTCTTCCCCAGGCAGGTGAAAATCTAGGGCAGGTCTCAGGACTCGCCCGGTCACTCGCAAATAATACAAGTCCCCAGTCACTCCGGGTCAGAGAAACAGCCTCATTTTAGTAGCTACTGTGTCCAGTTCACTGGAAGAATCGCAACCGCAAGCCCAATCCACGTGCCCACCTGCCCTCCCCGCTCCACCTCCACCCCACAAAGTGCACCCCAGGAGCGGTGGCTCCCAGCAGCTGACCCTCCTTCTCTGTGCTCCCCAAATCTCTCTTCATTCCCAGCCATTCTGTCAGCAGCTTTTCCTCTTTTATAGGCTGGGGAGGAGGGAGCTGAGTTAATGGTTTCATAACCTGTGTTCTGGCATTTCCTTTACAAGTTCTGAAAGAGGGGCAGGCTGTTATCTCTCCTGGCGCTTTGTAAGAGAAGTTTCCTCTGGCCCCGGCCAGAGCCGAGACAAATAGCATCCATGTTAACTTTGTTCTGTGAGTGGTGGACCAAGTGTCCAGAAGTCCCTGGCTTAGAAGGGAAGAGGAGGAAGAGGAAACAGAGACTGCAGGTCCCCAAACGAAAAACTCCTCCCTGGCTGAGGACAGGGGAACAGGCCAGAAGCAAAGCCCTGGGTTGACTTGTTGGGAGAGGGGACATCCCTCCCTGAGCCTGCGCATATGAGGTGCGCCAGTGTCTCTGCTGCGTCTAATAGCAGTACGGCCTGCGTGGCTCTGACGGTGCTTGGCGCTCAGACAGGTGGGGTCATGCCACCTGGCTGGGCCTGCCTTCTACTTCCTGTGACGACCCTGCAGCATTCAGAGGTCTGGGATGGGGGTGCCCGGCCAGGGTGAGGTTGCCATACACCCCACCCATGCTTCCCCCGAGCCACCACCCTTCCCTCTTCCTGTGGGCAGTTTCGTCGCCTTGGGACGGGGGTGGAGCCTTGGACGCTGGCATCTGTGACTCCCAGGGTACTGGGAGGTCAGGCATGGGAGTGTGAACTATGAGTAATCAACTCAGCGGACTACAGATTTTATACGCGCCCAAGCATTTTACACCCACTGGGTGGGTTTGCAGAAAATGACAAATTCTGATGCTATCACGTGTGGCACGGACGAGGAACAATGGGAGCCTGCATACACTGCTGGCGGAGGCTGGAAAGGTCCAGGTTTAGCTCGAAACCTGTACACTTTGGGGACCTTCTTTATGATAGAATATGAAAGAAGGCAGGGTCCTGTAAGGGGCCTGAGCTTAATTACGCCTCATCAGCTTCCAGGTAACTCAATTGGAGTTACCCTTTTGGACAGGAATGCGGGACATCTGGGAAAACAAAGATGAGCATTCCCTGTGAACCGGGAGGTCAAATCCCCCCTCCGTATTCTGGGAAGAAATTCCCGAACATGTAACTAAAGAGGCACATACAAGAATGTTCTTGGCAACGCAACAGCAGAAAGCAGCACAATGAAAATAGCCGAAATGTCCGTGAACAGCAGACCAGATAAGCAGTGTCAACCTGTGGAAGCCTCAAAACGACTTTGTAGGAAAGGCATGTTGCAATGGTACAGGGAATGTGTGTGTGTGTGTGTGTGTGTGTGTGTGTGTGTTACTAGTCATAAAGTGAAAACCTAAAACAATGCCGTGCGTAGTTCGCCCATACTTAGGTACGCAGTAAAAGGTCTAAATGAACCCTGCTCCGGAGAGTGAACACCACACTCAGCCTAGGGATTGTCCTGAGGAGGAAGGGAGAGAAGATAATCTTGGGGTTTCCAGTGGGCTTGGTGCCATCTGAAAAGCTTTATCTCCCTAATTCTAAAAGTAAATAAGGCCAACTACTAAGATTCAACAAAGCGGAATGATAATTACGTGGGTGCCTTTCCTGTAATATGAAATCTTTCTTCGCTTTTGTTTTTTAAAAAATGAAAGTCTACCTAACCTAAAATCAACCACTTTAATATATATATTTTTAATTAATTTATTGTTTTTGGAGAGAGAGAGAGGAGACAGAGCAGGAGCAGGGGAGGGGCAGAGAGAGAGGGAGACATAGAATCTGAAGCAGGCTCCAGGCTCTGAGCTCTCAGCGCAGAGTCTGACGTGGGGCTCAAACCTGTGAACCTCGAAATCATGACCTGAGCCGAAGTCAGATGCCCAACTGACTGAGCCGCCCAGGCGCCCCCAAATTACCCATTTTAAGTTGACCAGTTCAGTGGCATTCAATACACTCACGTTGTGCACCCACCACCTCTAACTCCGAAACGTTTTCACCACCACCAAAGGCAACACTATACCCTTATCCCTCTCATCTCAGTCCCTGGAAGACCACCAGCCTGTGCTCTGTGTCTATGGATTTACCTATTCTGGATATTTTATATAAATGGAATCATACAATATGTGACCTTTGGTGTCTGACTTCTTTTGCTTAGCATAGTGTCAAAGTTTATCACCTTTGTAGTATGTATCAGGACTTCGTTCCTTTCTGTGGTTGAACAATAGTCTCCTCTCTGGCTATATCACAATTTGTCTCTACAGCCATTGCACCGGGGCTGTTTCCACCTGTTGGCTATTGTGAACAGTGCCGCTAAGAACATGCGTGTACACGTACCTGTTCAGGTCCCTGCGTTTAACCATCCTGGTAAAAAAACCTACGTATGGAATTACTGGGTCAAACAGTAATTTTTTTTTTTCCAGGAACTACCGAACTGTTTCCCGGAGGCAGATGAACCATGTTGCATTTCCATCAGCAATGTACGAGCATTCTAATTTCCTCCCATCCTGGCCAGCACTTGCTATTTTCTTTTTTTTTAAATAATAATCACCATAATTTCATGTGAAATTGTACTTCATTGGGGTTTAACTCATTTTCCTAATTAAGGACGCTGAGCAGCTTTCCATGTGCTCTTTGGCCATTTGTACAGCTTCTCTGGAGAAATGTCCATTCAAGTTTGTTGCACATTTTCCAACTGGGTTGGGTGTCTTTTTTGAAAGCGGTTCAGAGAGCCGGCTGAGGCACCCTAGGTCTCTCAGGAAGTTGGGGGGAAGGGAGGGAGGTGGGGGAACAGGGCTGAGGTTAAGGAGAAAAAAAAAAATCACTTCCCAGAGAGCTGAGAGGAAAGTTCCCAGCAGGAGAGAATTATTTCTTCTAGAAGCCCCTACTATGTCAAGTCACAAATCTGCCCCGGGGGGGATGGGGAGCAAATTTCCACTAATCCAAGGTTCTGAGATTTCCCACATCCAGCTTGCCACTTTCACTTGGTGGGTTTGGCGGCGGGGTGGGGGGTATCTTCCTGTCCCCACCTCGCAGAACGCCCTGCTTGGCCGGGCGGTTCCTACCCTCGGGAGCACTCCTTCCCCTAAGCTGTGATACCAAGAGGAGGCATGGGCACTGGGAGGCTGGTCTCCTCTGTGAGGCCAGCACCCCCCCACACACCCACCACCACCTGCTGCCACCTGAGCCCATTCTTGTCAGGGAGGGAGGAGGGTGGTGCACCAGAGTCTTCTGCCTGGAGCTCAAGTCATACACTCTTTCCTGATTCTTGTTTTAATGCTCCTCAAAGAGGAGGCAGACTAGGCCCCTCATTAGGGCAACTTAAGAGACACTAGGAAGACGTTTTGTTGCTTAAATATCTCTCCCGCCCCATCACACCTCAGCATTAGCCCTTTTGGTTTTGAAACCTCTGCCTTTGTGAAGAGTAGCCTCTGAAGGAACCACCCAGTACTTATTCCCAAGCCACAGGTCTGTATGCTCTTTTCAGGAATTCAGCGTTGGGCAAGCACAGGCTAACTGCTGAGGAGAAGCACTCAGATGAGCCATTTGGGAAAAGAACGTTCCAGTGGATGCAAGCCCCTCCCCTCTGGGCCTGGGTGTCCCTCTCCATAAACTAGGACTGGGCTTGGTGGTCAGTCCAGAGTTCCTTCTAGATGTCATTTCCTTGATTCTGGCTCACTCCAGGTTTTGAAGTCATTCTGGATACATCCAGGTTTGGGCTCAACTCAACTCACACAACTTTGACCCTACGGTGCCTAGGGCACCTCA